>JASVEL010009341.1:0-70230 GCA_032618575.1 Nicotiana noctiflora | reverse complement strand
TGATATGGCATTGAGAGTATTCTTTTGATACGTTATTGTCACACCTCCTTTTGGTGCGCCCTCTACCCGGGGGTAGGAGCGTAAGGGAGTTTTTCCAATTTAAGTGACAATGTTCGAAACGGGATTATTTTATTTATTTCAGAGTCGCCACTTGGAATAAATTAAGGTGTCCCAAGTCACCAATTTATTTAAGTCCCGAATCGAGGAAATTTCGACTTTCCTAATGAAGTCTGCGAACCAGAAATTCTAAGTAAGGAATTCTGTTGACCCGAGGGAAGGTGTTAGGCACCCCCGAATCCCGTGGTTCTAGCACGGTCGCTTCAACTATTATAAATGGCTAAAAATATCTGATTTTATACATGTTTATAAATTACGTGCTCTGATTAAAACTTTAAACCGCTCTATTAATTTGAAGTCGTAGCAAAGAAATACTAATTACAACATAGACTCGGACTTTTGAAAAATAGGTAAATCAAAAATGTATCCGAATTACTTACTTCGAACTATGCCGATTAAAGCAATTGTAAGACTAGGCAAAAAAAATCAATTTATTTAAAGATATGTCCCTTAAGATTATTTCTAATTAAAGACCCGTACCAAATGATATCTTATTTCGTAGCTTTTTGACTTAAGGCCGGAGATTGAATGAAAATGTATAAACTAACGGAAAATTGATCAAAATATACGAAATAGAGATAATTCACCTTGGTTCATTATTAGAAGTGAGATTGTTTACTTTGGATTTTACTATCCTCGATCCGATGTTAATTGACGAAATCGAAACTATGTGATTAAAGTCAACCTAACATTGACATCTAAAGCATTGGCTAACTTATCTTGTTTGCTTAATTACAAATAGATTTCAAGGAAAAATCAAGTGAAGAAAACTCGAAAATGATCCCAAACATCTTATGTTAATAGCTAACATTAATCAAACTAACACTTTAAATATGCTTAAACTACTTGACTTTAACAAATTATCTATTTAAAGTATCGAAGAGAATCTTAGTCCAAACTAGCAAACTTTTTACTTATACGGATCCGAACATTTAACAGGCACTAAACAAACATGAATGAAAATTAGTATCTATTTTAAACAATAGTCCGAAGACAATCCTAGTTTACAAATACAAGCCTAACGAATGTTGTTTCAAAGTATACATGCTGGAAAAACAAAAATTAAGTAGACATGCGAACTATGTATAATCTTAACCCCTCACTGATTAATAGTACAATTTCTATTTCAACTAACGATCCTTAGTTTAACAAATAGCTAACAAGATCATTCATGTAACGGCTTCACAACAGAATTTAAAGTGGGCTTTCATTTCATTTCCAATACAAGAATGGACAAGCCCAAAGGATGTGTACCTGGAATTCAAAAGCAAAAGAGGAAATCAGTTGCAGGAACCCAACAGCAACATGTACGGAATAGCAAAACCAGCAGCAAAAATCCCAATAAAAACCCAGCAGAAACAGTAGTAAAACAGTAGAAAAATTCTAGGGGATGATTTAACTCCAAACAGGAAAGCCCAGGAACTTTCAAACCAATAGAAAACCAAGACACTCAATTGAAACCGTATTCAAAACCCAAACAGAAAAGCCCAGCAGCAAGTTTCAACACCAAATGACAATCACAGACAAAACAGAAGAGAGGCTATATTTGTTTCCTAACTCTGAAACCACAGTGTGAGTTTCAGCCTCTGCTTTGCATTCAATATTGTCCTTTATTTCACTCTTAAGCTCTCAATCTATCCTTCTATCTGTTGAAAATTTTCTCCCAGATTGTATCTCTCTGTGTGTGTGTTTCCAGTGAATATCTGGGTGAGTGTATGTGTTTTCCAGATTTTCAGAAAATCTTCAGCTCTTTCTGTGAGTGTGTGTATTTGCCAGATTCTCAATGTATTCTGCTAGTGATTGTATCTATGAGTGTGAGTATTTTGTGTATTCAGTGAGTGTATTCTAGTCATCTTTCTGTGGGAGTGTGTGTGTATCTAATGTTCTGCCAGATGAAAAATTTGTGAATGTCTGTCCATCTGTGTATGAATTTGTTCTCCTTTATAGACATTAACAGATCCAGCAACCCTTTTTTTAATCAATTCTAAATCTGTCCAGCTTACTACATCCCTCTATACTTCCACTCAAAACATTATTCAAACTTGATTTATTCATTTTAAACTCTAAAGTTGAACTCTAAATGGAATGTCAAGCTACCTTACAGATTCCATTATCTTTTCCATGTGCAATGCATCACTTTGCACCCTTGAATATTGTTTTTCTTCAGATTTCTAAACCAAACTCAAACAACTAATACCCAAATCCAATTCCAATCCTATTCATTATCACAACAACTAGAAACTTACAACCAAACACAGTGTTGAATCAAAAATAGCAAAATCTGAAATTTGTTCCAATGTTCTAACAAACGAACCTAACGAAACTAATCGACAACCTTCAATCAGTCGAATAACAACACGTGCAATCGATAACAAACCAATCGCAGAGACAGTAATTTAAAAACTCTCGGCCAGAGTAATCAAAAAGTGAAGAATTAGCTATTCGACGAAATATCGAATCGAATTCCTATCTTATAACTACGTCATTTATAATAAACAATCAGAAGCAAACAAATCGACCAAATAAAAGGTCCCAAGTAGATGAAGAAAAACAGAAAAATTTAGAAATATTCACAACAAAAATCAACAACAAACGCCAACTACAAAGCAACTAAAGCGACGAATATAATTAAACAAGAACAGAAAAGAAAAAGAAATACCTTTGAAACAAGAAATTGGGGAAACTCGGCGGCTTGATTTTTCTTTTGCATTCGGGGTCGAAAAGACTTTAATTGAAATGTTTTTTTAAGTAAAAACAATCCAATTAAGGTCTATTAGACCCCAATTTCTTTTGAATTCAAACGAAAATCCCTAATTCGGATTCTAGGGTTCTTGAAATCTTGATTTGGGGTTCTTTGGTTTCCGGTTAGATTTGAGCCGAACCAAGTTTGATATGGACATGGGGGAGGTCCGGCGAAGGTGTGGTATCAATTTGGGAGTGTTTGGTGTTAGTTCAAGTTTGACTCGAATCTTCAAATGAAGATTCGAGAAGCTCTGGGTTGATTCGAAGTGGATGGTGTATGGATTTGGATTGGGGGTATCGAGATGGTCATTTGGTGTTAAGATGGTGGTGTTTGGACCGCCGGAACCGCCGTGAGGCGATTTCCGGCGGCGGCGGACGGTGGACAGCGGCGGCGTCGGCTGGGCTTTGAGAGAGAAAGGAGAAATGAAGATGAATAATAGGGTTTGGGGGGTTTAGTATAATTAAATTAGGGATTTAATTAGGACCGTTGGATGGATAAAAACCAACGGTCCAGATTAGAACGGGAATGGGTCGGGTTGGTTAATGTATTGGGCGAGTTCAAGGTGTGGTTCTGGATTGGGTGAGGTGGGTTTTGGTTTTGGTCTTTACATTTTAACTTGGCTGGCCCAAAATCCGAGTATCATTAATTTTTAACTCTTTTCTTTTTCTTCTTTTAATTAACAAAATTAACAACAATTCTAAAATAAGTTGTAAAACAAAATTTAAGCTATAAAACATTAATTGACCCTAAAGAACAAATAACGCACGAGTAAAAAAAAAAAAATCACACAACGGCACATTAAAATGACAAAAACAGAATAAATGCACATTCTGTGATTTTTTATTTTTATTTTTCATAAAACAAACTTAATTACTCTTAATTGCAAACTTGAATTTTATATAAAAAAAATGCAATATATTTTTTGTATTTTATTTATTTAAACAAATAGACATGCACACACAAAAATGCAAATAATAAGAGAAAAATAACACAAAATCACAAAAATTACGCACAACACAAAACTATTTTATTTTTTGAATTTTTTGGAGTAATTCTCATGTAGGGCAAAAATCACGTGCTCACAGCTGCCCCTCTTTGCGTGTAAACTCGAAGAGTTTTCGTGCAAAGATAATGAGCAAATACGAGCGATTTTTGCCCGTTCGAGCACTCCGTGTAAAGCATTTTAAAAAGATCTTGACCGAGCCTTTGCTTCGGGAGGCTTCCTACATATCCTGGGCTAAACAGGAATCAGGTCAATGTAGTTCGGGAAGTTTTGGTAGCTGGGAATACCGTGAACTGACATTTTCCTATTACTGTTGCTATCGTTGTTGCTGCTGTTGCTTAACTGCTTACTGACCTCCTTATTACACCGAAAGAGAAATTAAAGCTAAACTAGCTATGCTATCAAACTATGAGTTACAAGATTCCTATCTATGATTCTCTTGAAAACTTGATCTTGAATCTTAGCCGATTTGCTGTAGACCTCGATCTGAATCTTGATGCTCAACAAGCTGTACGTGCTTGTTTATTTCTGTAACATTGAGCGAAACAGAGTCGGCGGAGCTTGTTACTTCAATCATCTTCTGAGCAATCCGTGCCTTTGTTTACTCCAACATTTGAACTCTTTTCTTTTTCTTCTTTTCTTCTTTTCTTCACTCTGGATTGATGTTCCATTTGTAGGTTATCTCGATCCTTGCATCCCGAGGTCAAACCTATTTAGACAACAAAACAAACAAACGAACGAAATTTTTCTGCCCCAGTTTTGCTAGGAAAATTTCGTGAGTTAGTTGTGACACAGAGAGCGATTAAAAGACTCTTTGGTATTGGGTAAGAAAATCACAATTTCACAAATAGACGTTCCACGGCTTTCTGGCCGGGATTTTGAAGAAGAGCTTCACGGCTTTTTGGCCGGAATTCAAACAATATCTAACGGTTTTTTGGCCGTCAGATCCTCGGTTTTTTGGCCGGGGTAAAAGTAAATGGCTCCGCAGTTTTCGACTGGGGAGATCCTCGGTTTTCTGACCGGGGATAAAAGTTTCGCGGCTTTCTGGCCGGAATTCAAACAATATCTAACGGTTTTTTGGCCGTCAGATCCTCGGTTTTTTGGCCGGGGTAAAAGTAAATGGCTCCGCAGTTTTCTGACTGGGAGATCCTCGGTTTTCTGACCGGGGATAAAAGTTTCGCGGCTTTCCGGCCGGAATTCAAACAATATCTAACGGTTTTTTGGCCGTCGGATCCTCGGTTTTTTGGCCGGGGTAAAAGTAAATGGCTCCGCAGTTTTCTGACTGGGAGATCCTCGGTTTTCTGACCGGGATAAAAGTTTCACGGCTTTCCGGCCGGAATTCAAACAATATCTAACGGTTTTTGGCCGTCAGATCCTCGGTTTTTTGGCCGGGGTAAAAGTAAATGGCTCCGCAGTTTTTTAACTGGGGAGATCCTCGGTTTTCTGACCGGGAATAAACGTTTCACGGCTTTCTGGCCGGATCTCAAACAATATCTAACGGTTTTTTGGCCGTCAGATCCTCGGTTTTTTGGCCGGGGTAAAAGTAAATGGCTCCGCAGTTTTTTGACTGGGGAGATCCTCGGTTTTCTGACCGGGGATAAAAGTTTCGCGGCTTTCTCGCCGGAATTCAAACAATATCTAACGGTTTTTTGGCCGTCAGATCCTCGGTTTTTTGGCCGGGGTAAAAGTAAATGGCTCCGCAGTTTTTTGACTGGGGAGATCCTCGGTTTTCTGACCGGGGATAAAAGTTTCACGGCTTTCTGGCTGGAAAGACCCTCGGTTTTTATGACCGGGGTCCAAACAGATATTGGACTGATATGATTTGATTCTCCTTTTCGGAGTTTTCATTTTCTTTTCTTTTATTCTTCTTTTTGGGCCTTCTTTTAGGCTTTCTTTTTAACCATCAACAAATGCATAAGATAAATCTCTAAAAAGAAACTTACCCTTTTATGTGTTTTCCTTGTTCCAAAGCCATTTCAAAGCTTGCGTATTTCACTTCTTCGAGTTGTACCTTCTTCTTGCACAATTAAACAAACCTGCTTTCAACAAAGAACATTTTATCAGTTGAAAAAAAAGTGGTTGACTTTGCGGCCTTGATTATCTTCATTGTTTGATCGTTTCCCCATTTCCATTGAGAAGTTTGCTACCAATTGTCTTTGGGGTGACTTCCTTTCAAACTGACCGGGTTCATTCCCGGAATTCCATGAGGATTTTCCGTGTGGGTTCTATCCTTCTGCCTTATTCCGTCTCTTCTAAGACTTTAGCCTTTGATTTCTGTTTCCTTTCTAAACTCCTTTTCTTTGGAAACAATCTATCATTACGATCCAATCATGGATTGTAACAATGCACCTTTGAGGCCGTTTTTCTTTTCTTCTTTACCAGGCGGAGTCCTGTAAAATCGGTCCTGTCGCCTTCCTTTGTAATAGTTTCAGAATTAAACCGAAAGGGATTCAAAGAAAAAGAATGAACAAAGAATGGGAAAACGTATCAAAGATAGAGGAGTCCCTTTCGGGAGAAAAGAAGGACTTATCTGAGGTATATGCTGACTTTAAACAACATGACATGCTTCTCGGACTAGATGCTTGATCGTCACAAACTCCCATTTTTTTTTTTTATGAACCAAAACAGGTCCATGTTTCTGAGCTAAGGAGCCGTGCCAGGATCTCTTGTGGTGAAAACAACCTTTTCGGTTGATAGCGCCCTTTTGCGGGTTTTCGCCAATCAACCTCTCTCATTTCTCTTCTTACCATCGCCAGATAGCACTCTTTGCGAGTTTTTGCCAAGAGGCTCTCTCATTTTGTATTTCTCTACTCCCATCGTCTCATGGTGCCCGAAGGTTTTCACCAATAAGACTCTCTCATTTTATTTCTTTTCATTCCAGGAACTTCGGATTGCGACAATGATGTTTTAACAGCTTCCATCGATCTTGAAGGACTTGTACTCGGTTTGGGTAACAAGAAATTGTGGACAAAATTACAACTTTGGAATCATCTTGACGGATCTTTAACCGAATCAACAATATCATCTGCCCCAGTTTCATTTTTTGGGGAAACTGGGATTTTTGGTTTGGTGTGACTGAACCTCAGGGAGAGGTTGCCTACGTATCCTTTCGGAATCAAGTCAGAACGTAGTTCAGGAAGCTTTTTTTTTTTATTTGGTTTGGATTCTTTGGTTTTTTTTTTTTTTTGGTTTGGATTCCAAAGAGGGTAGCCAAAGAAAGGTAACCGGCTCAAAGGGTTCACAAAAGGGTTGGTAGTGTTTGGGTAGTGGGAATAAAAGCCTTCAATCATTTCGACTTGTAAGGACATCATTGAAGCAAATTCAGACATAATACCTTTTCACAGCATCTGCATTCACAGCTGTTTCAGGATCTTTTCCTTCCATGTCTCCCAAGTATAATGCTCCTCTTGGCAGTATCTTCCTGATGATGTATGGTCCATTCCAATTAGGAGCGAATTTTCCTTTCGCTTCCTGGTGATGTGGAAGAATGCGTCTTAGAACCAACTGACCTACTTCGAAATTTCTCGGTCGTACTTTCTTGTTGTAAGCACGAGCCATCCTTTGTTGGTACAGTTGTTCATGACAGACCGCAACCATTCGCTTTTCATCGATCAAAGTTAATTGCTCCAATCGAGTCTTAACCCACTCGCCATCTTCAATCTCTGCTTCAACAATTGTACGAAGTGAAGGAATTTCTACCTCTGCCGGTATCACAGCCTCGGTTCCATAGACTAGCAGGTATGGAGTTGCTCCTACCGATGTGCGTACTGTAGTACGGTATCCCAGTAAGGCGAACGGTAATTGTTCATGCCATTGTCTAGAGCTTTGGATCGTCTTTCTCAAAATCTTCTTAATGTTTTTGTTCGCCGCTTCCACGGCACCATTGGCTTTGGGCCGATAAGGGGTGGAGTTCCTATGCGTTATTTTGAATTGCTCGCATATTTCTTCCATCAAATGACTATTCAAATTCGCAGCATTGTCTGTGATGATAGTTGCAGGTATACCAAAATGACAGATAAGATTTGAGTGTACAAAATCCACCACAGCTTTCTTAGTGACTGATTTGAGAGTGACGGCTTCGACCCATTTTGTGAAGTAATCGATAGCCACTAGTATGAATCGGTGTCCATTCGAAGCTTTTGGCTCAATCGGGCCGATGACATCCATTCCCCAAGCGACAAATGGCCATGGCGCTGACATAGGATGCAACTCAGTTGGAGGTGCATGAATCAGATCTCCATGTACCTGACATTGATGGCATTTTCGGACAAAACCGAAACAATCTTTCTCCATGGTCATCCAATAATAACCTGCTCGAAGGATTTTCTTGGCTAAGACATACCCATTCATATGAGGCCCGCATACTCCTGCGTGTACTTCGTGCATGATTCTTCCTGCTTCTTCGGCATCAACACACCTTAAGAGGTTAAGATCCGGGGTTCTTTTATACATGACCTCGCCGCTCAAAAAGAAACCACCTGCATGCCACCTAATGGTCCTCTTTTGATCTCCAGTAGCATGTTCGGGTATTCTTGTGTTTTCAAGAATCTCTTAATATCATGGTATCACGGCTGGATGTTTGGTCCTTCTTCGATTGCATTGCAATAACCGTGGCTTTCCCTGATTTGGATTTCCAAGGGATTGACATGGGCATTGCCCGGATAAGGTAGCATCGAAGCTAAAGTGGCAAGTGCGTCAGCTAGTTCATTGTGACATCGTGGGATATACTTGAACTCTATCGATGCAAATCGCTTGCCAAGGATATTCACGTGCTATCGATAAGGAAGGAGTTTAACGTCTCGAGTTTCCCATTCACCTTGAGATTGTTTGATAATTAGATCTGAATCTCCCATTATCAACAAATCTTCGATGCCTTGATCAATTGCCATGTTCATACCCAATTAAGATTGCCCCAATCCCTACACCTTTAGCATTTACAGCCCCATCGAAAAACATTTTCCAAGCATGACTGTCTTCCGAAACAACTTCTGTCGTATTTACCTCTTCATCAGGAAAGTAGGTATTCAATGGTTGATACTCTTCGTCGATCGGGTTCTCGGCCAAATGGTCCGCCAATGCTTGGGCCTTCATTGCCGTGCGAGTGACATAGACTATGTCAAACTCAGTGAGCAGGATTTGCCACTTTGCCAATCTTCCGGTGGGCATCGGTTTCTGGAAATATATACTTCAAAGGATCCAACCGGGTAATGAGGTGAGTCGTATGGGCTTGGAGGTAGTGTCTCAACTTCTGAGCGACCCAAGTTAAAGCACAACACGTTCTTTCCAGCAAAGTGTACTTGACCTCATAACTAGTGAATTTCTTGCTCAGGTAGTAGAATCGCCTGCTCTTTCTTCTCCGTCGCATCACGTTGTCCGAGAACACAACCAAAAGAGTTTTCCAAGACTGTTAAATACAAGAAAAGAGGTCTCCCTGGCTCTGGCGGGACTAAGACTGGAGGGTTTGACAAATATTCTTTGATCTTGTCAAAAGCTTCTTGGCATTCAGTTGTCCATTTGATTGCAGCGTCTTTCTTCAACAACTTGAATATGGGTTCACATGTGGAAGTCAACCGAGCGATGAACCTACTGATGTAGTTCAGTCGGCCTAGAAGACTCATTACATCTTTCTTTGTTCTGGGAGGAGGTAAATCCCGGATGGATTTTATCTTTGTGGGATCTAATTCAATACCTCTTCTACTGACTATGAAACCCAAAAGTTTACCTGACGGGACTCCAAAAGCGCATTTGGCTGGATTCAGTTTCAAATCGTACTTCCGCAACCTCTCAAAGAATTTCCTCAAGTCTCGCACATGATCGCCTTGAGTTCTGGATTTGATGATCACATCGTCCACGTACACCTCTATTTCCCGATGCATCATGTCGTGGAAAATGGCAGTCATAGCTCTCATGTATGTTGCTCCTGCGTTTTTCAAGCCGAATGGCATGACTCGGTAACAGTAAGTCCCCCAAGGTGTGGTGAAAGCAATCTTCTCGGCGTCCTCTTCATCCATCAACACTTGATGATATCCCGCATAACAATCCACAAACGACTGTATCTCATGTTTGGCACAGTTATCAACAAGGATGTGGATGTTCGGTAAAGGAAAGTTATCTTTAGGACTCGCTTTATTCAAATCTCGGTAGTCAACACACACTCGAGTTTTTCCGTCCTTTTTTGGCACGGGCACAACATTAGCCAACCACGTGGTGTATTGTACCACTCGAATTACCCCGGTTTTCAACTGCTTAGTGATTTCTTCTTTGATTTTATCACTGATGTCAGTCTTGAACTTTCTTTGCTTCTCTTGCACTGGGCGACAGTCAGGGTAGATTGGTAACTTGTGCACCACTAGATCAGCTCCTAATCCTGGCATGTCGTCGTAAGACCAAGCAAACACGTCTTTAAATTCAAACAAGAGTCGGATTATTGCATCTCGTGTTTTCTCATCTGTGCGGATGCTTATCTTGGTCTCTCGGACCTCTTCATCAGTTCCCAAATTAATCGGTTCGGTGTCATTCAAGTTTGGCTTAGGTTTATTCTCGAAATGTTCCAATTCTCGATTTATTTCCCTAAAAGCCTCGTCTTCATCGTATTCCGGTTCTTGGTTCATTATTTCCAGATTAGGTGGCGTGTTCGGATTTGAGCATGAGTTCCGCAAGCATGTCATGTTATTTAAAGCCGCATTATTAGGACCGAAAAGGAAGAATAAATAACAAAATTAGAAAGAGCAAAAATGAGGAAATATTTATTTTATTTTCTTGGAATTTTCTGAAAACAAACAAAATTACATTGAGGAAACCAAAAATACAAGAAAACAAAGAAAAACATTCAAGCTACGTCCTGAAGTAACTTGTGATGAAGGAAAAACGACAGGACAAATCTACCAGAACTCCCGCCTGATTGGGAAGGGTATGGCTTTCCAATTTTGCAATTTAGCTTCAGGGCCCACATACAGCACCTCAGCGGTGCTTGTTCCTTCTCCTAATTGGACCATATTAACATCATAGAGCATTTGCCTCATGGCCCCACATATTTCTTCAATTTCCTCCGCCGTGAAGACCTCGTCTTCTTCTTCTTCACTGTACCTTGGTCGGACAAAAGTTTGGTACAGATGTGGCAATGGTTGCGGCAGAACCCATCCTTTCTCCTTTCTCTTGTTGGCCCATCTTTCGTCTTCAGGGGTTGGGCGAAAGCCTACTCCGAAAAACTTTTCAGCTACAGGTAAAGTTATCAGCCTCGGCACTCCTTGTAGGGACTTTCCCAAACCTTTTCCTGGCCGGAAGCCATGTTTAATCATTTCTTTCGCCACCATGATGGAGGCATTAGACAAAAAAGGTTGGGGGAGAGGGTTCCCTTCTTCGTGTTGATCTGCCAACACAATCTCGAAAGCTTGATAGACAATGTTTTCGCTTCCCGCTTCCGCTTCTAAGCAAGGGATGGATGGATCTCGATAAATTGATTGCTCGTCTTCCCCGTGGACCACGATCTCTTGTCCCTTGTGCTCAAATTTCAACATCTGATGGAGGGTAGAGGGCACAACTCCGGCCGCATGAATCCATGGTCTCCCTAGAAGAAAATTGTAAGAAGTGTCCATATCCAAAACTTAGAATGTCACTTCGAAGTCCACCGGGCCGATGGTCATAATTACATCAATCTCTCCGACAATATCTCTTTTCACACCGTCAAAAGCTCGCACACATATGTTGTTAGGCCGAATCCTTTCAGCTCCGATTCCTATGCGGCCTAAAGTGGAAAGTGGGCATATGTCTACCCCCGAACCCCCATCAACCATGACCCTCTTCATATAGTAGCCTTCACTTTTGACAGTCAAATGCAAAGCTTTGTTGTGGGCGGAACCTTCCAAAGGCAAATCGGCTTTACTAAAAGAAATCTGATTGATCACGAAGAATCTCTCTGTCATTCTTTCAAGTTGTTCGGATGAAGTCTCAATAGGCACATACGCCTCATTCAAAGCTTTTAACAAAACCTTTTGATGTTCAGTAGACTTCATTAGAAAGGACAACATCGACACCTGCTCTGGGCATTTGCGCAGTTGGTTTATCACATCATAGTCAGGCATTTGCATCTTTTGAAAAAAGACCTCTGCCTCTTCAGCACTTATAGGTTTCTTTGAGGGGAAACGCCTTTGTGTGGCATTATTTACCTCCTGCACGTTTAAATACTTCTGCCCCAGGATGCTCTCAGATGAATTTCCCGCAATCTCTTTCCCTTTGCGCGTAACAAATGTTCGTTGGTAGCTCCAGGGTACTGCGGATGGATCTGTCATTGGTTTTTGTTGCACGCATGCAATAACCACAGGTTCATCTGGCTTTCGGGCCGCGTAAGTTCCCTTTGGTACATACATTGATGTTTCCCTCTTTAAGTGGAACTTCTTGGGGGCACCTATGGACAATGGTTTTTCCACTCTACCTCGTGGGAGGTAAAGGACTCCGCTCTTCTGAGATGATGCTTTCAATTCAATCGTCTTTTCAGATCTGGTCTCGAGAACTTCAACCTTTTTCCCTATTTTCTCTTGTTTCGGGAGAGCCTCAAGCCGCTTCTCTATGTTGGCAATGGCGATTATCGCTTTCAAAGCTGGGTCAAATTCTTTGTCGTCTCAAATCATCCCAATCACCGGCCCGTTGTTGTGGGCTGGTAATGGGTTGTTTGTCACATTTGGGATGTCTTCATCTGCGAAGACAATCCTCCCTTGATTGATCAATTCTTGCACTGCCTTTTTCAATGTCCAACAATTGTCAGTACTGTGTCCTTTGACACCCGAATGATATGCACAATATATTCCTCTCTAGTAGGCAGAAGAATCTGGATTCTGTCTGTTCTGCGGAACAGGCTGCAGTAGGTTTTCTTGCCTCAGTTTTGGGAAAAGAGTGGAATATGGCTCCCCAATCGGTGTAAACCTCATTTTGGGTTGCTCACGGTGTCGGGTGTTGTTTGGCCGTGGATTATACTGGTTTGGGTAAGGGGGTTGGTTTCTCTGGAAAGGAGGTGGATTCCTATTGGCCGGTGGCTGTGGCCGTGCCAGAGGTTGAATGTTCATGACTGCATAAGGTGGAGGCGGAGGAGCATAGGCCATGTTGTGAGGTGGATAGTAATGTTGGGGGGCCCTGTCGGAGAATACCTGTCTTGAGGTTCGATATCTCCTATCTTCTATTGCCGCCATGGCAGTTTCCTCTTTCTTCTTGCTTCTAGGCATCCCTCCAGACCCGCCTTGAATGGCTTGGGAAGTTGCCCGAATGGCCGCTTGACTCAAAATTCGCCCTGTTTTCAAGCCATTTTCTACCATTTCTCCGATTTTGATTGCTTCGGCGAAAGGTTTTCCCATTGCCGACATCATATTTTGAAAGTAATCTGGTTCTTGAGCTTGGAGAAAAGTCGTGACCATTTCAATGTCGTCCGTAGGGGGTTTTACCCTAGATGCTTGCTCTCGCCATTTGATGGCGTATTCTCTGAAGCTTTTCGAGGGCTTCTTCTTTAAGTTCGATAGAGAATTCCTGTCTGGCGCAATATCGATGTTGTATTGGAACTGTTTCACAAAATCTCTGGCCAGATCATCCCAGATGTGCCATCGAGATATGTCTTGATCCATATACCATTCTGATGCTATTCCGACCAAACTTTCTCCGAAGTACGCCATCAACAATTCTTCCCTGCCGCCGGCACCCCGCAATTGATTGCAGTATTTCTTCAAATGAGCAATGGGGTCGCCATGCCCGTCATACTTTTCGAACTTTGGTGTCTTAAAACCTGATGGCAAGTGGACGTGCGGTAACATGCATAGATCGGCGTAAGATACACTATTCTGTCCACTTAGACCTTGCATGTTCTTCAGGTTTTGTTCCAAACTCCTCATTCTTTTTGCCATCTCATCCTGCTCGGGGGCCTTTGGATTTTGGCTTGGTAGAAACTCATATCGAGGTGGCTGAGGATATATATTGGCTGCAACCTGGGTATGGTCCCGTGTAAGCGGTGGTGCTGGGAATGTAAAGGATGAGGAGTCGAAGAAAGGAGCATGTGCGGTGGGGTGCGTCGTGATTGGAACTGGCAACTCAACCGACGTTCTTGCAGATGTATCATGTGGTGTCACCCGAGGATGGGATGTGGAGGGTGATTCAGAGAGGTTTGTAGCGTTAGAATACCCGAATAGAGTAGGCGGATAATTGATGGGGGTATTTGAAATTCCGCTTGACCTGAGAAGAATTTCAGGGAACCCAGGGATCAGACTCGGGGCTCTTTCCCGTTGTTCCAATCGTCCAACATCTCGAGCATGCGGCAACGCAACATTCTATTCTCCTCCAAAGCTGCCGACTCAGTAGCCGGGATGGTTGTCAATGAGCTTTCCTCCGAAACGGGAATGGTTGCTAAAGGCATTTCTGAAGACATGTCGGCACCCTTTTTTGACCTAGTGAAATAGGGATGAGTGCTTTCAGGCTGCCAAAGCCCAATGGCTTAAAAGTCCAACAGTTGTTGTAATTGGACACACGCCCCACCATATCAAACCAACCATATTGTCACGACCCCAAATCCGGTCGTGATGGCGCCTAACACATTGCTAAGCCAGCCCGACCAATCAATATCAACAACGGAGCTAGAAGCTCTCTTTAACCCATTTAAGCATTTCAAAATATGAAACAATAGTAATACTTATAACGAAAACGGGGAAACCAAGTCCCATACTACATCAACTCCCATAGACCAAGGGTCAAGAGTCATGAGCCTCTACTGAACATGAGTCTATAAAGGTTTACAAGATACCAAGTGCGGAAAGAAATGTCAATACAAAATCAAAAGACAGTAGGAAGGAATATCGGGTCCTCCGGACTCTGCAGCTACCTCGTATATCCCACAGATGTCGCCTCGCACAGCTACTGGATCACTGCTGAGAGGTACCTGGATCTGCACACAAGGTGCAGGGAGTAAAATGAGTACTGCCAGACTCAGTGGTAATAAACAAGGGTAAGACAGCGCAGATAAGAAATCCGCAATAAAGCACTATGTAAAACTATAATCAGCTACCCCGTCATAGAATCAATATTCACTGTACCTGTACCAACAAATACCAATAAATAGCATAACAGCTAGCAGATGTAGCTAAATGCAATGCAATGCATGATATGACCGCTACGGCGCTAAGCCCGACTCCAATTTTGGGTACCCGTGCTCACTGTGGGGGTTCAGACTCCGGAGGGGCTCCTACAGCCCAAGCACATCTCATAGAGATATTCCCGCGGCGTGCAGTCCGATCCAACATATATCTCGCTGCGGCGCGCAGCCCGATCCACTACTAGTCAACTAATATGCAGATACAGCCTCGCAGGCTCAAAAGTAGTTTTTGAAAACTCTTTTATCATTTTTCAGTTGGAAAAAAGTAATATCAAGTTCCAGAGATTGGAATTAGCATAATAACAGAAATAGTTGCTGACTAGTAGTAAACTAGCATGTCTATATGATAAGACAATGATAATGATCCTCGCGGGATCCAATAACTGGCTCACAGCCCACAATATACTCAACCGTCCAAGAAGGAGGTTCAACGACTCGAGAATAGCCAATAATACAATATCAACAGGTCAGACTAATATATATAGTCTCCAGTTCATGATCGACCCCACACTCTCAAGAGTGTGCGTGTCTCGCCGCTATACAGCGCCACAAAGTGGTATACCGGGGTTTCGAACCCGCTGGTCATCACCCACATCTATTACTCACCTCAATACGGCGCGACGACTACTCCGCAATGCCCTTGCCACGAGAATCAAGCTCCGCACGCGTAGAATCTGATCAAATACAGTAGAAATACAACAAATTAGGCCAATGGAACGACACCCAATCAATATAACTCAATTTACATCGAAATTCCCAAAGTTGTCAAAACCCGACTTTCGGTACGCTTGCCGAAAAATTACGAAAGTCACATATTCGGAACCCTCATCTCGATACGAGTCTAGGCATATCAATTTTACCAAATTTGGACTCCATTTGCCCATTCAAAACCTTGATTTTCTAAAGTTCAAGCCTAGGGCTAAATCCTCCATAAATTACCCTAAATTCCTCCATTTTCATGATATAATTGCATAATATTACCAATACTAATCATAGTTTAAGTCCATAGTTGATTACCTGATGATTTCCCTTGAGTTTCTCTCTTAAAAATCGCCCAAATTGCCTCTAAAGCCGAGACCCAAATGTGTGAAATGTTCTGAAATTTTTCTAACTTCCGATACACTTAACTCACAGCGATTTTCGCTTCTGCGGATAAAATTCCGCCCCTGCGGAACCGCTCCTGCGACCTTTTGGTCGCTTCTGCGAACCCAGGCCCTTTTGGCCATTTCCGCACCAGCGATCCAAGGACCGCTCCTACGCATCCGCTTCTGCGGAAATTAGCCCGCTTCTGCGGTCCTTTCCGCCTCTGCGATCAAGTGTCCGCTTCGGCGGACTCGCCTATGCGGTCGACCTTCCGCTTCTGCGGAATTCCCATCTCTTGGCAAATTTCGCTTCTACGAGCTACACTACGCTCCTGCGACGCCGCTTCAGCGGAATGATTTCCGCTTCTGTGTAACTAAGCGCTCATGCGCCCCTCGTCCGCTTCTGCGGACTCGCTCCTGCGCCCCCAATTCCGCAGGAGCGGAAACAACAGAAACAGAATCCCAACCTGCAATTTTTTTCCACAATTTCTCCCGTTTAGCCACCCGAAAACACCCCGAGGCCCCTAGGACCCCATCCAAACACACCAACACATCCTAACACCTTATTCAAACTTGCTCAAATCCTCAAAACACGTCTAACAACATCAAAACCCATAATTCGCATCGAATTCAAGCCTAAATTCCTTAAAACATTCCGAATTACACATTCAATCAAAAACCCGACCAAACAACGTCCGAATGACCTGAAATTTTGCAGGCACATCCAAAATCACCTAACGAAGCTACTGCAACTGTCGGAATTCCATTCCGACCCCCGGATCAAAATCTCACCTACCGTTCGGATTTCGCCAAAATTCAACCTTAGCCAATTCAAGCCTATTTCTACACCGGGCCTCCAAATTCAATTCCGATCGCTCCCTAAGTCACAAATCACCTCCCGGAACTAACCGAATCATCGAATCCGATTCCGAGCCCTCTAACCAAATAGTCAACTCCGGGTTGATTTTCCTTATTCAAGTTTCATTCACAAAGGCTATATGCCTCATTTTCAATCCAATTCACTCCTAACTCACCCGATAGACTTTAACACCGATATAAAAGCATAAAACATACAATTTCAACATAACGGGGTGGTAATTCCCGTGACGACGGGCCGGGTCGTCACATTCTCCCCCTCTTAAGCAAACGCTCGTCCTCGAGCGGAAACAAGTGAGGATATCGGCTCCGCATCTCCCGCTCGATCTCCCAAGTGGCCTCCTCCACGGGTCGACCTCTCCACTGAACCTTAACTGATGCAATCTCCTTAGACCTCAATTTTCTCACCCGACGACCCAAAATAGCAATAGGCTCCACATCATAGGATAAATCACCATCAAGCTCAATGGTACTGAAGTCTAATATATGAGACGGATCTCCAATGTACTTCCGGAGCATAGACACATGGAATACTGGATGAACGCTGGATAAGCTGGGCGGCAAGGCTAACTCATATGCCACCTCTCCAACTCTCCTAAGTATCTCAAAAGGACCAATGTACCTCGGACTCAACTTCCCTTTCTTCCCAAACCTCATGACACCCTTCATAGGTGAAACCTTCAACAATACTCTGTCACCAACCATGAAAGACAACTCTCGAACTCTACGGTCCGCATAACTCTTCTCGCGAGACTGTGCTGTACGAAGCCTCTCCTGGATCAACTTTGCTCTATCCAGAGCATCCTGGACTAACTCACTCCCTATCAATCTAACCTCACCAGGCTCAAACCATCCCACGGGGGATCTACACCGCCTGCCATACAATGCCTCATACGGGGCCATCTGAATACTCGACTGATAACTGTTGTTGTAGGCAAACTCAGCAAGTGGTAGGAACTCATCCCACGAACCACCAAAATCAATCACACAAACTCGCAACATATCCTCCAAGATCTGAATAGTGCGCTCAGACTGTCCGTCTGTCTGGGGGTGAAATGCTGTACTCAACTCAACCCGTGTACCCATCTCTCGCTGAAATGCTCTCCAAAACCGAGAAGTGAACCGAGTACCCCTGTCGGATATGATAGACACTGGGACCCCATGCAACCAAACAATCTCTCAAATAAAGATCGCTGCCAACCGCTCCGATGAGTAGGTAGTACTAACTGGAATGAAGTGAGCTGACTTGGTCAGTCTATCCACAATCACCCATACGGAATCAAACTTCCTCGCCGTCCGAGGGAGTCCAGTAACAAAGTCCATAGTGATCCTCTCCCATTTCCACTCAGGAATAACAATGCGCTGAAATACACCGCCGGGCCTCTGATGCTCGTACTTAACCTGCTGACAGTTGAGGCACCGTGCTACATGTCTGACAATGTCCATTTTCATCTTTCTCCACCAATAGTGTTGTTTCAAATCTTGATACATCTTCGCGGCTCCCGGATGGATAGAATACCGCGAGCTATGGGCCTCCTCCAGAATCAACTCACGAAGGCCATCAACATTGGGCACGCATATCCGGCCCCGCATCCTCAATACGCCGTCACTATCAATGGTGACATCTCTAGCATCATCATGCTGAACTCTGTCCCTCAGGACAGCCAAATGTGGATCATCATACTGGCGCTCACGAATACGATCATATAGAGATGACCGAGATACAACACAAGCCAATACCCTGCCGGGCTCCGAAATATCTAACCTCACTAGCCGATTGGCTAGCACCTGAACATCATAAGCAAATGGCCTCTCCTCAGCTGGAATATATGCCAAGCTCCCCATACTGACCGCCTTCCGGCTCAAAGCATCGGCCACCACATTGGCCTTCCCCGGATGATATAATATAGTAATGTCATAATCCTTCAACAACTCTAGCCATCTCCGCTGTCTCAAATTAAGGTCTTTCTGTTTGAACAAGTGCCGGAGACTACGATGGTCGGTATACACCTCACAAGACACACCGTACAAATAGTGCCTCCAAATCTTCAATGCATGAACAATGGCGGCTAGCTCCAAGTCATGAACAGGGTAGTTCTTCTCATGCGGCTTCAACTGCCGAGAAGCATAAGCAATTACCTTTCCTTCCTGCATCAACACATAACCTATCCCCACTCTCGAGGCATCACAATAAACGGTATATGAACCCGAAGCCGATGGCAATACTAACACTGGAGCTGTGGTCAAAGCTGTCTTGAGCTTCTGAAAGCTCTCCTCGCACTCATCCGACCACACGAATGGTGCACCCTTCCGGGTCAATTTAGTCAATGAAGAAGCAATGGATGAAAATCCCTGAACAAACCGGCGATAATACCCCGCCAAGCCAAGAAAACTCCTGATCTCTGTAGCCGAGGACGGTCTAGGCCAACTCTGCACCGCCTCTATCTTTTTCTGATCAACCTGAATACCATCACGAGACACCACATGTCCCATAAATGCTACGGACTCGAGCCAAAACTCGCACTTGGAGAATTTAGCATATAGCTTCTCCTCTCTCAATCTCTGCAACACAATACTCAAATGCTGAGCATGCTCCTCCTGACTACGGGAGTAGACTAGAATGTCATCAATGAACACAATCATAAATAAATCCAAATAAGGCCTGAACACACTGTTCATCAGATGCATAAATGCTGCTGGGGCGTTGGTCAGCCCAAACGACATCACAAGAAACTCATAATGACCATATCGGGTCCCGAATGCAGTCTTCATAATATCCGAGTCCCTGATCTTCAGCTGATGATAGCCTGAACGAAGATCGATCTTAGAAAACACCCTCGCACCCTGTAACTGATCAAACAAATCATCTATGCGCGGTAGAGGGTACTTGTTCTTCACTGTCACTTTGTTCAATTGCCTATAGTCAATACACATTCGCATGGAACCATCTTTCTTTTTAACAAATAATACCGGCGCACCCCACGGAGACACACTAGGGCGGATGAAACCCTTATCCAGAAGCTCCTGAAGTTGCTCTTTCAGTTCTTTCAACTCAGCTGGTGCCATCCGATAGGGAGGAATGGATATAGGCTGAGTGCCCGGCACCAAGTCAATGCCAAAATCAATATCCCTGTCCGGCGGCATGCCCGGCAGGTCTGAGGGGAATACATCCGGGAAATCCCTCACAACAGGTACAGAATCAATGCTAGGAGATTCAGCTCCCACATCTCTCACAAAAGCTAAGTACGATAAACACCCTTTTTCAACCATCTTCTGAGCTTTTAGGAACGAAATAACACGGCTAGGGACGAAATCGGTCGAACCCCGCCACTCAATCCGAGAAATACCAGGAATGGCCAACGTAACTGTCTTAGCATGACAGTCCAATATAGCATGGTACGGAGACAACCAGTCCATACCCAATATAACATCAAAGTCCACCATCCCCAACAATAACAAATCTGCCTGGGTCTCCGGACCCCCAATAGATATAACACAGGATCTATAGACATGATCCACAACAATCGTATCACCCACGGGGGTGGATACATGAACAGGTAAATCAAGACTACTACGAGTCGCACCCAAGTGATGTGCAAAATAAGAGGACACGTAAGAATATGTGGACCCTGGATCAAATAGAACAGAGGCATCTCTGTGACAGACATAAATGATACTTGTAATCACTGCATCGGAGGCAACTGCATCACGCCTGTCGGAGAAGTGCATAGAACCGTGCTTGATCTCCACTGGATCTCTCCTCACCTCTAGGGCGACTACGAGAAGACTGACCTCCACCTATACTAGCCTGAGATGGTGCTGAAGAGGACGGTTGATCCCTCTGCTGAGTCCTGTCCCTACGGAGTCGAGGGCACTGTCTCCTCATGTGGCCAAACTCACCACACTCATAACATGCACCTGGTGCTGGAGAAGTTGTAGGTGCTGCACTCTGGGCTGGGAGGGCACTAAGTGAAGACTGACCCTGCTGAAATCCTTATCGACCACGACCATAAGAACCTCCGCTCTGCTCAGGGCGACCTGAATGAGAAAGTCTAGACGAGCGACCTCTGCCCTACTGGAAATGCCCTCTAGATGGAGCACCACTGAAACTACCAGAACCACAAGGCCTCTTGGCCTCCCGCCTCTCTCTCTCTCGGCGACGATCCGCCTCAATGGAGCGTGCCATATCCACAACCTTCTCAAATGATGACGATAGAACTCTCTCTCTGGTCATAATAATACGAATGGAGTAGTTGAGGCCATCAATGAACCTCCTAATCCTCTCCCTATCAGTAGGGATCATCCATGTGGCATGCCTAGCCAACTGTGTGAATCTAAGCTCATACTGGGTCACAGACATGTCGCCCTGAATCAACCACTCGAACTGGCGACGTAGCTCCTCGCGATGAGACTGAGGTACATATTTCTCTAGAAAGAGAGTAGAGAACTCCTGCCATGTGAGAGGTGCTACTCTTGCAGGCCTACGCCTCTCAAACTCCTCCCACCAATCAAATGCGGGACCGGTGAACTGAAATGTAGTAAATGAAACTCCGCCGGACTCAAGAATACCAGCCGTACGCAGCATCTTTCGACACTTATCCAAGAAACCCCGGGCATCCTCGCCCTCAACGCCACCGAAACGGGGTGGTCGAAGTCTACCAAATCTCTCAAGACAACGCTCGCTCTTCATCGGGCATAACCTGGAACCATATGCTCCGGAGCCGGAGCTGGTGCAGTCGGAGGAATAACCGGTGCAACCACCTGAGGCGGGGACCGCCTCTGGCGTCCGAAGTCCCCGAACAACCGGGTCAGGCGTGCGAGCGCAGGGGTCTGCTGACCACCCCCCGACCGAGATGTCGCTGCGGTAGCGATAGCCGAAACTACCCGAGCCAAACCGGAACACACCGATAATATCTGAGCAAGAGTCTCCTGAAGACCGGGAATAGCAATAGATATAGTATGGCCCTGAACTGGGGCTGCTGGAGCATCAACCACTGGGGGCTGCTCCTGAACTGGTACAACAGGCGGGTCAGCTGGCACTGCCTCAGCCCGCCCTACCTCTAACTCTAGCACGACCGCGCCCACGACCCTCTAACAGGTGGCAACGGAGGTCGTCCACCTCGTCCCGATGCTCGCGTTCTCGCCATCTGCGAGAGAATATAATATAGAAGTTCAGTTCTCAGAACAACAAGATCGCACGACAGAGTTCAAGAAAATTGAAGTGTTTCCTAAAGGTTCGCAGCCTCCCGAGGATAAGTACAGGCGTCCCCGTACCGATCCACAAGACTCTACTAACCGGCTCAAGACTCACGAGGCCTAGTAAACCTAGGCTTTGATACCAACTTGTCACGACCCCAAATCCGGTCGTGATGGCGCCCAGCACATTGCTAAGCCAGCCTGACCAATCAATATCAACAACGGAGCTAGAAGCTCTCTTTAGCCTATTTAAGCATTTCAAAATATGAAACAATAGCGATACATATAACGAAAACAGGGAAACCAAGTCCCATACTACATCAACTCCCATAGACCAAGGGTCAAGAGTCATGAGCCTCTACTGAACATGAGTCTATAAAGGTTTACAAGATACCAAGTGCGGAAAGAAATGTCAATACAAAATCAAAAGACAGTAGGAAGGAATATCGGGTCCTGCGGACTCTGCAGCTACCTCGTATATCCCACAGATGTCGCCTCGCACAGCTACTGGATCACTGCTGAGAGGTACCTGGATCTGCACACAAGGTGCAGGGAGTAAAATGAGTACTGCCGGACTCAGTGGTAATAAACAAGGGTAAGACAGCGCAGATAAGAAATCCGCAATAAAGCACTATGTAAAGCTATAATCAGCTACCCTGTCATAGAATCAATATTCACTGTACCTGTTCCAACAAATACCAATAAATAGCATAACAGCTAGCAGATGTAGCTAAATGCAATGCAATGCATGATATGACCGCTACGGCGCGTAGCCCGACTCCAATTTTGGGTACCCGTGCTCACCGTGGGGGTTCAGACTCCGGAGGGGCTCCTACAGCCCAAGCACATCTCATAGAGATATTCCTGCGGCGTGCAGTCCGATCCAACATATATCTCGCTGCAGCGCGTAGCCCGATCCACTACTAGTCAGCTAATATGCAGATACAGCCTCTTAGGCTCAAAAGTAGTTTTTGAAAACTCTTTTATCATTTTTCAGTTGGAAAAACAGTAATATCAAGTTCCAGAGATTGGAATTAGCATAATAACAGAAATAGATGCGGACTAGTAGTAAACTAGCATGTCTATATGATAAGACAATGATAACGATCCTCGCGGGATCCAATAACTGGCTCACGGCCCACAAGCATACTCAACCGTCCAAGAAGGAGGTTCAACGGCTCGAGAATAGCCAATAATACAGTATCAACAGGTCGGACTAATATATAGTCTCCAGTTCATGATCGACCCCGCACTCTCGAGAGTGTGCGTGTCTCGCCGCTATACAGCGTCACAAAGTGGTATACCGGGGTTTCGAACCCGCTGGTCATCACCCACATATATTACTCACCTCAATACGGCGCGACGACTACTCCGCAATGCCCTTGCCACGAGAATCAAGCTCCGCACGCGTAGAATCTGATCAAAATACAGTAGAAATACAACAAATTAGGCCAATGGAACGACACCCAATCAATATAACTCAATTTACATCGAAATTCCCAAAGTTGTCAAAACCCGAATTTCGGTACGCTTGCCGAAAAATTACGAAAGTCACATATTCGGAACCCTCATCTCGATACGAGTCTAGGCATATCAATTTTACCAAATTCGGACTCCATTTGCCCATTCAAAACCTTGATTTTCTAAAGTTCAAGCCTAGGGCTAAATCCTCCATAAATTACCCCAAATTCCTCCATTTTCATGATATAATTGCATAATATTACCAATACTAATCACAGTTTAAGTCCATAGTTGATTACCTGATGATTTCCCTTGAGTTTCTCTTCAAAATCGCCCAAATCGCCTCTAAAGCCGAGACCCAAATGTGTGAAATGTTCTGAAATTTTTCTAACTTCTGATACACTTAACTCTCAGCGGTTTTCGCTTCTGCGGATAAAATTCCGCCACTGCGGAACCGCTGCGACCTTTTGGTTGCTTCTGCGAACCCAGGCCCTTTTGGCCATTTCCGCACCAGCGATCCAAGGACCGCTCCTACGCATCCGCTTCTGCGGAAATTAGCCCGCTTCTGTGGTCCTTTCCGCCTCTGCGATCAAGTGTCCGCTTCGGCGGACTCGCCTATGCGGTCGACCTTCCGCTTCTGCGGAATTCCCATCTCTTGGCAAATTTCACTTCTGCGAGCTACACTGCGCTCCTGCGACGCCGCTTCAGCGGAATGATTTCTGCTTCTACGTAACTAAGCGCTCCGGCGCCCCTCGTCCGCTTCTGCGGACTCGCTCCTGCGCGCCCAATTCCGTAGGAGCGGAAACAACAGAAACAGAATCCCAACCTGCAATTGTTTTTCCACAATTTCTCCCGTTTAGCCACCCGAAAACACCCCGAGGCCCCCGGGACCCCATCCAAACACACCAACACATCCTAACACCTTATTCAAACTTTCTCAAATCCTCAAAACACGTCTAACAACATCAAAACCCATAATTCGCATCGAATTCAAGCCTAAATTCCTTAAAACATTCCGAATTACATATTCAATCAAAAACCCGACCAAACAACGTCCGAATGACCTGAAATTTTGCAGACACATCCAAAATCACCTAACGAAGCTACTGCAACTGTCGGAATTCCATTCCGACCCCCGGATCAAAATCTCACCTACCGTTCGGATTTCGCCAAAATTCAACCTTAGCCAATTCAAGCCTATTTCTACACCGGGCCTCCAAATTCAATTCCGATCGCTCCCCTAAGTCACAAATCACCTCCCGTAACTAACCGAATCATCGAATCCGATTCCGAGCCCTCTAACCAAATAGTCAACTCCGGGTTGACTTTCCTTATTCAAGTTTCCTTCACAAAGGCTATATGCCTTATTTTCAATCCAATTCACTCCTAACTCACCCGATAGACTTTAACACTGATATATAGCATAAAACATACAATTTCAACATAACGGGGTGGTAATTCCCGTGACGACGGGCCGGGTCGTCACACTGAAGTGCAAACAAACGGTTAGTCTGAAACAACATAACAGACAAGTAATCTCACGTTGGGTGTGATGCACTTATACAGGTGATGATGTTGCTACATGTATTCGCTTGCGATGCGTCATTCCGGTTTGTATTTTCCTTCACCTTTATCAATCTTCTTTTTCTTTTAACTTCTCCCCCCTTTTTTTATTTTTTATTTATTTATTTATTTATTTATTTTTTAGTGATGGTCGAATCTTATGTGGATTGCCTACGTATCATGTCCCCGCATGAATCAGACCGGGCGTAGTTCGAAAACAATAGACATAAGATGTGAATGAAATGTTCATGAATTTTATTTCAACAAACTTCAAACTTGGAACACTTGCAAAATGACGACAATGGAGAAAAACTTTTAAAAGGATAAACAGACTCTAAAACAACAGACTCTTCTAAGCATGTTCCAGCGCCTCGAATCTTTGCGCCCGGGGGGCGTTGTTTGGCCTTGCTGCAGTTCTTGGGGTAAGATCTTTCTATATACTTACCAATTCTGCCATGACTTGGTGGACACATTCCATGATTGAAGAAAAGAGGGCAGGCCGAGGTACTCGTTCGCAGTTCAAGCACCTCATAGTAATGTAGTGCCCGATCTCACTTATCCTGGTTCTGATCATGTATTTTTCTCTGAGCAGCTGCCCTATGTGTCTGTTCTTTGCCCCTAATACTTGAGAGTTGTCGGAGACATGGTCCAAGAGCCTATCAATTTGCCTTTCCATCCGTGCCATCAAGTTGTGACAACGGTCTCTATCTGCTTTAGCATCCTGGACTTGCATGAGAGTTCGCTCTCTAAGAGTGGTATTTGCTTTTCTCAAATCAACGATGATTGCATCATAGTCTTTCTCTACTTGTTGTAGACGGAGTGCTTCTCGGTGGGCTGCTCTCTTCCATTTTGTCCGGACTGCAACCAAAGCCGCTTTTGCCTTCTCCAAGTCTTCTTGGTGTTCAAAGGCTTTCCTTTCCAAATCGTTTATCAGCATCTGATCACTCCGACTCCTCCTTGACCTTTCTGCGGCCAATTGCATCTCTTGAATTCGAGTTTGGAGTGCTTCTCTTTCCTGCTCCCAACTGGCCCTTTCCCGATCGAAGTCAGCCTGTTGTATGTCCATGGCTGCTTCCAGGATTCCTTTGTCTTCTTTTAAAGTGTTGATGCAAGATTGGAAATTTTACGCTGTCTCATGCTCAGCCTCCCTAACTCTGGCTTCTATTTCTCTCTCCCAATCGACGGCATACTTCACTGACCTTTCTGACCTTTGCTCCGGTATTGATTGGTTGTGGAACCATTCAAGATAAGCGAGACTCACTTCTCCCCGTTCTCGATCGGCAACCATCTCGTTGATGTCGGAGAGTCGACTACCGAACCATACCTTCTATGCATAAGTCTCCCTCGGGGTCTCTTCCGTCACAAATTCCCATACAAATGATCGCATATCCTCAATTGGGGCCCTTTTCTGTTCTCTTCCCAACTGCCGCATGACACGTAGCGGGGCATATGGTTGGAAACCCCTGAAACCCATTAGTATGTAGAACGGGCGGTATGTCGACATATGCATGATTTTGGCGGAAGGGAACCAATAATAATTCCAGGTAAGTTGATCTGCTTTCAAAGAGTTGAGAAGTTCTTGCCAAGTCCTCAAGTCTTCTCGAAGGTTACAACGGGCGGCTCTGTTTGTATGACAGCGAATATAATTCAGCCAATCTGCTTTGAAGTTTATCACAATTGGGTGATGATAGAGATGTTCTATAAACCACATTTGTAATAAGATATTGCAGCCTTCAAAATAGTCTTGTCCTTCTTGGCACCGAGTTAAGGCCCGGAGGATGTCTCCTAGTATCATCGGAAGAACAGTGTGTTCCTCGTTACTCTGTAGATATGAGACCACCGCAGCTAAATGGATTCTGATGCGTCCGCCACGTTCGGGAAAAACCATGGTTCCCAAAAAAGCGATCATAAAAGCATAGATTCTTAAATCTCCCCAGGCGTCATAATTCAGCTGGTTAACAAATTCAGCGTTTGAGAATTTCTCAAACCCTTTCTTATCACCAAATTTGTCATAGAGATAATCCAGTGGCACCCAACCGTTCTCCAGACAACCCAGGGGAATCCGCCGGAGACATAACTTTTTCAAGAAATTATTCACACCCATCTGCCTAGGAGCTGCAGGTCTCATCTTGTGCAAATCTCTTCCGAGTCCTGTGAGTCCGCCTAATTCTTCCAAAGTGGGTGTCATTTTGCAATCCCGGAATCTGAACACATTGCTTGTTGAGTCCCAAAAACTCACTAATGCTCTGATCACATTTTTGTCCGGTTTTATCATCATGATGTCCGGAAGAAACTTGAGGTGCTTGTGAACTTGATTTCTTTCCCAAGCTGAAAAACTAGTCCACCATTTACAGAGCCGATCTGGGGTTTTGTCCTGGACCATGAACATAGGTGGAATTTCGTCTCTCACCCTTTTCTGGCCGATTCGTTGCGAGGAAGTCATGCTGATCCTAGAAAAGATAAAAAATGGACTTAAGATTTTTTTCAAAAAATTTTTTTTTATTTATTTTATTTTTATATTATATAAAAAAAAACGAATCTTGTTAATACGGCCTTTCAGCACTTGAAGAAGATTTGAAGGCTGTATAACAAGATACCAGTGTGATGTCTATATTCCGTTTTGCGAAATTAGTCCTCCGGCGCCCCTTTTGAGGCGTTTGGCTATTTTTGCAAAATTTCCTAACTCTCGACTAAGAACAAAAATCCTAATTCTAATATTTTTATTATTGTTTTCCTTAAAAAAAAATCAGTATTAGTTGAGCCCGATATGGGTTGCCTACGTATCTCATGTTTGGTGAGAATCAAACTTGCGTAGTTCGAAAAATAAAAGAACTAAATCATTTTAAGAAAAGAAAACAAACTATTTTTAAACAGCATTTTTAAAACAAAGGAATCATTTTTGCATTTTTTTTTTCAAAATCATTTTCAAAGAAACTAAACTATTTTCGTAAAATTAAGAAAATTTATTTGGAAAATTTTTTTTTTGCATTTTTTGAAAAATTTTTTTTTTAAAGAACTAACTATTTTCGTAAAATTAAGAAAATTTATTTGGAATTTTTTTTTTTTGCATTTTTTCAGAATTTATTTTCAAAGAACTAACTATTTTTCATAAAACTATTTTGACTATATACCCTGATGTTTTCCACTTCTTCCTCTCTTTTAACAAACCGGTCGGCATGTAAGATCGAAACAAATAAATGCACACAGAAAGATGCAACAAGTTGGTCGTTTTGTTTCAGGTACACCTGTCCTAGACAAGCCCAACCCCTGTGTTGAGCCTCCTAAGTCAAATATGCACATGATGCAAATAAACGTTCCTATCGGGGATCCGGCATAAGGTTTTGTTATTCTAAGTCATCATCCTATTGGAAAAATGTCTAGACTGGCTTTAACTCGAGCGAACAACTCGAGCCGAAGAGTGTCAGTGCGCCGGTAGCATGGCTTTCTGGCTTAATTGACAAAACTCTCCGCCTAAACATGTGTGACTACAAAATCCTTCACCGGGTGCCAAGCACCACAGCTATCTTGAGAAAAATGGGCTATGTCCAACAAATGCCCGGTATTGTATTTCAAAAAACTCAGAAGAGAAAAATGGGTATCGGCACAATTTATATGCAGTTCACGAAATATCAAAGCGGTAAAGCAACATTTAGCATATCAAATATAAACATGTAATAAAATCAGATAATAAATAAGCCAAATAAAATAATTATTCAAAGCTCGAATTCTTAAACCCTGAACCAGTAGTTCTGGGTTTGTGTCCCCAGCAGAGTCGCCAGAGTTGTCACACCTCCTTTTGGCGCGCCCTCTACCCGGGGGTAGGAGCGTAAGGGAGTTTTTCCAATTTAAGTGACAATGTTCGAAACGGGATTATTTTATTTATTTCAGAGTCGCCACTTGGAATAAATTAAGGTGTCCCAAGTCACCAATTTATTTAAGTCCCGAATCGAGGAAATTTCGACTTTCCGAATGAAGTCTGCGAACCAGAAATTCTAAGTAAGGAATTCTGTTGACCCGAGGGAAGGTGTTAGGCACCCCCGAATCCCGTGGTTCTAGCATGGTCGCTTCAACTATTATAAATGGCTAAAAATATCTGATTTTATACATGTTTATAAATTACGTGCTCTGATTAAAACTTTAAACTGCTCTATTAATTTGAAGTCGTAGCAAAGAAATACTAATTACAACATAGACTCGGACTTTTGACAAATAGGTAAATCAAAAATGTATCCGAATTACTTACTTCGAACTATGCCGATTAAAGCAATTGTAAGACTAGGCAAAAAAAATCAATTTATTTAAAGATATGTCCCTTAAGATTATTTCTAATTAAAGACCCGTACCAAATGATATCTTATTTCGTAGCTTTTTGACTTAAGGCCGGAGATTGAATGAAAATGTATAAACTAACGGAAAATTGATCAAAATATACGAAATAGAGATAATTCACCTTGGTTCATTATTAGAAGTGAGATTGTTTACTTTGGATTTTACTATCCTCGATCCGATGTTAATTGATGAAATCGAAACTATATGATTAAAGTCGACCTAACATTGACATCTAAAGCATTGGCTAACTTATCTTGTTTGCTTAATTACAAATAGATTTCAAGGAAAAATCAAGTGAAGAAAACTCAAAAATGATCCCAAACATCTTATGTTAATAGCTAACATTAATCAAACTAACACTTTAAATATGCTTAAACTACTTGACTTTAACAAATTATCTATTTAAAGTATCAAAGAGAATCTTAGTCCGAACTAGCAAACTTTTTACTTATACGGATCCGAACATTTAACAGGCACTAAACAAACATGAATGAAAATTAGTATCTATTTTAAACAATAGTCCGAAGACAATCCTAGTTTACAAATACAAGCCTAACGAATGTTGTTTCAAAGTATACATGCTGGAAAAACAAAAATTAAGTAGACATGCGAACTATGTATAATCTTAACCCCTCACTGATTAATAGTACAATTTCTATTTCAACTAACGATCCTTAGTTTAACAAATAGCTAACAGGATCATTCATGTAACGGCTTCACAACAGAATTTAAAGTGGGCTTTCATTTCATTTCCACAACAAGAATGGACAAGCCCAAAGGATGTGTACCTGGAATTCAAAAGCAAAAGAGGAAATCAGTTGCAGGAACCCAACAGCAACAGGTACGGAATAGCAAAACCAGCAGCAAAAATCCCAATAAAAACCCAGCAGAAACAGTAGTAAAACAGTAGAAAAATTCCAGGGGATGATTTAGCTCCAAACAGGAAAGCCCAGGAACTTTCAAACCAATAGAAAACCAAGACACTCAATTGAAACCGTATTCAAAACCCAAACAGAAAAGCCCAGCAGCAAGTTTCAACACCAAACGACAATCACAGACAAAACAGAAGAGAGGCTATATTTGTTTCCTAACTCTGAAACCACAGTGTGAGTTTCAGCCTCTGCTTTGCATTCAATACTGTCCTTTATTTCACTCTTAAGCTCTCAATCTATCCTTCTATCTGTTGAAAATTTTCTCCCAGATTGTATCTCTCTGTGTGTGTGTTTCCAGTGAATATCTGGGTTAGTGTATGTGTTTTCCAGATTTTCAGAAAATCTTCAGCTCTTTCTGTGAGTGTGTGTATTTGCCAGATTCTCAATGTATTCTGCCAGTGATTGTATCTATGAGTGTGAGTATTTTGTGTATTCAGTGAGTGTATTCTAGTGATCTTTCTGTGGGAGTGTGTGTTTATCTAATGTTCTGCCGGATGAAAAATTTGTGAATGTCTGTCCATCTGTGTATGAATCTGTTCTCCTTTATAGACATCAACAGATCCAGCAACCCTTTTTTTAATCAATTCTAAATCTGTCCAGCTTACTACATCCCTCTGTACTTCCACTCAAAACATTATTCAAACTTGATTTATTCATTTTAAACTCTAAAGTTGAACTCTAAATGGAATGTCAAGCTGCCTTACAGATTCCATTATCTTTTCCATTGTGCAATGCATCACTTTGCACCCTTGAATATTGTTTTTCTTCAGATTTCTAAACCAAACTCAAACAACTAATACCCAAATCCAATTCCAATCCTATTCATTATCACAACAACTAGAAACTTACAACCAAACACAGTGTTGAATCAAAAATAGCAAAATCTGAAATTTGTTCCAATGTTCTAACAAACGAACCTAACGAAACTAATCGACAACCTTCAATCAGTCGAATAACAACACGTGCAATCGATAACAAACCAATCGCAGAGACAGTAATTTAAAAACTCTCGGCCAGAGTAATCAAAAAGTGAAGAATTAGCTATTCGACGAAATGTCGAATCGAATTCCTATCTTATAACTACGCCATTTATAATAAACAATCAGAAGCAAACAAATCGACCAAATAAAAGGTCCCAAGTAGATGAAGAAAAACAGAAATATTTAGAAATATTCACAACAAAAATCAACAACAAACGCCAACTACAAAGCAATTAAACTAAAGCGACGAATATAATTAAACAAGAACAGAAAAGAAAAAGAAATACCTTTGAAACAAGAAATTGGGGAAACTCGGCGGCTTGATTTTTCTTTTGCATTCGGGGTCGAAAAGACTATAATTGAAATGTTTTTTTAAGTAAAAATAATCCAATTAAGGTCTATTAGACCCCAATTTCTTTTGAATTCAAACGAAAATCCCTAATTTGGATTCTAGTGTTCTTGAAATCTTGATTTGGGGTTCTTTGGTTTCCGGTTAGATTTGAGCCGAACCAAGTTTGATATGGACATGGGGGAGGTCCGGCGAAGGTGTGGTATCAATTTGGGAGTGTTTGGTGTTAGTTCAAGTTTGACTCGAATCTTCAAATGAAGATTCGAGAAGCTCTGGGTTGATTCGAAGTGGATGGTGTATGGATTTGGATTGGGGGTATCGAGATGGTCATTTGGTGTTAAGATGGTGGTGTTTGGACCGCCGGAACCGCCGTGAGGCGATTTCCGGCGGCGGCGGACGGTGGACAGCGGCGGCGTCGGCTGGGCTTTGAGAGAGAAAGGAGAAATGAAGATGAATAATAGGGTTTGGGGGGTTTAGTATAATTAAATTAGGGATTTATTTAGGACCGTTGGATGGATGAAAACCAACGGTCCAGATTAGAACGGGAATGGGTCGGGTTGGTTAATGTATTGGGCGGGTTCAAGGTGTGGTTCTAGATTGGGTGAGGTGGGTTTTGGTTTTGGGCTTTACATTTTAACTTGGCTGGCCCAAAATCCGAGTATCATTAATTTTTAACTCTTTTCTTTTTCTTCTTTTAATTAACAAAATTAACAACAATTCTAAAATAAGTTGTAAAACAAAATTTAAGCTATAAAACATTAATTGACCCTAAAGAACAAATAACGCACGAGTAAAAAATAAAAAATAAAAATAAAATCACACAACGGCACATTAAAATGACAAAAACAGAATAAATGCACATTCTGTGATTTTTTTTTATTTTTCATAAAACAAACTTAATTACTCTTAATTGCAAACTTGAATTTTATATAAAAAAAATGCAATATATTTTTTGTATTTTATTTATTTAAACAAATAGACATGCACACACAAAAATGCAAATAATAAGAGAAAAATAACACAAAATCACAAAAATTACGCACAACACAAAACTATTTTATTTTTTGAATTTTTAGGAGTAATTCTCATGTAGGGCAAAAATCATGTGCTCACAGTTATTTGTCGAAGTAGTCGGTTGTTTTCTGCCCAATAAACTGTCGTTCGTTGTCGCAGGTGATTTCTTTGAGGATGCCGAAGCGACATATGAATTTTTCCAGATGAAGACGATGACCTCTTGGTCATGAATCTGGGTGTAGGCACCTGCTTCCACCCACTTGGAGAAATAGTCAGTTAAAACTAATAAAAAGCATACCTTTCCTCATCCGGCGGGTAGTGGTCCAATTATATTCATTCCCCACTTAATGAAGGGCCATGGCGAAGTGACTGAATGGAGGGGTTCCCTTGGTTGGTGTATCAAAGGGGCAAAATTTTGACACTTCTCGCACTGGCGGACGTACTCCACCGCATCTTTTTTCATGGTGGACCAGTAGTATCCAGCCCGTACCAGGCATCACACAAGTGCTCGATTGCCTGTGTGAGCGCCACAATGGCCGCCGTGAAGTTTCTCCAGTACCAGCATTGTCTGGTTGGGGCCTAGGCACTTGGCTAGGAGACCTCCAAAAGTCCTCTTATAAAGGTTATTGTTTATCATGCAGTACATCGCTGCCTGCATGCGAAGCTTTTTTGCTTTTTTTTTGTCGGGCGGTAAAGTTCCATCTTGCAAATATGATACAAATTGGTTGCACCAGTCCCAAGTTAGATGCAGGGAGAGTACCTCAGTATGGTCGATTGCTGAGTGAAGGAGAGTGACGATGCTTTCTTTGCTTAGGCTTATGGCGGCTTCAGCTAGCTTGGCCAGACCGTCTGTTTCGTCATTGTGGGCTCTAGGAATTTGTTCGTAGCGACATTCGTCGAGCTGTGCCATCAGCTTGTGGATTTCTGCTAGATACTTCTACAACCTTTGTTCCTTGATTTGATAAGTCCTGGTGACTTGATTTACCACGAGTTGTGAGTCGCAGTGCAAGACGAGTCGGCAGGCCCCGTACTCGATGGCTAACTTTATACCTGCAATAACAACTTCATATTCTGCCTCGTTGTTAGTCATCTCGAGGCTTCGTATGGACTGGCGAATGGTTTCAACCGTAGGGACTTCGAGGACGAGTCCCAATCCGGATCCCGAGGCATTTGCGGCCCCATCTGTGTAGAGGTTCTAGAGGTCGATGCTCGAGGCGGAATGTAGGGCTTCCTTTTCTGCCTCTGGCAATATTTTGATGCTAAAATCGACCACAAAGTCGGTGAGAACTTGCGAATTGATGGCGGTTGTCACACCTCCTTTTTACGCACCCGCAAGGACGCAAAGAGTTTTTCCAATTAAAGGACAATCGAGACGGGATTTATTTTAATTATTTCAGAGTCGCCACTTGGGAGATTTATGGTGTCCCAAGTCACCGGTTAAATCCCGAATCGAGGAAAAGAATGACTCTATTTAACAGTCCGCGAACCAGAAATCCGGATAAGGAATTCTATTAACCCGGGAGAAGGTATTAGGCATTCCCGAATTCCGTGGTTCTAGCACGGTCGCTCAATTGTCGTGTTTGGCTTATCTATCTGCTTTTTACAATTATGTACTTAGTGCAAGTTAATACCCCTTTACCGCTTTTATTATTGGTTGTGATTTACGAAAGAGAAAGTTGCTTAAAAATATGCTTCCGAATCACGTCACATGAAATGCACCCGGATCCTCAACATATTCTTATTCAACATTTCGGGGTTTGGATTTGGGTCACATGAAATGCACACCCGTATTTAAAAAGGTAAGACTAAAATATGCGCCCGGATCGACTACTTATTTACACCGTTGAGAAAGGCGTGATATTCGTTAAGAAACGACGCATCTCGAAATCTAAGTATTTATATGTACATTTATGACGGCTATGTGATTAGTGTAACTATTGGGCGAGGCGTACCTTTGATTCAAATCTATAGCGAACTACATCCCACTGTATCTTACTTAGGAGTTGATTCCAAATTACTTAAAACTTGCTACGAACCCCACCACATGAAATGCGCCTGTGGTTCCTAACACGCTTTGTTTACTCTTGCCCAAAATTGGGGTCGGGTCACATGAAATGCACCCCCGACTCTTTTTAATCTAATTACGTCATTCCGTTGAGTAACAACTCCCTAGCTAATCTTGCTTTTAGCATAAGGTCTAACGTTAACAGATTTGGAGATTACGCACACGAGCAGAGAAGATTGAATAGAGGTACAACAGTCTAATTCAGATTCACGTGCTTATCTAACGACGGTGTATTTTTGGCCTAACTATACTTTTCCATAACCAAGATTAGCAATACAAGCTTAACTAGAGAATAACAGAATGTAATTAAAACATAAGGACTTTAGACGACTACATGTTTCAATAGACTTTATGCATAAGCTTCAAACTTCATTCTTTTCGAACCAAGGAACTACAATAACAGAGGTGTGTACCTGGAATGCGGAAGAACAAGGAAGAGTGAGCAATGGCAATGCAGCAACAGCAACAAGAACAGTAACAGGAGCAACAACCAAAGACCAATAACAAACACAGTAAACCAACAACAACAACAACCAGTGAATCAGCTACGACCCAACAACCAACAGTAATCGAACTTTATCAATCACTGAATTAGTGACTAAAACTTGAACCCAAGCAGCAATAAACAACCAGGCAGCAACAAACAATGATACACCAGTAGCAAACTAGACCAACCCCAACAATATTGAACCAGCAACAATATTTGGACCAAACAGTAACAACACACAGCAACAACAACAATGACTAACAGCAGCCACCAACACCGGAACTACCACAGCCCTCAAACTGAACCAGCAGCACCAAATAAATACAACAGTAGCAACGACTAGTGGCAGCATTCAACTAAACCAATAGCAAACACTACCAGTGGCAGCAATCGAATGAACCAGCAGCAAATACCAAAACTATCACAACACTCAACACTGAATCAGCTAAAGCAAAGGCCCAGCACTACCAACAACACAAGAACAACAACAAACCAACGACCAAATCTCAGACACTGGATCAAAACCACGAAACAGTCCAGAAGCCAATGAAACAGTAGCTTCTTTTTGTATCTTTGTATCTGTTTTTCTCTCTAGTTATGACTGTGATTTTGCTCTCCAGGTGCTCTACTTATCACACTCTATCTCTTTCTCTAGTTATTCTCAGGTCTCCCCTTTTACTCTCAGATTGTCTCCCATCTTATAGCTGACCAGCAGCCCCTAGGGTTACCCCCTACCCTGACTCCCCAACCCATCATATTCCCTGCAAACCCACTATCTACTGTCCAAAGTATGGACTCAAACATTAAACAATGCTGGTGGCAGTGTTCAGTGGGATGCCCTGCTGTGCAGGTTCCACTAGCCCTTGTATGGGTGTGTGATTTAAGAATTAACCTGTTAACTACAACCATCTAATTCCCTTTAATCTGAATCAAACAGTGACAGGCCCTACACCAATGAATTGCATCAGGCAGATTCAGGGATCAAGGAACTAATCAAAAATATGAATTAATTGCTTGACGACTTTAATCACATTGAACCTATGATTCATTTTAACTACTAAAAACAGAGGGAATTGGCCAAATAAAAGGCCTCAAATGAGGAGAACAGACCAACGGATATGAGAAATTAAAAGCATGAGAACCGAAGCAATGAATAAAACAAACACACATATTCACAAAATCGAATTAAATCGACCAAAGAAGAAATGAATACCTCGTAAGAAATCTGCCGACCAAGCTTCGAACTAAGATGTGGCATTATTGAAGCCAAACGGGCTTTAATCAAGATGTTCTCGATTGAGAACACCTAGACTAAAGTCCCTTGGACTTCAATTACGGTTAACCCGGCTTGAATTGAGTTTCTTCAAAATTAGGGTTCTTGGGCTCGGATTTGGGGCTTTTGCATTTTTGGTTAGATTCGAAGCAAACCAATGTCAATGGGAGTGTGGGGGAGGTGTGAGGAGACCGTGGTGTGAATTTGGGGTGATTTGGCATTGGTTCGAGTTTGACTCGAATCTTCAAATGAAGATTCGAGGAGCTCCGGCATGATTCGAGGTTAGTGGAGGCTGGGTTCGTGATGGGGGAGGTGAGGGGAAGGTTTTGGCATTGGTTTGGTGGTGATTGGCCTACCGGAACCGCCGTGAGGCGATTTCCGGCAGGCGGGGCACGGCGGCGTTACGCTAGGTCTCTGAGAGCTCCTGAGGGAGATGAAGGGAGAGGGGGGTCTGGCTTGGGGGGGCGGGGTATGGAATGAGTATATATATGTTTTGGAGAAGTTAAATCCTGATCGTTGGATCAAACTTGATCAACGATCGGGATCTCCTCACTTAAACCAAACGGCGTCGTTTGGTTAAGTCATAGGCTGAGTGTATGTTGGAATTAAAGGATTAATCTGGGCCGTTGGATAATAAAATCCAACGGTCTAGATCGAATGCCACAATGATAGATGCTGGACGGATTGGGATTCGTTTGGGCCTGGTTTTCCTGGACTAAACTATGGCCCAATTTGATCTCATTACTACACATACATATATGTACATGTATATATATATATATATATATATGCCTACAATTATCCCACACAATTATATATCACCTAAAAATGTAAATCACATGACTTCGATATCAAACACTAAAAATGCAAAACTTAGCATATATTTTTTTGTATTTTTTAATTTAAATAAATAAACGTGCACACAAAAGATAAAATAACACAAAATCACAAAAATCATACCCAACACGAAACTATTTTTATTTTTGAATTTTCTGGGAGTACTTCTCAAGTAAGGCAAAAATCACGTGCTCACAACTGCCCCTCTTTGCGCGTAAACACGCAGAGTTTTCGTGCAAAGATAAATGAGCGGATATAAGCGATTTTTGCCCATTCGAACACTCCGTATGAAGCATTTTGGAAAAGTTTTGACCGAACCTTGCTTCAAAGGTCTCCTACATATCCCTGGCTGAAAGGGAATCAGGTCAATGTAGTTCGGGAAGTTCTGGTAGCTGGGACTACCATGCCTGTTGCGATCTCGCTGTTACTGCTGTTGCCGCTGTTATTGCTGTTACCACTGCTTAGCTGATTTCCTTGTTACACCGCGCTAAGCAACAAAACAAGAAGCTAGACTAAGTTACAGGTACTACAAGTTCTTATCTATCCTTTTTAACTTGATCTTGTCGCGCTCCTTGCCATCTTGTCTGACTTGGCGTTCCTTCTGATGCTTCGTCTCTTCTTACGAACTTGGATTCATGCTGGAGATTCCTGTTACATTCTACCGCTTTCCTCCACCGAATTAACACGGATCGCCACTCCATTCTCCAGGCGGGCTCCCTGACTTCACCCACTACTTCAAAATTAAATCGCCACTCCATTCTCCAGGCGGGCTCCCTGACTTCAACTACAACTTCAAAATTAAATCGCCACTCCATTCTCCAGGCGGGCTCCCTGACTTCAACTACAACTTCAAAATTAAATCGCCACTCCATTCTCCAGGCGGGCTTCCTGACTTCAACTACAACTTCAAAATTAAATCGCCACTCCATTCTCCAGGCGGGCTCCCTGACTTCAACTACTACTTCAAAATTAAATCGCCACTCCATTCTCCAGGCGGGCTCCCCGACTTCAGCTACTACTTCAAAATTAAATCGCCACTCCATTCTCCAGGCGGGCTTCAACTACAACTTCAACATTAAATCGCCACTCCATTCTCCGGGCGGGCTTCCTGACTTCAACTACAACTTCAACATTAAAATCGCCACTCCATTCTCCAGGCGGGCTTCCGACTTCAACTACTACTTCAAAATTAAATCGCCACTCCATTCTTCAGGCGGGCTCCCCGACTTCAACTACTACTTCAAAATTAAATCGCCACTCCATTCTCCGGGCGGGCTCCCCGACTTCAACTACTACTTCAAAATTAAATCGCCACTCCATTCTTGAGGCGGGCTCCCGACTTCAACTACTACTTCAAAATTAAATCGCCACTCCATTCTCCGGGCGGGCTCCCCGACTTCAACTACTACTTCAAAATTAAATCGCCACTCCATTCTCCAGAGGCGGGCTCCCTGACTTCGGCTACTACTTCAAAATTAAATCGCCACTCCATTCTCCAGGCGGGCTCACTTCAACTACAACTTCAACATTAAATCGCCACTCCATTCTCCAGGCGGGCTTCCCGACTTCAACTACAACTTCAAGATTAAATCGCCACTCCATTCTCCAGGCGGGCTTCCGACTTCAACTACTACTTCAAAATTAAATCGCCACTCCATTCTCCAGGCGGGCTTCCTGACTTCAACTACTACTTCAAAATTAAATCGCCACTCCATTCTTCAGGCGGGCTCCCTGACTTCAATTACTACTTCACTGATTTCATCCTATCTTGATTACCTTCCTTCGCCTCTTGTACCATTTTCTTCTGGCTGCTGGGGGTATTTTGGAACTGTTTACTTGCCTGCTGGGGATGATGCTGCTGAGGAAGTATTCTTTGTTTCCTTCACCCCTCATGCTCTTCCTTCTTCCCATACCTCCTGTGGGACTCACGCTTTTGCCTCCTTGATCAAATTATAGGATGTAATACTGCTGGGGGAATCTCGAAGCCATTTTTCTTTTTCCAATAACTGCTGGAGATGATACCCGGCTCAAAGATCACCCCATCTTGTGTTGCTTTCTACACTTATCCTCTGAGTCTTGCTTTCCAGAAAATTTTCGCAACAGGAGAAAATTTTCTGCCCCAGTGTGATAAACTTCCGGACGGTATGCTTTTCTGCCGTCGGACCCTCTTTTCCTGCTTTAAATCAAAGAAAAATTGTTAGTTTCAAAACGCCGCGAGTGGTCGTGCCACTCTTGTTGAGGCCATTCTCTTTCGGCTGCTTGGCCTCTCTCGAACTTTGAGGACGACGTTGACGCTTGCTTGGGAAGATGCTTTTTCCACGAACGACCTCTCATCTTTCCTTTTATTCCACTCTTTGGTTTGGTCCGACTCTTTTTAACCGGTGATCTGTTGCGTGAAATCATCTTTCGGACATGCCACATGTGTCCATCATACTCCATAATTCTTGCGAACCTTCCACTCAGCCTGTCATCCCAATCCCAATCTCACTATCGTAACGACTTCTGTCTCATTGCCTTGTTCCATGCCTATTCACTTTCAATATACTGCTTTGGGAGACTTGGTAGTAAGCTTTGAAAAATCAATTTTCGAAAATGAAAGAAAAGAAAAGAATACCGACCGCAAATGACAAAAGAAGAGAAAAACTTTTCTGAACTCAAAAATAGGAAAACTTATCTGAATGTGTGCCTGATCCAATGTTATGCCGCGCCTTTGAGATTAAACTACCCAGTCTATTCATGTCAATCACTTTCTGATACCGCGTCCTGCTAGAGGTAAACGGATGTCCCAACCTTGTCTCATGCAGACATCTTGTAACCATCTCGTCCTGTCACCTCACAGTGCCCTTCAAAGGGTTTTCACTAATGAGATTCTCTCATTTCTCTCTATCTCCCGTCGCCTTAAGGTGCCCGTAAAGGTTTTCACCGTAAGACTCTCTCATTTTACTTCTCTCAACTTCCTTCGCCTTAAGGTGCCCGCGAGGGTTTTCACCGTTAAGACTCTCTCATTTATGCTTTCTTTCCTCGCGGCGGGGTATCACCCCTGAGATTCCCTCTAGAGCGTTATCCCCTTTCGGCTTGTGCATCCTGGATTCAATCGAGGGTCGGGATGTCACTCTTGGCTTTCATTCACATGACTTGGCACTTCTCAAATACTGATCGAGAGGTCTTTCTGGTTCTTAATATGGTTTCTGCGCGTGAGGCTGAAGAAAGGGGTTTAGCCTCAACGGCTAGCTCATTACAACTTTCGGAATCCACACTATCTTTCCAACGAAACAATGACTTCCGCCCCAGTTTTGTTGCTTGGGGGATTTTTTGATTTTTATTTTATTATGACCGAGCCGTGTGGCGCCTACGTATCCTTCTTGAGGAATCAGGGTCGAACGTAGTTCACTTTTTCTTGTATTACTTTTTGTTTCTTTTCTATTCTGTTACACATCTTCCTTGATGATTCCGAAAGAGGGTATATGAAAGAATAATTAAGGCTCAAATGGGGAAACAAAGGTTAAAGTGTTTGGGTAGTAGAAAAATTGCCTCTGTCATTTCATTCTCCGAAAAATGCCAAGTACACACAAACGAAACCAAACGTTGACAAATGCATTAAAGAATTACACATAATATCTCTTAACCGCATCAGAATTGATAGCCATATCGGTGCATCTTCCCTCGACATCAGTCAGACATAGAGCGCCGTTGGATAATACTCTAGTCACCACAAAAGGTCCCTGCGCCAATTTGGAGCGAACTTGCCTTTCGCTTCGGCCTGATGGGGTAGAACTCTCTTCAGCACATGCCGTCCCACTTCAAATCTCCTGGGACGTACCTTCTTGTTATATGCTCTCGCCATTCTCTTTTGATACAATTGGCCGTGACATACTGTTGTCAATCTCTTTTCATCGATCAAGCTCAGTTGCTCTAATCGGGTTTTGACCCACTCGTCGTCGTCAATCTCAGCTTCAGCGACGATTCGGAGGGATGGAATCTCAACTTCTGCGGGTATTACCGCTTCAGTCCCGTATACCAACAAGTAAGGAGTTGCACCTACCGAAGTCCGGACGGTAGTGCGATAACCCAACAGCGCAAATGGTAGCTTTTCATGCCATTGCCTAGATCCTTCTACCATTTTCCTCAATATCTTCTTTATGTTCTTGTTTGCTGCCTCGACCGCACCATTTGCTTTTGGGCGATACGGTGTGGAATTTCGGTGTGTAATCTTGAACTGTTGACATACCTCTTTCATCAATCCACTGTTAAGATTTGCACCGTTATCTGTAATGATCATCTTTGGAATTCCAAACCTACAAATGATGTGGGAGTGTACGAAGTCCACTACCGCCTTCTTGGTCACCGATTTGAATGTTTTGGCCTCCACCCACTTGGTAAAATAATCAATCGTTACCAGAATGAACCTGTGACCGTTGGAAGCTGCAGGCTCAATAGGTCCAATAACATCCATACCCCATGCGACAAACGGCCATGGTGCGGACATTGTATGCAATTCAGTCGGCGGAGAATGAATCAAATCTCCGTGTATCTGACACCGATGGCATCTTCGCACGAAACTTATACAATCCCGCTCCATAGTGAGCCAATAATATCCCGCTGCTCGAAGAATCTTCTTTGCCAATACGTATCCGCTCATGTGTGGCCCGCAAACTCCCGAGTGTATATCCGTCATAACTGTTGTGGATTGACTTGCATCTATACATCTCAATAATCCCAAGTCTGGGGTTCTTTTGTACAGCACCCCTCCACTAAGGAAAAATCCGTTCGCCAACCACTGAATAGCTCGCTTTTGATCTCCAGTTGCTTGCTCTGGGTATACTCCTAACCTGAGGTATTCCTTGACATCATGAAACCATGGCTCACCATCCACCTCTTCCTCTATCACGTTACAATAAGCATGTTGATTCCGGACATGGATATGTAACGGATCGACACGAACCTTGTCCGGGTGATGTAGCATCGACGCTAAAGTAGCTAGAGCGTCGGCAACCTCATTATGCATTCTTGGGATGTGTCTGAATTCTACTGATCGAAAGCGCTTGGTCAGATCATGCAAGCACTGACGATATGGGATAAGCTTTAAATCTCCGGTTTCCCATTCTCCCTGAATCTGATGTACCAGAAGGTCCGAGTCCCCCAAGACCAAGACGTCCTGTACATCCATGTCCACCGCTAATCGCAACCCCAAGATACATGCCTCGTACTCAGCCATATTATTGGTACAGTGAAAACGCAGTTGAGCAGTAACAGGATAATGATGTCCTGTTTCGGATATGAGCACAGCCCCTACTCCGACTCCTTTTGCGTTTGCCGCTCCATCGAAGAAGAGCTTCCATCCTGGATCCTTGGTTAGTTCCAACCCCTCAATCCGCAATACTTCCTCATCTGGAAAATACGTCCTCAAAGGTTCGTATTCGTCATCAACGGGATTTTCAGCTAAGTGATCGGCCAGGGGCTTGAGCTTTCATAGCCGTCCTTGTCACGTATATGATGTCGAATTCCGTAAGTAATATTTGCCACTTTGCTAACCTCCCTGTAGGCATGGGTTTCTGGAAAATATACTTCAACGGATCCAACCGCGAAATGAGGTACGTGGTGTAAGAAGACAAGTAGTGTTTCAGGCTTTTGGGCTACCCAAGTCAGGGCGCAACATGTCTTTTCTAGATGAGTGTACTTGACCTCGTGGACTGTGAACTTCTTACTGAGGTAGTAAATGGCCCGTTCCTTCCTGCCGGTAAGATCATGCTGCCCCAGTACGCAGCCAAACGAATTCTCCAAGACCGTCAGATAAAGAATCAGGGGTCTACCTGGCTCAGGCGGAACTAGTACGGGTGGATTTGACAGATACCCTTTGATCCGGTCAAACGCTTCCTGACATTCTGCCGTCCATTCTATCGCAGCGTCTTTCTTCAATAGGCGGAAGATGGGTTCACAGGTTGCCGTAAGCTGGGCAATAAACCTACTGATGTAATTCAACCTTCCCAACAGACTCATTACCTCTGTTTTATTCTTCGGCGGGGGTAACTCCTGAATGGACTTAATTTTGGAGGGGTCCAACTCAATGCCCCGTCGGCCGACGATGAATCCTAGCAGCTTTCCTGATGGAACTCCGAATGCACATTTGGCTGGATTGAGCTTGATGTCGTACCTTCGGAGTCTTTGAAAGAACTTCCTGAGGTCAACAACATGGTCTTCTTGACGCCTAGATTTTATGATCACATCATCCACGTACACCTCAATTTCCTTGTGTATCATGTCATGGAATACCGTAGTCATCGCCCTCATATACGTTGCTCCTGCATTCTTCAAACCAAACGGCATCACTCGGTAGCAATAAGTCCCCCACGGTGTGATAAAAGCCGTCTTTTCTGCCGTCCTCTTCATCCATCAAAATCTGATGATATCCCGCATAACAATCCACAAAGGATCCAATTTCGCGTCCGGCGCAATTATCAATCAGGATATGGATATTGGGAAGTGGGAAATTATCCTTAGGACTTGCCTTGTTGAGATTGCGATAGTCCACGCATACTCTGATCTTTCCGTCTTTCTTTGGCACCGGTACCACGTTAGCCAACCATTCGGGGTATCGAGTGACACGAATGACTTTCGCCTGCAACTGCTTGGTTACCTCCTCCTTAATCTTCACACTCATCTCCGTCTTGAATTTCCGCAGTTTTTGCTTGACGGGAGGATATGCCGGATCAGTGGGTAATCTATGAACCACTAGATCAGTGCTGAGTCCGGGCATGTCGTCGTACGACCATGCGAAAATGTCTTTAAACTCCATGAGTGTTTTGATCAATTCTTCTCTCAGGTTGGGTTCAATATGGACACTTATCCGGGTTTCTTTGACGTCATCCGCATTCCCTAGATTAACGGCCTCGGTATCATTTAAATTCGGTTTGGGCTTTTCCTCGAAGTGACTTAATTCTTCACCGATTTCTTCCACGGCTTCATCATCGCCGTACTCTGACTCACTCTCGTCACTTCTTATTTCATGTGTTATTATTTCCAAACCCGATTGACTTTCTAGACCGGGTTGATTAATCTTTAAGCACGCCATATCATTAAGATCAGTTGCAAAGAAGGCTGTTCAGAAAAGTAAAAAGAAGAAAAGATAAACAAAATTAGACACGAAGGAACCAAATTTCATTGATGGGAGTTGTACAAAGGGAAAACAAACTGCAAACTTAAATCAAAAATGAACTAAAACAACGGGATTTTACTCCGGGGACAAACCCCCAACACAAAATTTCGAAAAGAAAAACAATCCAAGACAAACTACCAAGACTCCTTCCGGACAGGGAGAGGAGTAGCCTTCCAGTTATTCAGTTTTGCCTTTGGTCCCACAAATTGTATCTCGGCGTGACTAGATCCTTCACCGTCCTCGAGCATACATACATCCGTGAATAGGTCCTCGAACTTCCTGAAGAACTCTTCATCTGGCCTGATCGTAGGACCGGGAATCTTTGGCGCTGGATGTCCTCTTGCTCCGGACCTGACAAAAGATTGGGAAAGGCGTGGAACAGGCTTTGGGAGCACCCATGTTTTCTGCTTACTCCTCTTTGCTCGCCGGATGTCCTCCGAGGTTGGCTGGAATCCCAAGCCGAAGGTTCCCAAGTTTTCGACCACTGATACCGGTTGTATAATTCCTTGCAGAGATGCACCTAGCCCTTTACCGGGTACGAAACCATGTCGCAACATTTCATGCGCCACCATGACATCCGCGGTAATTGTTCTGTCGCCGGGAATACATTCCCCTTCCGGAACTCGGTGGGCGGACACCACATCGCAGACCTGATACACCCACGGCCCAACATCTTCTTCTGTTTCAACAAAGGGAATGATGGTGCCCGATTGTGGATCGTTCTCTCCATGGACGACGATCTCCTGCTGGTCCCATTCAAACTTGACGAGCTGGTGTAAGCTGGATGGAACTGCTCTTGCGGCATGGATCCATGGTCGCCCTATCAGGAGGTTATATGACACCACCATGTCCAGCACCTGGAATTCCATGGTGAACTCCACTGGCCCAATTGTCAAGATTAGCACTATATCACCAACCGACGCTTTGCCTCCTCCGTCAAACCCTCGAACACATACGCTGTTCTTGCGTACCCTGCCGATGTCTACCTTCAATTTGCCCAGTGTAGAGAGAGGACAAATGTTAGCACTGGACCCATTATCGACCAAGACTTTGGTAACTACCGCCTCTTCACACTTCACCGTAAGATATAAAGCCCTGTTGTGCTCAGTGCCTTCCTCAGGCAGCTCGTCATCGGTGAAGGTGATCCGATTTGCTTCGAAGATCCTATTGGTAATCTTCTCCAAATGGCTCACTGAGATTTTATCCGGTACATGTGCCTCATTCAGGACTTTCATCAATGCTTGCCGATGTTCTTCAGAATGTATCAGCAAGGATAGCAATGATATTTGCGCCGGAGTCTTCTTTAACCGCTCTAAGACAGAGTAGTCATGCAGCTTCATCTTTTTCAAGAATTCTTCTGCCTCTTCATCAGGTGACCGGCTTTTTCAATACTGCCGGAGTGGTCTTCCTCAATTCCGCAGGGGCAAAACATCTCCCCGAGCGGGTCAACCCTTGGGCTTCACAAACTTCCTCTTTCACCTCCTTTCCTCTGTAGGTCGTTGTAATCCGAGCGTAATTCCATGGAACAGCCCGGCTATCAGTTACTGGCAACTGTGTTGCCGGCTGGATGATGAAGGGATCCATTCGAACGCCTGCTACTGTCAAGATGGGCTTGATTGCTGCCCCTGGTACAACTATCTTGGCCGGCTTCACCGGTACTTCGCTCACATTTTCCTTTCCTGCTTCCGACTCTCCTGGTATGTCCTTCTTGCAACTGGGCGATTCATCAAAGCTTGGCCCTTTTCTCGTTCCTGCCCCGCTAGACTTAATCATCATTACGGTCTGAGAGGCTTTCTCCTTTCCTTCCTCCGCCCGTACTAACTCGATCATATTGGTCTCATGATGAGTTGGAAGCGGGTTTTGGTTGATGTTGGGCTCTGTTGGAGTCCGGACCTCGATCCTGCGGGTGTCAATGAGCTCCTGGATGGCCGTCTTCAGCCTCCAACACTTTTCTGTATCATGTCCCGGACATCCCGAGCAGTAGGCACAATTTACTGAATGGTCCAGGTTCTTCGGAAGAGGGTTTGGCAGCTTAGCTTCAACCGGATTCAGCAACCCTACCTGCTTTAACCGGTGGAACAGGCTAGTGTAAGACTCTCCTAAGGGAGTGAAAGTCTTTGGCCTCGGCGCCCTGTCGCCCCTGAATGCCTGGTTCGGACGGAAACTCGCGCCCGAGGGGTTTCTGTAAGCTCTTGGGGGTGGATGATTGTTCTGGGGGTTTGGTGCACGCCACGGTGCATGAACGGGAGGTGCAGGATAGGACTGTGCATGGTGGACAGTAAAATGGGGATCAGGGTGCGGGATAGTAATGTTGCGGGTGGCTATATGGGTTGTGGGAGTAATTTTGGTGGTGAGGTTGGGGTGGGCTATATTGGTGTGCGGGGCCTCTATTTCTGAACCATGCCCCGGACTCGACGGCCGCAACTTCCTCTCTCCTCTTTTTCCCCAGTACTCCTCCAGTACCACTTTGGATAGCCTGAGTGGTGGCTTTCAATGCTGAGTAACTCATGATCTTGTTGGCCTTCAGACCCTCCTCGATCATACCCCCCATTTTTATCACCTCAGTGAATGATTTGCCTACGGACGTTACCAGATGTCCGAAGTAGGTGGGCTCTAATGTCTGCAAGAAGTAGTCCACCATCTCGCTTTCTCTCATCGGCGGATCTACCCTGGCCGCCTGTTCCCTCCATCGGAAACCAAATTCCCTGAAGCTTTCAGCGGGCTTCTTCTCTAATTTTAGCAATGATAGGCGGTCGGGGATTATCTCAAGATTGTATTGGAACTGGCCGATAAAAGCTTGAGCCAAATCATCCCACGTAAACCATCTACTGGGATCCTGTCTAGTGTACCACTCCAACGCCGATCCTCCCAGACTCTGGCCGAAGTAGGCTATCAGAAGCTCGTCCCGTCCTCCGGCCCCTCTCATTTTACTGCAAAACCCTCGCAGGTGGGCCATCGGGTCACCATGCCCCTCGTATAGGTCGAATTTGGGCATTTTAAACCCTGCTGGCAACTGGACGTCCGGAAATGGACACAGATCCTTATAGGCGACGCTGACCTGGTTGCCTAAACCGTGCATGTTCCTGAAGGACTGCTCCAAGCTTTTAACTTTTCTGACAACTTCCTCGTGTTCCGAACTTTGGAAGTGCTTTTCCGGTTCTGCCGGATTATCCCAGTGGGGTGTATGTGATTGTGGTTCGGGAGCCCTGAAAGTAGGCTCTGGAGGATAGTAAGAGTTGTCATGGATCGGAACATATGGCTCGCTGGCCGGCCTTTGCAGAGGAGCAGGTGGAGGTGCCACAAAAACAGGGGTGGCTGGAGGAGGATTTGGTTTGGTCGGTGGAATGTGGGTGGCATATGGGTTTTCCCCCTGAAAGTACGGATAGATCGGGGCGCTTGTCGAAGGATCGATGGGCGGATGTTCCGGAGCTGAGGCGAGAGTAGGGCGGTTTGGTGAAGACTGTTCCCTGGCCCAGGCCAGGTGCATCTCTGTTATCCGTTGTTTTAACCGGTCTACCTCTTCTTTCATGATTTGTAGCTCGGATTTTTCTTCCTCGAGACTCTTGCCGGAACTCGACATGCTTACTGTAACTGGTCCTTTGGATCTAGTACGGTAGGGATGGCTGGCCAGGATATTCTGTCAAACCAACTGCTAAACTTTCTGGAATACGCAACAAACTTGTTAGTTCACCGAGTTTGATAGATATGTTATAGCACGTTGGATGCAATGCACCTAACCAAATAACCCTTTCTACGTGTACTCTTTAACATGCGTCATTCCGGCCCTTTTTCTTTTTCTTTTTCTTTTTCTTTTTCCTCTTTTTTTTTTTTTTTCTTTTTCGACTATCTTTGCAAGCCTTATTGTTATTTAACCTTTGGATTCTTTTTCTTTCTTTTTAGTGGTGGTCGAATCTTATGTGGATTGCCTACGTATCACGACCCCGCGTGAATCAGATCGAGCGTAGTTCTGGCAACAAGATTGTGGCAAAATTCAGTAACTTTTATATCAAATAAAACCGTGTAGTTACAAAACACGTCTTACAAAAATCAACAAAACAAAAAGAAAATGCTTGACTTGGGAAAGTAAAGATAAAAATACCAACTAGCTTGACTCAACATTTCAAAATACATTTTCAATCAAAGATCCAATGCCCTAAAACTCCTGGGGGCCTGCGAGGCATCATTCGGCCTTGCCGCAGGCCTCGGTGTGAGGTCCTTGTGTAGTTCCCTCAACTTTTCCATGATCCGATGAACATAACCCATAATTGAAGCGAAAAGGTCGGCGCGGGGCATTCGTTCACAAGCTAGGCACTTCATGGTGACATAGTGCCCGATTTCTCCAATTCTATCCTTGATCATGTCCCTTTCTCCGAGTAGCCGCTCTATTTGCTGGTTTTTCGCCCCCAATCTTCGAGCATTGTTGGTGACTTGATCTAGGAGCCTATCCACTTGTCCTTGCAGGTCGGGCCATCAAATTGTGGCAGCGGTCGAGGTCTGCTCTGGCATCTTGGGCTTGCTTGAAAACCCGCTCCCTAAGGACAACATTTGCTTCCCTCAGGCTAGTGATGATGTCAGTGTAATCTTCTTCCACCCGCTTTAGGTGAAGTACATGTTGATGTGCCTCCTTTTTCCAGCTAGCACGGATCCTCGTTATTTGGGCTTTTGACTCGTCCCATTCTCTTTGGATGTCGGTGACTTGGCTTCTCAAACCCCTTATCAATTTTTCGTCGGCCCGACTCCTCGCCTGTCCGTCCACATCTCTTTTCATTTGCTGGATTTGAGCTCTCAAGGAGTCATTTTCTTGTGCCAACTTCTTTTTGTCTCCTTCGTCGGTGGCAGCTTGCATGTTCTTCTCGAATTGGAGGTCCCGGACCTGCTGTTCTATCCTGCCAATCTTCGTCCTGTACCCCTCCTCCTTTGCTAGCCAACTCCATTGTTCCTGTGAATCTTCCGTGAACTGTTGGACATGGGCTCTTTTAGAACATTTCCGACGAATCCGAAATCTTTTCCCGAACCACACGTTGTACTTTGGGTCCACCTCTCCCTTAGCTAGTTCCCGGACCATGGTTTTAGGCTCAAGGAACCGACATTCGTGCCACAACCTTCTAACCTTCTCTTCGGGGAAGACAACTCCCGGGCTCAACTCAATGGCGTACTTCCTTAGGTCTTGATCGGTAGGAATAACCTGAAACCTTCCTAGTTGACGTAATACACGGTGAGGGACATATGGTTGGACACTGCGGATCCCCATCAGAAGGATATAACACTCCTCGGCTGCCATATATATTACTTCGGTATCGGGTAACCACCCGAATGCCCATTCAATCTGATCGGCTTCTATTGAGCTCAGTCGTGCAAGCCATGCCTCGACGCCTTCAGGGAATACAGCACCCATCATCCGTTCTTCGAAACCCCTGATACAGCTTTTTCCGGTCAACCCATGGTTCATGTATTGTGTTCGGTGATGGAGGTGTTCTTGCATCCATAATTGGAGTAACAGATTGCAACCTTGGAAGAAATTGCCCCCTTCTCGACATACAGTCAAGGCTCGATAGATTTCGGACAAAACCAAAGGGACCACCGTGCTGGTAGCCTTTTTGATTGCAACATCGGCTATTCCTACCAGACTTATCTCTATTTTCTTATCTTCACGCGGACAAATCACAACCCCCAAGAATGTCGTTAGGAATGCTAGAATTCGTCTGGCCTCCCACTTGGTTCTATTCCCTGCGTGAGTCAGTCCAAGGTTTGACTCTTCAAAACCCCGAGGAGTGCCGTACCGTTGATATAAGAATTGAAGATCGCAATACCCTTTCAACAGATCATCATTTTTCACCTTTCGACTAATGCTCAGTAAATCCAGAAACCCATGTGGAGATACCGGCCTTGGTGAGAGCAGGTATTGTCCTCTTAATTTCCCATTTAGTCCTGCATAGCCCGCAATTTCCTCTAATGTGGGCGTCAGTTCGAAGTCAACAAAACGGAACACATTGCGGGTCGGATCCCAGAAAGATACCAGTGCCTTGATGATGTCTTCCCTTGGCTCGATATTCAACAGATCAACCAAACCTCCCAAAATTCTCCCTACGACCTTTTTGCTACTGTCTTCCAAATCGTTCCACCATATACGGAGCTGCTGAGGGACCTCACTAAAGATTGAAAATGATTTATTCTGATTCGTGCTCATCCCGCACATTTATTAAGGTGATTTAAATAAGAAAACAACTTTGTTTTGCTAAAAATAAAAAAAAAAAAAAAAAAAATAAATAAAAAATCAGTTTTCAATCATGGCCTTTCAACGTCTCGGGGACGAAGGCTTTTAAGGCTGTGGGGTAAATTGATCGAAATCAAAATTGACCCAAAGGTGGCCGTTTATACGAAATTAGCCTTCCGGCGTCCCTTTCGGGAACATTCGGCTATTTTTTAAAAACAGCGTCACCGACTTATTTAGTACAAAAGTTAGTTTTGATTTTTCGGCCATTTTTTCAAAAGGTGAAGTTGGACCTGATGGAGGTTGCCTACGTATCTCACATCCAATGAGAATCAAACCCACGTAGTTCGGTTTTGACGAGACAAACGACATTATTTATTCATTTTACTAAAGGGAAACAAATAAGCTATTTCTATCTTAAGAACAAAAACACATTTTTTCTTTTTTTCTTTTTTTTTTTTTTTTTTTTTTTTTTTTTTTTTTTATTCTCTAAAGCCGGTCAGCATGCAAGTCTATAACAGATAAATGCGCAAGACAAACAGGATGCAGCAGGATAGTCTGTTCATTTCAGGTCATCTGTCCTAGACGGACCCAACCCCTGTGTTGAGTCCCCTAAGCCAAATGCGACATGATGCAAATAAACGTTTCCTACTAGGGATCCGGCATGAAGCTTTGTTATTCTAGGTTTAAAACCTGGGTTTATCTGTTCTAGACTTGGCTTACCCGAGCGGACAGCTCGAGCCGAGGAGGAGGCAGCAACCCGGGAATACATAAGCTTCACCGGTTTTGCAACTTATCCAAACCTCGTTCTAAAATGGGAATTAGACACTATACAGAAAAGAAGTCACACGAAGTGCACCCTTCTTCATGATTTAGAAGACTCGGAGAGGAGATTGGTTCCGGCACAATTTATATGTACAGTTCACAAAATATCAAAGCAGTAAAGCAACATTTTGCACATTGATGCCAACATGTAAAAGAATCAGATAATAAAATATGCCAACTACAACAGTTATTCCGAGCTCGAATTCTAAAGATACCATCCCCAGCAGAGTCGCCAGAGCTGTCACACCTCCTTTTTACGCACCCGCAAGGACGCAAAGAGTTTTTCCAATTAAAGGACAATCGAGACGGGATTTATTTTAATTATTTCAGAGTCGCCACTTGGGAGATTTATGGTGTCCCAAGTCACCGGTTAAATCCCGAATCGAGGAAAAGAATGACTCTATTTAACGGTCCGCGAACCAGAAATCCGGATAAGGAATTCTATTAACCCGGGAGAAGGTATTAGGCATTCCCGAATTCCGTGGTTCTAGCACGGTCGCTCAATTGTCGTGTTTGGCTTATCTATCTGCTTTTTACAATTATGTACTTAGTGCAAGTTAATACCCCTTTACCGCTTTTATTATTGGTTGTGATTTACGAAAGAGAAAGTTGCTTAAAAATATGCTTTCGAATCACGTCACATGAAATGCACCCGGATCCTCAACATATTCTTATTCAACATTTCGGGGTTTGGATTTGGGTCACATGAAATGCACACCCGTATTTAAAAAGGTAAGACTAAAATATGCGCCCGGATCGACTACTTATTTACACTGTTGAGAAAGGCGTGATATTCGTTAAGAAACGACGCATCTCGGAATCTAAGTATTTATATGTACATTTATGACGGCTATGTGATTAGTGTAACTATTGGGCGAGGCGTACCTTTGATTCAAATCTATAGCGAACTACATCCCACTGTATCTTACTTAGGAGTTGATTCCAAATTACTTAAAACTTGCTACGAACCCCACCACATGAAATGCGCCTGTGGTTCCTAACACGCTTTGTTTACTCTTGCCCAAAATTGGGGTCGGGTCACATGAAATGCACCCCGACTCTTTTTAATCTAATTACGTCATTCCGTTGAGTAACAACTCCCTAGCTAATCTTGCTTTTAGCATAAGGTCTAACGTTAACGGATTTGGAGATTACGCACACGAGCAGAGAAGATTGAATAGAGATACAACAGACTAATTCAGGTTCACGTGCTTATCTAACGACAGTGTATTTTTGGCCTAACTATACTTTTCCATAACCAAGATTAGCAATACAAGCTTAACTAGAGAATAACAGAATGTAATTAAAACATAAGGACTTTAGACGACTACATGTTTCAATAGACTTTATGCATAAGCTTCAAACTTCATTCTTTTCGAACCAAGGAACTACAATAACAGAGGTGTGTACCTGGAATGCGGAAGAACAAGGAAGAGTGAGCAATGGCAATGCAGCAACAGCAACAAGAACAGTAACAGGGGCAACAATCAAAGACCAATAACAACCACAGTAAACCAACAGCAACAACAACCAGTGAATCAGCTACGACCCAACAACCAACAGTAATCGAACTTTATCAATCACTGAATTAGTGACTAAAACTTGAACCCAAGCAGCAATAAACAACCAGGCAGCAACAAACAATGATACACCAGTAGCAAACTAGACCAGCCCCAACAATATTGAACCAACAACAATATTTGGACCAAACAGTAACAACACACAGCAACAACAACAATGACTAACAGCAGCCACCAACACCGGAACTACCACAGCCCTCAAACTGAACCAGCAGCACCAAATGAATACAACAGTAGCAACGACTAGTGGCAGCATTCAACTAAACCAATAGCAAACACTACCAGTGGCAGCAATCGAATGAACCAGCAGCAAATACCAAAACTATCACAACACTCAACACTGAATCAGCTAAAGCAAAGGCCCAGCACTACCAATAACACAAGAACAACAACAAACCAACGACCAAATCTCAGACACTGGATCAAAACCACGAAACAGTCCAGAAGCCAATGAAACAGTAGCTTCTTTTTGTATCTTTGTATCTGTTTTTCTCTCTAGTTATGACTGTGATTTTGCTCTCCAGGTGCTCTACTTATCACACTCTATCTCTTTCTCTAGTTATTCTCAGGTCTCCCCTTTTACTCTCAGATTGTCTCCCATCTTATAGCTGACCAGCAGCCCCTAGGGTTACCCCCTACCCTGACTCCCCAACCCATCATATTCCCTGCAAACCCACTATCTACTTTCCAAAGTATGGACTCAAACATTAAACAATGCTGGTGGCAGTGTTCAGTGGGATGCCCTGCTGTGCAGGTTCCACTAGCCCTTGTATGGGTGTGTGATTTAAGAATTAACCTGTTAACTACAACCATCTAATTCCCTTTAATCTGAATCAAACAGTGACAAGCCCTACACCAATGAATTGCATCAGGCAGATTCAGGGATCAAGGAACTAATCAAAAATATGAATTAATTGCTTGACGACTTTAATCACATTGAACCTATGATTCATTTTAACTACTAAAAACAGAGGGAATTGGCCAAATAAAAGGCCTCAAATGAGGAGAACAGACCAACGGATATGAGAAATTAAAAGCATGAGAACCGAAGCAATGAATAAAACAAACACACATATTCACAAAATCGAATTAAATCGACCAAAGAAGAAATGAATACCTCGTAAGAAATCTGCCGACCAAGCTTCGAACTAAGATGTGGCATTATTGAAGCCAAACGGGCTTTAATCAAGATGTTCTCGATTGAGAACACCTAGACTAAAGTCCCTTGGACTTCAATTACGGTTAACCCGGCTTGAATTGAGTTTCTTCAAAATTAGGGTTCTTGGGCTCGGATTTGGGGCTTTTGCATTTTTGGTTAGATTCGAAGCAAACCAATGTCAATGGGAGTGTGGGGGAGGTGTGAGGAGACCGTGGTGTGAATTTGGGGTGATTTGGCATTGGTTCGAGTTTGACTCGAATCTTCAAATGAAGATTCGAGGAGCTCCGGCATGATTCGAGGTTAGTGGAGGCCGGGTTCGTGATGGGGGAGGTGAGGGGAAGGTTTGGCGTTGGTTTGGGTTTGATTGGCCTACCGGAACCGCCGTGAGGCGATTTCCGGCAGGCGGAGTACGGCGGGGGGGGGGGGGGGGGGGGGGGGGGGGGGGGGGGGGGGGGGGGGGGGGGGGGGGGGGGGGGGGGGGGGGGGTATGGAATGAGTTTATATATGTTTTGGAGAAGTTAAATCCTGATCGTTGGATCAAACTTGATCAACGATCGGGATCTCCTCACTTAAACCAAACGGCGTCGTTTGGTTAAGTCATAGGCTGAGTGTATGTTGGAATTAAAGGATTAATCCGGGCCGTTGGATAATAAAATCCAACGGTCCAGATCGAATGCCACAATGATAGATGCTGGACGGATTGGGATTCGTTTGGGCCTGGTTTTCCTGGACTAAACTATGGCCCAATTTGATCTCATTACTACACATACATATATGTACATGTATATATATATATATATATATATATATATATGCCTACAATTATCCCACACAATTATATATCACCTAAAAATGTAAATCACATGACTTCGATATCAAACACTAAAAATGCAAAACTTAGCATATATTTTTTTGTATTTTTTAATTTAAATAAATAAACGTGCACACAAAAGATAAAATAACACAAAATCACAAAAATCATACCCAACACGAAACTATTTTTATTTTTGAATTTTCTGGGAGTACTTCTCAAGTAAGGCAAAAATCACGTGCTCACAGCGGTTCTAGGAAAATATGTGATATCGTAGCTGAGCTCTATGGCCCATCTGGCGATCCGACCCGATAGTTCGGGCTTGTGCAAAATGCTCCTCAAAGGAAAAGTCGTCACTATTTTGATGGGATGGCATTGGAAATAGGGTCTCAACTTCCTCGAAGCCGTGACCAGTGCTAGAGCTAATTTTTCGAGGTGTGGGTATCGTGTTTTGGTGTCTACTAGGGTTTTGCTAATGTAATAGATAGGTGATTGCGCACCTTTTACTTCACGAACCAATACTGCGCTGACTACAACTTGCGATACGGCCAGGTATGTCAGTAAAGGCTCGTCTGGTTCCGCCTTTGACAGCAGTGGTGGTGATGATAGGTAAGCTTTTAGCTCTTGTAGGGCTTTGACCCATTCTTCGTTCCAGTGGAATCCGTTGTCTTTTCTCAGGATGCTGAAGAATTTGTGGCACATGTCCCGGGATCGAGAGATAAAATGGGAGAGGGCGGCTTGGCTATCCGACCTGTCAATTTCTGGACCTGTTTCTTGCTGTTGAGCACTTCGGGTATTGAAGCAATTGCTTTGATTTGGTCAAGGTTGACTTTGATGCCTCTTTGGGACATGAGAAAACCTAAAAACTTTCCTGACGCTACGCCAAAGGCGCATTTCTCGGGATTCAGTTTCATCCCATACCTTTTCAGTATTTCAAAGGCCTCTCGCAAGTGGTTGATGTGATCTTCCTTTCTAGAGGACTTCAATAACATCTCGTCAATGTAAACCTCCATGGTCTTGCTGAGTTGTTCCTTGAACATCTTGGTGACCAATCTTTGATATGTGGCCCCTGCATTTTTGAGCCCAAAGGGCATCACCTTATAGCAGTAGGTACCCTGGTGCGTGATGAACGTGGTTTTTTCTTGATCTTATTCGGCCATTAAGATTTGGTTATAACCAGAATATGCATCCAAAAAGCTTAGTAGTTCATGTCTGGCAGTGGTGTCAATTAGTTGGTCGATGTGCGGGAGGGGGAAGGAGTCCTTGGGGCATGCTTTGTTCAGGTCGGTGAAGTCCACACTCATTCTCCATTTTTCGTTCTTCTTTTTGACCATCACTACATTGGCGACCCACTACGAGTATTTTGACTCTCTGATAGAGCTGTTGCGAGTAATTTGTCCACTTCTTCACAGACTGCCTCGTTGATCGTGGCGTTGAATTTTCTTCTGATTTGTAGTACCGATGGATGTAACGGGTCGACACTGAGTTTGTGGGTAGCGATGTATTGCAAGATTCCTGGCATGTCTACATGAGAAAAAGCAAATGTGTCTGCATGGTCAGTCAAAAATTCATGGTACTTACTTGGGTTGGTGAGCCCGTGGCCGATGTATGCTTTTTTTTCAGAGTTGTGGTGATCTAGTTGAACCGGATTGAGGTCCTCAATCGTTGCCTTGCAGACTTCCACAATGTCCGGGTCTCTGATGGTATCAGTTATTGGGTCCATTCTGGTCCTCGACATGACTAATTGCTATGCTTCTGCGCTTGCCCCTTTCAACTATTGGGTGTGGGCACAATCCTGTGTTATCTTGTAACACTCTTGCGTTGTGCGTGGCTCTCCTTTGATGATGAATATCCCCCTTGGGGTAGGGAACTTGACCACTTAGTATAAACTTGAGGGGATCGCTCGCATGGAATGTATTCGTGGGCGTCCGATGATAACATTGTACAACATTTCTTGGTCCATTACGTGAAAAGTTGTCTCCAATGTGACTCCCCCCGCAAGGATGGGCAAAGTCAATTCTCCTGATGTACGTTCCACTATATTGTTGAAACCAGTTAGAGTTATGCAACAAGGTATTATCCTATCCTTGAGTCCCATCTGTGAAAGGACTCTTGGATGGATGATGCATGTGCCACTTCCGTCATCGATCATGACTCTCCTGACATCCGTATCAATAGTACGTAAAGTGATAACTAAAGCGTCATAATGGGGAAAACACAAACCTTCAGCGTCAAACTTATCGAAGGTGATACTCCCTTCGAGGTCATCGTACCGTTCGTGGGAGATGGTTCGCTTCAGCCTGTGTGTGTTGGCGAATTTGACATGGTTGATAATGACGTCGGCGCCATCTCTAATAATCATGTTTAATGTCTGTGTCGTGGAGGGTGGATTTGGTGGTCTGCGGGATTGTTCTCGCTGTAAACACGTGATTTTTTACCCTCCCCGAGATTTTTTATATTTTTTCAGCGTAAAATATTTAGTTTAATTTTAATATAGCTATTTTAGCTAAATTTGACTCTTTTACTTTATTTTTACCTTAAAATGAAAAATAACAAAAATATAGTTTCATTAATATTTTGTAGTTATTTTAAACTTGAAAAATATAAAAAATAGTTTTATTTTAATTATGAGTATTATAGTTATTTTGATTACCTAGGATTAATTAAATAACACCATTCTCGGTTCCGGGCGAAGAATAATATTCGGGTTCAAACTACCCGGTTTTATAATTTTCGGACCTAGCCCGTAATAATCCGAGTCCACTACACTAAGGGGACAATACATAATGGGATGTGGGAATAATAAGAAAAGGACAAAGGGAAAAAGACAAAGAAAAAAAGACAAAAGGAAAAAAACAAAGGTAAAGGACAAAACTTGTATGGGTTTCATTTTAAAAAAAAAAAAAAGAAAAAAAAAGACAAAAGAAAGAGAGACTCACGTGAAGGCTTCTTCTTTAAGAAGAGATCACGGCAGCAAAGGAAAGAGGGGGATCTGAAAACAAAGGAGAGAGGGGATTATTTTGAAAAGAGAAGGCTGAAAAACGAGATTTTTGAAAAACAAAAACGAAAAAAAGGATTTGGAAAAAAAGAGAAAAAAAACGTTTTAGACAGAAACATAGATACAATACACTGATTCATCTCCTTCTTCAGAAGAAGTAACCGAACCCGAGGCCTCTCTTTCTTTCGCCGGCAACCATTGTCACACCTGGCCAAACGAGCATCCTCCAGTCACCTTCGACGAACAGCCACAGCAACAACCAGTGGCTTCGTCTTTCTTCTGCTTCATTTTTCGTGAACCAAACGACCCCGAACTAATAGCTACGTTTGAGCTTTCCGTCGTTGGAGAGGCTTTCCGATAGTTTCCTGTCAGTTGGTTCCGTTCTCGTTGTTCTACCCGTATCGATTTGTTCGACGTATTTCACGGTTAGTTTGCTCAAATTGAAGAAAGTTCAATAAGTATTTATTGACTTGATTTCCTTGTGTTTTACTGTTGTTTGTATTCGAATTTGTGATACATTATTGGTATAGTAAATTATGTTGGCTCCAGTAGTAACTCATGTTATATTGTTGGTAAAATATGCAATATGCTATAGTGTGTATTTAGTAAATTGTATCACTTTGTTGAATTGTTGTCTATTGTTCATCATTTAGGTAAGAAAAATGGTTGTTTCAATTATCGGATTAGGCAATCTTAGTGAATAAATTAGGATCTCTTCATTTTTAGAGACGAACTTAATAGGAAAATGTAGTCAATTATTATTATTTTTTTTTAATAATGAGACGATCCTCGCCAAAACAAAAAAAAATACACAATTGCGGGGCCCTCAAATAAATCGTTATGAAAAAATTAGACTCGGAAGGACCGTTTAGTAAATTTCACGGTCTTTCCAAAAGTTGACAACACGATAGACTCTTTAGGCACGACTTTAATAAATTACTTTCCTAAATACGGGTGTGCATTTATGTGACCCAAATCTTATTCTCGGCGAAACTGAGACGCATTAAAGTCACAGGCGTACTGGTTGCGGTGTGACTCGAAATGTGTTTTCGTGACGTCGCAATTCTTCTAAAATTGAAAAGCGGAACATTAAAAGCACATAATTAAAATATATAAAGAAATCAGATAGAAACAAAAATTGCAGTTGAGCGACCGTGCTAAAACCACGGAATCCGGGAGTGCCTAACACCTTCTCCCGGGTTAACAGAATTCCTTATCCAGGTTTCTAGTTTCGCAGACTGTATACAGAGTCAATCTTTTCCTCGATTCGGGACTTAATCGGTGACTTGGGACACCATAAATCTCCCAAGTGGCGACTCTGAATCAAATAAACAAATCCCGTTTCGATTGTCCTTTAATTGGAAAAACTCCATCGCGCCCTCGCGGGTGCGTAAAAAGGAGGTGTGACAGCTCTGGCGACTCTGGATGCTATTCACCCAGAACTTCGGTTCAGGGTTTAAGAATTCGAGCTCAGTTAAATTGTTGTTTTTGTCTATATCCGATTTTATTATATGTTTAATTAATGTGCTACATGTCTACCGCTTTGATACTAGTTGCACTGTATATACAAACTGCTATATGTTTACCGCTTTGATATTGCGTGAACTGTATATAAAACTGTGCCGAAAACCCTTCTCTTCTTACCCCCGGGGATGTGCTTACTGGTTGAGACTCCCCTTTCTGTTAGTGTCAATACCAAAAATAAGAAAAGAGGCAGGATAAGTTACAAAGCCGGACGATCCCGCGGGTCCCCGGTACGTAGCCCCTTCCTCGGCTCGAGTTGTCCGCTCGGGTACACAATCTAGATCATATACCGAGGTTTTGAACTTAGAATAACATGACTTCATGCCGGATCCCTAGTAGGAACGCTTATTTGCATCATTTTGCATTTGACTTAGGGGACTCAACACAGGGGTTGGGTCCGTCTAGGACAGGTGACCCGGTAATCAAAGACCGAGCATATTATATGTTGCATTTATTTATCATGTATTATTATGATGATTGGTTAAATTCCTGAAAACAAAAAGAAATAGAATTTTGGAATAGAAAAATATCAAAAATATTGACGAAATGCCGTCGAAAATTTGAAAATTTGAAAAATAGGAAGAGCAATTTTGTTGAAATAATTGGTCATAAAATAATCTGACCGAACTATGCAGGTTTGATTCTCGCCATTAGGTGGGATACGTAGGCAACCCTCATCGGGTCCAACCACCCCTTTAAAAAATCAAAAAAAAAATGTGTGTGTTTAATTTTGTCAAAAAAATCAAAGTGATGCCATTTTTGAAAAATAGTTGAATGTTCCGAAAGGACGCCGGAAGGCTATTTTTTGCAAAAAATAGCCACTTTGAATCATTTTTAATAATTTGCGGGCACAACCTTGAAATATTCCATGTGGAAATGTTGAAAGGCCGTATTCGCAAAATCAAGTCCGGGTTCACACACCTTTTGCAAAAATAACCAAAAAATGTCAAATTTTTTATTTTATTATAAATAAGTCGGGTGATGCTATTCTTGCTTAAAATAAGCCGGATGTCCCTCAAAAGGACGCCGGAAGGCCGTTTTTGCAAGAATAACCACTTTGAGTCATTTGTAAATAATTTTGCACATAGCCTTGAAATATTTCTTCGCGGAAATGTCGAAAGGCCGTATCCGCGGAAATCAAGTTTTGAGTCATCTCTCAACTTTACAAAAATAACCACTTTATCAAATAAGCCATTACATGGCCAAAATTTTGCTGAAATAGCCACATTTTTGCATTTTTACTTTATCAGTCTTGTATTGGCCTGTGTCGGTGCTGAACGATGCCCCATAGGCCCAAGATAAAAATTTTGAATTTGCATCTTCTTAAATAAAATTTTGCAAAAAGAGCCACTTTGCCTAAATAAGCCATTACATGGCCAATTTATGAAAAATAGTCTTGTGTTGGTTTATGGTGATGCCGAACGATGCCCCATGAGCCACAAGATAAAAAAAAATTTCAAGTTTATCTTTCTTAAATAAATTTTGCAAAAATAGTCATTTTGTCAAATAAGCCATTATGTGGCCAATTTTGTAAAAATAGTCACAATTGACATAAAAAATTTCTCAATCTTTTGTTGGCCTATGGCGATGCCGAACGATGCCCCATGAGCCCCAGGATGAGAAAATTTTCAAGTTTACTTTCTTAAGTAAAAATTTTGCAAAAATAGCCATTTTGCCAAATAAGCCATTACATGGCCAATTTTGTAGAAATAGTCATAATTGACGTTAAAACTATTCTGATTCTTGTAGAAATCTCTGGCACAAGGCGTGAAAGTTTTTTTTTTATGAGAGTTTGTAGTTGGAGTGAGCTTTTACAATTTTTCTTCAAAGAAAACAAAAAAAAATCAAATAAATATCTCTTTACTTCTTGCATTAATTTGCAAGAACTACGCTCGGTCTGATTCATGCGGGTTCATGATACGTAGGCAATCTCCAAAAGATTCGACCACAACTCTATATGTATATATATAAAAAAAAAGTAAAAAAAAAAAAAAAATTTTGATAAGGACTGACTCAGTCCATTCTAACATGTTTTGTCTTGAATTGAAAAGTAAGTAGAAGGTGGTTGGTTTGTGACAAGCGGACAACGCAAGATCCCCGAAAGATGGTACAGGAGGAAATAACCCAAAGATTGAAAAGCTTAGAACAGCGGTTGAAAAACACGCACGGGTTGGCAGGTCAAAAGAGTGTGGCTTTCAAAGATCTATGCTTGTTTCCCGATGTCCACTTGCCACCTGGTTTCAAGATTCCCAAATTTGAAAAGTACGATGGACATGGACACCCAATAGCCCACTTGAAAAGGTATTGCAATCAACTAAGGAGTCCGGGAAGAAATGAAGAATTGTTAATAGCTTACTTTGGGGAAAGCCTTACAAGAGTAGCCTCTGAATGGTTTTGGGATCAAGATGCATCTCGCTGGCACGTCTGGAACGACATGGCACAGGCTTTTGTCAAACAATTTCAATACAACATTGACATTGTCCCGGACCGCATATTCCTTTCAAATCTGAAGAAGAAATCAAGTGAAAGTTTCAGGGAATATGCCCTTAAATGGAGAGAGCAAGCGGCCCGTGCTGAGCCACCCATGGATGACCATGAGTTAATCACTGTCTTCCTTCAGGCTCAAGAGCCGGATTATTTTCAGAACATGATGTCTGCAGTTGGTCAATCCTTCTTGGATGTAATCAAAATGGGAGAAATGGTAGAGAACGGTCTTAAGACAGGCATAATTATAAGTCAAGGGGCTCTCAAGGCTGCAGCTCAGGCTGTCCAATTTGAATCTAGTGACACGAATGAGAGGGATGAAGAAGTCATGATGATATCAGGGTCAAGGAAAGGTTCCAGAAGAACACCTCGACGGTATGCGATGTCTCGACAAGTTTTCCATTACTCCCCTGAGCATTACTATCCACCTCCGAACCCACCATACCCAGTTGATCCACCCCAGTATGTTATTCAGCCATCAAATCGTCCAAGAAAGCGAGCACGAGCATCACAAAATCTCTATCAGAGCCTCTGCAAAATTTCCAAATACCTTATAACCCACTTCCAAACCAAGGGCATAGAAGGGAACCGAAGTTGAAGGAGAATTTCACACCAATAGGAGTTTCCTATGAAAGCTTATTTGAGAAGTTAAAGCAACAGGACATGATTGCACCCATCCCTCCAAATCATGTGGACCCACGTGCAAGGAGATTTGACCCATCTAAAAGGTGTGAATACCATTCCCATGCCCAGGGGCACGACATGGAAAGTTGTCGGGATTTGAAAAGGGAAATAGAAAGGATGATCCAAGAAAGATTGATTGTGATTCATAACAGTGACACCCAGAATATCGCGCTGAATCCGTTACCTGCACTTGATGATACACACTTTCTGACGGTGATGCCTGGTGACACGGAATATGAGAATCCACTCGGGAATTTGCCGACTGAAATGAGAGAAGGCCATAGTGGTTCTGATAATCAAATTCGTGGCTAAATGTCGGGCTTATCAATTGGAGAGTCATTTGTGGTGGCTTATTTTGTTGTCATTTCTATTTGTCCGAGTTATTTTAGAATGGTAATCCGAATGTTGTCTTGTGGCTCAAACATTTTATCTTTGTATTTTTCTTTTGATCATAGTGTCTCATCTAAAGGGGTCTAGGTTCGTTCTAAGGGTTGTAACCCCAGTTTTGTTTTTTGGTTGTTCGAGTCGTTGTTTTATCGGTTAATGCAATGACCTATTTTATATTATTTCTAGACATTTTCTATTATTTAGTCCTCTCCTTCCTATAGTTCTTTTTCTGCTAGCTCTAGTGACATGACGTGCGCGCATAGTTCTGGCCTGATCTTAAAAGTTAATCACAAAACCATTGGGAGGTGATCGAGATATTTAAATTAAATAAGAACGGTTTGAGATTATTCGAGTCCCGAGTCATGAGAAACTGGGGCAAGTAAAAGGAAACCGTTAAAGGCAAGTCGGCCAAAATTGACATGGGGTCGTTCATAATAATGAAAATGAGAGTGTTGCCCAACAATGCTTTAAAGATATGACGAATATTAATTGTGTTGTTTACGCTTGGCATGTTTTGAAGATTGGAATGACGAAGGCATTTTGTTCTGCTATCCAAACACTTTATCCATCGTCAACCCTTTGAGCCTTACTTTAAATTCTTTCACACCCCTCATTCGGAATTAGTTACAAAGACTATAAACACAAGTTTGAAAGGTAAGAGAAGAAATGGATAAAGAAAAAAAAATAAAGAAAAAAAACAACAAAAAGAGATAAAGAAAAAAAAAAGAAGAAAAATGTGTGAAAAAAAAAGAAACTTGAAAAAGAGGAATTGGGAACTACGTTTGACCTTATTCCTCAAAGAGGATACGTAGGCGCTTCACAGCTCGGTCATAGTGTAAATAAAGAAATAAAAATCCCCAAGCTAGAAACTGGGGCAACAAAAGTTGTGTTTATAAAGGAAGATGTAGACTCCGAAGGTTGTAATTTTGAACCCATTTTGTTTTGTTTCGAGCCTTTAATACCATTTCTTTCTAGCCTTATCCAAATCCACATTACGGTCCAAAGAAAGACCTTTTGACCAATCTTTAAAAGAGGCCAAGTCAGGCAAATGAGAGAAGTCTTATCAGAACATAACACTCTGATTCCCATCAGAAAAGACTCAGATCTGTAGCAGAAGAAATATGAGAGAATCTTAGCAGTAGCACCACCAATCCCCAGCGGAAAAGTAACACAAATGAGAGAGTCTTAGCGGTGAAAACCTTCACAGGCACCATAAGGCGATGAAAGCTGAGAGAAAACCAAAATGAGAGAGGCTTGGTAGTGATAACCCCTCGGGCACTACAAGTCGAACGAAGGTTGGAAATGAGATAGGAAAGCCCCAGGAGAAGATTACAAAAGGCGGTTTAATGACGGAGGGTAGGCTATATGTGCATGTCATGTCCATTAGAGTTGGTATCCACGTTTGATAGGGTTATTTTATAATTTTTCCTTTTAGAGAGTCACCCTCGTTTTTGTCTTTTATTCTGTTTCCTTTTATCTTTCTCCTTTCATAAAAAATTTCCCAATAGAGTCTGTTTGTAAGAAATGACTTCAAAATTTTCCATCAGCTTTCCAATTATGCAAGACGGAATTTGATTGGTACACCCAAGTGGTATAAGTGAGGAGGGATTAAGCGCAAAGCCAGTGTCCAGAAGGATATTCCCCAGCAATAGGAAATCGACAAAGGGGTGGATCGGTGTGAAAAAGGATATCTCAATGAAGGTTAATGACCTCGAGGCCAAGGCCAATGAGACTCAAAGGTCGGGAAATGCCCATTCCTTAGATATGCCACCAAAGAAGGGGAGATATCCCCAGCAGAAAGGTATTTTCAGTGACAAGGGTGAACAAAGAAAATGGTTCACCAGTAAAACATGCAAGGTCTTCACGAAGGGTCACTATTATAGGAATTCAGGTGGTCAGTGGAAAACCACGTGGAAAGGTTCGCGAATAAAGAGTCGTCAAGGAAGGCGGGGAAGCAAGAAAGGAGAAAACTATCCCCAGCATGAATATCATCAAATGATAACATCCCCGGCAGGGTCTGACAATGAAACGCAGAGCAGGGAAAGAAGAGGAGAACCATCCCCAGCAGGAGCACCACAACCAACCACCACATTTTAAAACTAACTAATTTTTCTTTGATTTGAAACAGGAAGAAGAGGGGTTGTTGGCAGAAAAGCATGCCACGAAGAAGATTCTCAAACTGGGGGAGAAAATTTTCTCCCGTTGCGAAAATTTTCTCGAAACCAAATACCTGGTTGGGGAAAGAAGCCAGATAACGCGAGGAAATGATCTTTGAACCCGGTTGTCCCCAGCAGCTTTGAAAGAAAGAAAACAACAAGCTGTGATAGAGGAAATTATACCCCCAGCAGACAGGACAAAACGAGGAAGCTTGCGTTCAGAAAGGCAAGAAGTCAGTATCACCCCCAGCAGTTCTCGGAAAAATGAAACATTGATTTCGAGATTTCCCCGGCAGCATTATATCCTACAAGTTTTTTAAGGGAGCGAAGCACGAGCCCCGAAGGAGGTTTGGAAAGAGGAAGAAGGAAAAGGGATCCCCGGACAGGGTAATCCCCAGCTGATGACATTTCAATCCCTAGCGATTTCGGGAGATAGGTTTTGAAGGAAGTAGAAAAGGAGGAAATAAAGAAGATTTCCCCAGCAGCATTATCCCCAGCAGGTAAGTAAACAATTCCAAAGATATCCCCATCAGTCAAGGGATAAATAACACGACCTAGGAGGAAAGCAATTCCGAAACAAGGTAATTTAGAAGAAAGGATGGGATGTAGTTAGTGAGTTGATGTTGAAGTCAGGGAGCCCGCCTGAAGAATAGAGTGGCGATTTAATTTTGAAGTGCAGTTGAAGTCAGGGAGCTCGCCTGAAGAATAGAGTGGCGATTTAGTTTTGAAGTTATAGTTGAAGTCAGGGAGCCCGCCTGGAGAATGGAGTGGCAATTTAGTCTTGAGTTGTAGTTGAAGTCAGGGAGCCCGCCTGAAGAATGGAGTGGCGATTTATTTCGAAGTAGTAGTGGAAGTCAGGGAGCCCACATGAAGAATGGAGGGGCGATTTAGTTTTGAGTTGTAGTTGAAGTCAGGGAGCCCGCCTGAAGAATAGAGTGGCGATTTAATTTTGAAGTGCAGTTGAAGTCAGGGGAGCCCGCCTGAAGAATAGAGTGGCGATTTAGTTTTGAAGTTATAGTTGAAGTCAGGGAGCCCGCCCGGAGAATGGAGTGGCAATTTAGTCTTGAGTTGTAGTTGAAGTCAGGGAGCCCGCCTGAAGAATGGAGTGGCGATCTATTTTGAAGTGGTAGTTGAAGTCAGGGAGCCCGCCTGAAGAATGGAGTGGCAATTTATTTTGAAGTTGTAACCGAAGTCAGGGAGCCCGCCTGAAGAACGGAGTGGCGATTTATTTTGAGTTATAGTTGAAGTCAGGGAGCCCGCCTGAAGAATGGAGTGGCGATTTAGTTTTGAGCTGTAGTTGAAGTCAGGGAGCCCGCCTGAAGAATGGAGTGGCGATTTAGTTTTGAAGTTATAGTTAAAGATAATTTAATAGGAAGTGAAAAAAAAAAAGACAATTAGAGGTTTTAGATGAAAGCAACAAGAAGAATGAAGCAACAATTGGAAGATTTTAAGTAAGGCAACAATTTAGACCTAGTCTGAGGAATTATCTCCTAGCGTCAAAATCTTAGTCCGATGAATCTTTCTCCTAAGATATCAAAATCTCAGTCTGATGAATCTTTCTCCTGAGATCACAACAATTTAGACCTAGTCGGAGGAATTATCTCCTAGCGTCAAAATCTTAGTCCGATGAATCTTTCTCCTAAGATATCAAAATCTCAGTCTGATGAATCTTTCTCCTGAGATCACCACAATTTAGACCTAGTCCGAGGAATTATCTCCTAGCGTCAAAATCTTAGTCTGATGAATCTTTCTCCTAAGACATCAAAATCTCAGTCCGATGAATCTTTCTCCTGAGATGGTAATCATTCGATCTATACATTTCAAGTTTTGGTAATCAGGTGCCCACTTAAAGAATGGAATGGCAATTTATCTTCGAAGTTTGTCTGATGAATCTTTCTCCTAAGATATCAAAATCTTAGTCTGATGAATCTTTCTCCTAAGATATCAAAATCTTAGTCGGATGAATTTTTCTCCTGAGATGGTAATCATTCGATCTATTTCAAGTTTTGGTAACGAGGTGCCCACTTGAAGAATGGAATGACAATTTATATTCGAAGTTTGTTGTTGAAGTCAGGTGCCCGCCTGAAGAAGGGAATGGCAATTTATGATTAGAGTTTGTTGTTAAAGTCAGAAGCCCGCCAGAAAAGCAGAACGACGTCTCAGTTTTCAAGATTTGATAAGGATAGTGAACAATCGAAAAGTGGTAGAGTGTAACGGAAATCCCCAGCATGAATCAAAAGGAAGGCGGCAAGGATCAGAAAAGATATATTCAGACTTCGAAGGAGAATAGCTCGAAGATCACAAGTCAGGGAATTCACTTCAGAGTGCAATGCAAGTTAGCAACAAAAGAAGCTTGCGACCAGAATGCGAGTCAACAATCCGAGATGATCAACAGAAGTTAGTCACAATGAAAAAAAGGCAAGGAGTTAATCCAAGTGCAGAAGTTGATGAAAGATGTGGTGTGCTCAAGACATGGCCGAGGTCACAAACACTGCATACCTGGTCTTGATCCGAAAAACAGCACCTGCAACTAGCAAGTATCATGGTTCAAATTTAGAGTCCGCATGAAGCACCAACCAATACTCAAGATCAAGCTTCAGAAAACTTATAGATATGAATCTTGTAACTAGTAGCTAATAGGCTTAGTTAGTCTTTTTCATGTTGGATTTTTTATGTAACAGCAGGACCACGGACCGGAACCTCGATGGAACGAAACCTCGACGGAATGACACCTCGACTGGCTCTCCACCTCGGTATACCCCTTCCTCACTCACTTTCGAACTACACGTGGCCTGATTCCTTTATAGCCAAGGATATGTAGGCAGCTCAGATACAAGGGCTCGGTCACATTCCTCTTCTTTTAGTTTAGTCCCTCCAAATAAGGGTCGGGTCAAAAACACTTGTCTAGTCGTTCTTTGTCTGAAAACTCTTTGTGTTTTCAGTCAAAGAGGGGCTCACTGTAAACGCGTGATTTTTGACCCTCCCCGAGATTTTTTATATTTTTTCAGCGTAAAATATTTAGTTTAATTTTAATATAGCTATTTTAGCTAAATTTGACTCTTTTACTTTATTTTTACCTTAAAATGAAAAATAACAAAAATATAGTTTCATTAATATTTTGTAGTTATTTTAAACTTGAAAAATATAAAAAATAGTTTTATTTTAATTATGAGTATTATAGTTATTTTGATTACCTAGGATTAATTAAATAACACCATTCTCGGTTTCGGGCGAAGAATAATATTTGGGTTCAAACTACCCGGTTTTATAATTTTCGGACCTAGCCCGTAATAATCCGAGTCCACTACACTAAGGGGGACAATACATAATGGGATGTGGGAATAATAAGAAAAGGACAAAGGGAAAAGACAAAGAAAAAAAAGACAAAAGGAAAAAACAAAGGTAAAAGACAAAAAATAAACATGGGACTTATTTAAAAAAAAAAAAAAAAAAAAAAAAAGACAAAAGAAAGAGAGACTCACGTGAAGGCTTCTTCTTTAAGAAGAGATCACGGCAGCAAAGGAAAGAGGGGGATCTGAAAACAAAGGAGAGAGGGGATTATTTTGAAAAGAGAAGGCTGAAAAACGGGATTTTTGAAAAACAAAAACGAAAAAAAGGATTTGGAAAAAAAGAGAAAAAAAACGTTTTAGACAGAAACATAGATACAATACACTGATTCATCTCCTTCTTCAGAAGAAGTAACCGAACCCGAGGCCTCTCTTTCTTTCGCCGGCAACCATTGTCACACCTGGCCAAACGAGCATCCTCCAGTCACCTTCGACGAACAGCCACAGCAACAACCAGTGGCTTCGTCTTTCTTCTGCTTCATTTTTCGTGAACCAAACGACCCCGAACTAATAGCTACATTTGAGCTTTCCGTCGTTGGAGAGGCTTTCCGATAGTTTCCTATCAGTTGGTTCCGTTCTCGTTGTTCTACCCGTATCGATTTGTTCGACGTATTTCACGGTTAGTTTGCTCAAACTGAAGAAAGTTCAATAAGTATTTATTGACTTGATTTCCTTGTGTTTTACTGTTGTTTGTATTCGAATTTGTGATACATTATTGGTATAGTAAATTATGTTGGCTCCAGTAGTAACTCATGTTATATTGTTGGTAAAATATGCAATATGCTATAGTGTGTATTTAGTAAATTGTATCACTTTGTTGAATTGTTGTCTATTGTTCATCATTTAGGTAAGAAAAATGGTTGTTTCAATTATCGGATTAGGCAATCTTAGTGAATAAATTAGGATCTCTTCATTTTTAGAGACGAACTTAATAGGAAAATGTAGTCAATTATTATTTTTTTTCACGGTCTTTCCAAAAGTTGACAACACGATAGACTCTTTAGGCACGACTTTAATAAATTACTTTCCTAAATACGGGTGTGCATTTATGTGACCCAAATCTTATTCTCGGCGAAACTGAGACGCATTAAAGTCACAGGCGTACTGGTTGCGGTGTGACTCGAAATGTGTTTTCGTGACGTCGCAATTCTTCTAAAATTGAAAAGCGGAACATTAAAAGCACATAATTAAAATATATAAAGAAATTAGATAGAAACAAAAATAGCAGTTGAGCGACCGTGCTAAAACCACGGAATCCGGGAGTGCCTAACACCTAACAGAGTTCCTTATCCAGGTTTCTAGTTTCGCAGACTGTATACAGAGTCAATCTTTTCCTCGATTCGGGACTTAATCGGTGACTTGGGACACCATAAATCTCCCAAGTGGCGACTCTGAATCAAATAAACAAATCCCGTTTCGATTGTCCTTTAATTGGAAAAACTCCATCGCGCCCTCGCGGGTGCGTAAAAAGGAGGTGTGACA
>JASVEL010009340.1:0-341388 GCA_032618575.1 Nicotiana noctiflora | reverse complement strand
AAAGCAGATAGATAAGCCAAACACGACGGTTGAGCGACCGTGCTAGAACCACGGAATTCGGGAATGCCTAATACCTTCTCCCGGGTTAATAGAATTCCTTATCCGGATTTCTGGTTCGCGGACTGTTAAATAGAGTCATTCTTTTCCTCGATTCGGGATTTAACCGGTGACTTGGGACACCATAAATCTCCCAAGTGGCGACTATGAAATAATTAAAATAAATCCCATCTCGATTGTCCTTTAATTGGAAAAACTCTTTGCATCCTCGCGGGTGCGTAAAAAAGAGGTGTGACAGCGGCCGTAGCAAAGTTTGTGCGGTCCGCACTAGAGACTCTTCAGCCGCATTACCATCATGTGCGGTCTACAAAAAGAAGTTCAGAGAGATGAAATATGCCACATTCAAGTCATCGCGGTCTGTGGTCAGTATTGTGCGGACCACATTGGAGACCTTTCCGGCCATAGTCCATTCTGTGCGGTCCGTAGAGCCTGAGTTCAGAGAGTCAAGATTGCAATTTCAAGAGCTTAGTGCGGCCATAGTCCATTTTGTGTGGCCGCGCTGACCTCGCAGGGGTATTTTTGCCCAGTTTTTCTAGCTCAGTATAAATAGAACATTTTATCATTTTTAGGGTATCAGTTATTTTCAGAACGTAGCTGTGCTCGTGAGAACATCATCTGTAGCCATTTTGGCATATTAGCTTAGTTTTAACGATATATTCTTGTATTTTACTTAAGTAATTGTGAGCACATGATTTTTGCACTAGGTAAACAAAAATTCCAAAATTAAAATAAAATAATATTTTTGAATTAGATATATTTTATGTGTTTAAATAATTAGAAATTAGAAAATTAAAAACATAGGAGAAGTACATGTATTTTTGATTTAGTAGTTAAAAAAGAAAATTAACAAAAAATAGTAATTAGCGGAATATAGTAAAAAAATAGAAAAAAATATCAGAAAAATAGGAAAAAATAGGAAATTAATAGAGTTTGAGTAATTAGAAAAGAGTATAAAAATAGGGAATAAAGTACAAAAAGAAAATACATAAAAATAATTAAAATAACAAAAATACAAAAAATATATATGGGTATAATTGCATTGGGCCAAAAGAATCCCAAATCAGTGGCCCGAAACACCCAAGCCCAAAGGTCCGGTCCAATTCAGTATTTAACATTGATCTCAACCGTTCATTGCACCAAATCCAACGACTGAAAATCAATCCGGATTTAATTCAAAGGGTAAGTGTAAGATTAAATCTCACCGTTCGTTCAAGCTAATCTAACGGTTGAGACCATTGGTCTCATTGGCGTTGAGACGATGCCATTTTAGTAACGCCAATAACGACCGTTGATCTTCATCAAATCAATGGTCCACATCACCTTAGCTCCCTCGACTATATAAGGCTTCGGTCGGTTTGAGATCGTTCATTTGTAGAAATCCCTAACCCTTGCCCAAAATCCCTCCCCTCTCCTTCATCGTCTTCTTCGTCTCCTCTTCTGAAACTCTGCCGGCCATGGAGGCCACCACCCACCACGGTGGTCTCCGACCATCCCTTTACCTCCCCCGCTTCTCTTCTTCATCTTCTTCACCTCAAACACCCATCAGAACCCTGAAACCCTAAAAAAAACCTTGTTCTTGATTGTCCGGTCACCGGAATCTACCTCCGGTGACCACAAACTATGAGATCCCTCTCCAAACCAACGCCAAAAGAACCGCCATGGTCCGATCTACCCCCCTCCCCTCCCCATAACCTTGATTTCCCTCGAATATACCCTGAGCTTCTCGAATATCCCAAAAGAAGTCGCCGGAACCCTAACTCCGGCGACTCGAAACTAAACCCTTATCAAGATATCACCTTTACTCTCCCCTGAACACCCCACTCCAAATACAAAATCTAAAAGACTTCATCTTGAAGTCTAAAGAAGAAAACCAGAAAAGAAAAATGAAGAAAAAAAAGAAATAAAGAAAAGATTCTGAAAAGCCTGAACAAAGAAGAGTGAAAAGAGTAAAGGGAAGCTCAGGGGACCGGCCCTGCGAAGCTAAGTCCCCTCACTCTTTGAATCTATTTGCTTCCTTTCGTTTTTAATTTTTAAATGCTTTCTTCTGTGTTATATTTTTCTATTCTGTTTGTTTTTGTTTCTCTGATTCGAAAGACCTGTTTAGTATTAGGGTTTTCTGTTCATCTTGTTCATCTCCATGTTATTTTCCTGTTTGGATTATTTTCGCTTCTTTGGCTTGAAAGATCTAGTTAGTACTAGGATCTTCTATTCATCTTGTTCATCTCCATGTTATTTTCCTGTTTTGACTTGTTTTTGTTTCTTTGGCTTGAAAGATCTAGTTAGTACTAGGATCTTCTTTTCATCTCGTTCATCTTCATGTTGTTCTTCTGTTTTGTTTGTTTCAAATCATGTCCTGTTTCTTCTGAGTCAAAAGATCTATCTTGATTCCCTTTTCTTCTTCATCTTGTGAATATTGTGGTCCTTGATCTGTTGGCTTTTGTAGTTTAACTGTCTTCTCTCCTATTGTTCTGCATGTTCAGTTCTAATACTAGCTTAACTCTTATTCTTTTTTCATTTTTATATTAAGTTGCTTTTGTTAAGTTTTGTAATATCTTGACTGTTCTTCCCTGTTTCTTCTTCACCCCTTGTTATATCTAGAGTTTTCTTATTTGTTGGCCTTCAACATCTCATCTGTTTATGTAGATGCGTGAATTTGCCCCATACCCGAGATTTTTTATATTTTTAGCGTAAAATATTTAGTTTAGGCCTAATATAGATATCTTAGCTAATTTTGACTCTTTTACTTTATTTTTACCTTAAACTGAAAAATAACAAAAATATAGTTTTATTAATGTTTCGTAGTCATTTTCAAACTTGAAAAATACAAAAAATAGTACTTTATATTTTTATCTTTATATAAAAACGAAAATAATAAAAATAGTTTCATTAACATTTTGTAGTTACTTTAATTTTGAAAAATATAAAAAATAATTTTGTTTTAATTATTAGTCTTATAGTTATTTTGCTTACGTAGGATTAATTAATAACATCGTGTTCTCATTCTCGGGTTCCGGGCAAAGAATAATACTCGGGTTCAAACTACCTGGTTTTATGCTTAGTTTTCGGATCTAGCCCATAATAATCCGAGTCCACCACACGTGGGAGACACGGACAAAACACGAGAAAAGGCCCATCACCTTGGGTATCCAACCCACGTGAGGGCCGTCACTCACAATTTTTGAAAATATACACATGCACACAACATACACTAACGGACAAAAGGGAACAATGGGGAGAGAGGGCCAACGTAGGAGGCTAACGTTTTTTTTAAACATAAAAAGGGGACAATGATTGAAGGGGATTCATTTTTCTAAACATAAAACAATACTACTATTTAAAAAAAAGGAAGCAAAAAACGTTAAAGGGGAAAGGGGGACACAAGCGAAAAACAACAACAATATACTACTATTCATTCAAGGAATATACAATACATAGAGAGGCATTACACTGTAGGGGTTCTTGGACATAAAAAACAAAAAGGAAGGGATGGGAAAAATAATTAAAAATGGGAATAGGAAAAGAAATACGGACAGAAAGAGAAGGGAATATATACAAAACACAACAAAACAAAAACGGTAACGACAAAGGGGACATTGTTTGGTGGGGTGCTCCATTTTAAAAGAAAAACAACACATATACACTGGGGGGCACTACATTTTTGGGAGAGAGAATATACATATGAATAAGGGGCTTCAGCATTTTAGAAAGAAAAAGAGAGGCTACTGGACATGATCTTCTCTAGAGGAAGAACCCATAAACCAACGACCACTGTCGACGCCACCCGTAGCGGATGCGTTGTCGTCGTTAACCCAGCAAACCAAACAGCTCCCATGACCTCAACCCATAAACAACCATCGCCAGCTTCAGCCATTTTTGTGTTTGCGTCATCCAGCAACGACCAGCAGCCCACAACTACTCCGTTTCTAACACACACCAATGGTCTAGTGATGCAGTTGCTCGCACTAGCGCTGTCGTCCCTGTCCAGACGAACCCGTCACTTGCTGCCTCCAAACGACCAAGCTCACTGCCCATTTCCAGCTCATCAACCTCACGTTGACAGTCTTGGTTCGAGTTTTTCATTTCCGGTCAGAGGTTCGTCGAGGTCCGGTGTGTCAAGCTTTTATTCGGCATCGAACAAGGTATGTTAAATTCGATTCAGAGTCCAACGCGATGAGCCGAGGTTGATTCTGGTTTGGAGTCGAGTCGAAGACGAGCGAGCTTCGAGGTTGTCCGGTTGAGGTTTTATCCGAGGTTCCATTTGAAGTTCCAATCATTAGCTCGTTTGAGTGTCGCGGCATGCTCACTTGTACACATAACAGACTCGTCAATAAAGGTTCACAGTTCTTCATTCTCCTTTACTGTATTTAGCTCACTTTATTACTCTTACGAGTTGCTCTATTTATTCTCTGAATTATATCATGATAAAGTTAATTGGATCATATTAATTGTTGAAGTTGATGAGTTACGTTGTTTCATTTGTGTTGTAGGTAGCTAGATCTTAATAGGTTAACGTTTTGTTTCATTAGTATGTTATCTTTCTCGTTGGTAAAATGTTATGGTAAAGCTAAGCTCAGTTGTTTGTATCTGTTAGATATTTCTTTGGTATTAATGTGTTTGAGATTAACTGTTAGATGAATTGCTTTACTATACCTGTATCAATAAAATATTGCATCCATGTTTTTATAATCATGTTATCGAGTTTTCCTTCTTAGGTATAATTGGGTTAATATTGTCAATTAGTACATAAAGTTTTGTTACCACACAATAGAACGTCCAATTGTTCTCAATCGTTATAGGATAGTAAGAACCATGAAAATATAAGACAATAGCATAAAATTTATCAAGACTTTAATCCATCTAATCATAATTCTATCACGTAACAATGTATTCTTGAAATTTGACGATGACTGCTTCCGTTCTTTAATAGAAATCGTAGTTCTTTTAGGTTGGCCTTTTAAAATAAATTGAGGTGTGCCGCGCCAAATAAAATCACAAACTGCGTGGCCCTTTTTAATTACTTTATTAAAGTACTTTGAATTCGGGATGGGCTGTTTAGCTAATTTCACGGCCTTCCCCAAAGATAATAACGTGTTAGTCTCTTTAGACGCGTGTTTAATAATGCTATCTCCTTAAACCCGGGTGCACATTTATGTGAGCCAAATCCAAGTCTCGACGAAGTCAAAATGTACCAAAGGCCACAGGCGTACTGGTACGGTGTGGTCCGAAGTACGTTGTCACGACGTCATAATTCTTATAAAGGGATGGGAATCATAAGCGGCTAAAAAATTAAAATTTGCACATAAGTTAAAGCATATTATGAAATCAAATAAAGAAGCCAAGTATGATAATTGAGCGACCGTGCTAGAACCACGAAACTCAGGAATGCCTAACACCTTCTCCCGGGTTAACAGAATTCCTTATCCAAATTTCCGGTTCACGGACCGTTAAATAGAGTCAAACCTTTCCTCGATTCGGGATTCGACTGGTGACTTGGAACACCATAAATCTCCCAAGTGGCGACTCTGAATCTATTAATAAAATGAACCCCGTTTCGATTGTCCTTTAATTGGAAAAACTCCTTTGTACCACGCCCTTCGCGGGGTGCGTTGCGCCAAAAGGAGGTGTGACAGCTCTGGCGACTCTGCTGGGGATGAGTAACCCAGAACTTCGGTTCAGGGTTTAAGAATTCGAGCTCATTTAAAATTATTGTTTTTGCTTATATCTGATTTCATTATATGTCTTGATTAATGTGCTACATGTTTACCGCTTTGATATTGCGTGAACTGTATATATAAAAACTGTGCCGAAAACCCTTCTCTTCTTACCTCCGGGGATGTGCTTACTGGTTGAGACTCCCCATTCTGTTAATGTCAATACCAAAAATAAGAAAAAGAGGCCGGATAAGTTACAAAGCCGATTGACCCCGCGGGTCACCGGTACGTAGCCCCCTCCTCGATCCGAGTTGTCCACTCGGGTACACGGTCTAGTACCAATGAAAAATCGGGATATTGAGCCTAGATTTAAGACGTTTATTTGCATCATATCTGATTTAGGGGACTCAACATAGGGGTTGGGTCCGTCTAAGACAGGTGACCCGGTAATCAAAGACCGAGCATATTATATATTACATTTATTTGTCCTGTATTATTATGATGATTGATTAAATTCCTTAAAACAAAAAGAAATAGAATTTTGGAATAGAAAATTATCAAAAGTATTGATGAAATGCTGTCGAAAATTTGAAAGTTTGAAAAATAGGAAGAACAATTTTGTTGAAATAATTGGTCACATAACAATCTGACCGAACTACGCAGGTTTGATTCTCGCCATTAGGTGGGATACGTAGGCAACCCTCATCGGGTCCAACCACCCCTTTTAAAAAATCAAAAAAAAATTGTGTGTTTAATTTTGTCAATAAAATCAAAGTGATGCCGTTTTGCAAATAGCCGAATGTTCTGAAAGGACGCCGGAAGGTTGTTTTTGCAAAAATAGCCACTTTGAAACATTTTTAATAATTTGCGGGCACAGCCTTGAAATATTCCATGTGAAAATGTTAAAAGGCCGTATTCGCAAAATCAAGTCCGGGTTCACACCCTGTTTGCAAAAATAATCAAAAAATGTCAAAATTTTGATTTTTGTTATAAATAAGTCGGGTGATGCTATTCTTGCTTAAAATAAGCCGAATGTCCCTCAAAAGGACGCCGGAAGGCCATTTTTGCAAGAATAGCCACTTTGAGTCATTTTAAATAATTTGCGGGCATAGCCTTGAAATATTCCCTCGCCGAAATGTCAAAAGGCTGTACCCGCAAAATCAAGTTTTGAGTCATCAATCAACTTTACAAAAATAATCATTTTATCAAATAAGCCATTACATGGCCGGAATTTTGCTGAAATAGCCACATTTTTGCATTTTAACTTCCTCACTCTTGTGTTGACCTGTGTCAGTGCTGAACGATGCCCCATAGGCCCCAGGATAAAATTTTGAATTTGCATCTTCTTAAATAATATTTTGCAAAAAGAGCCACTTTGTCTAAATAAGCCATTACATGGCCAATTTTGTAAAAATAGTCAATTGACATTAGAAACTTCTCAGTCTTGTGTTGACTTATGGCGATGCCGAACGACGCCCCCATGAGCCACAGGATGAAAAAAAAAAATTTCAAGTTTATCTTTCTTAAATAAATTTTGCAAAAATAGCCATTTTTGCCAAATAAGCCATTACATGGCTAATTTTGTAGAAATAGTCATAATTGGCGCTAAAAATATTCTTGTTCTTGTTGAAATATCTGGCACAAGGTGTGAAATTTTTTCATCAGAGTTTGTAGTTGCAGTCGACTTTTATAATTTTTCTTCAAAAAAGAAAAACAAAATCAAATAAACATCTCTTTATTTCTTCCATTAATTTGCAAGAACTACGCTCGGTCTAATTCATGCGGGGTCATGATACGTAGGCAATCCATATAGGATTCGACCATTTCCATAACCAATAAAGAAAAAAAAATGAAAAAAACTACAAAAGATATAACGAAAAAATAAAATGAAAAAACCATAAAAAAAAATAGCAGAAAAAACAAAGGAAATCAATAAGCGGAATACCTTAATGCTAACATGGTGGCTTCGTTTTGTTGTGTCGATTTTCAGAAAGGTGGCTGGTTGTGGTTCTAAAATAACTCTTCCCTGTAACACAAAGTGAGAGGACAATGGCAGAGAATGTCAAGACTGTGAGTGGGTTGATACCGATACCCGACAACAGCTGGTTGAACGGAACCACGGGTTAGTAGAAGAAGTCAGAATATTGAGACAACATGTGGCCGACATGTATCGGGCGTGGATGGATGGAAAAGCACCACCCCCGCCACCACCTAGCTTCCTGGACTCTGTCCTTACCCATACACTGAACCCGATGCCAGATATACCCGCCTATCACAGCTTTTCCAGCCACTCGAGTAGCTCAATTACTCGTCCCCCAGCTATGTTTTCCAAACACTACTCCCGTCCCCAACACCACTACTCTCCCTGGGACATCCAAAATCGTACTTCACCTTCCAGGTATCCAGCTCAACAAAAAGCCTACCAACCCCTACGAACATACCAGAAACCCCCTGGGTCAGGTTTCAGGCCAAATAAGGCATTTAGGGAGGAGAGGTTGTTGAAACGAGAAAAGGCTCTCACCCCTATCGGAGAATCTTATGCGAGTTTGTTCAAAAGGTTAAAACATGTCGGCCTGATTACACCGCTCCCCGGATATACTCCCGATCCACGTGCAAGAAGCTTCGATCCTACTGCACGATGTGCATACCATTCCAATGTCAGAGGGCATGATATTGAGAGTTGTCGTACCTTGAAAAAGGAAATAGAAAGAATGATTCAAAAAGGAGGTGTGACAGTTTAAATTAGATATCTCTTCTGTTTCCCTTCATGCTTTAGCTTAGCTGTTTAACTCTCGATTAGGGTTTCTTCTATTAAGCTTTCCATGTTTTTACCGTTTTCTCTTCTCTACATGATTTAGTTTAATTCTAGGTTTAGCAGTTTGATTCTCATGTCTACTCAAGGGTTTTTACTCTAATAACATCCTTTATAGTCTTTCACCTGCATTTTAGTGACCATGTTTTCTCTCCTGTCATTTGGCATGATAGATTTAAGATTTTCCTTCATTATTTCTCCATCTCCTTCTGTTCTTCACCTTCATCTTGTCTGTCATATTCTGTATTGAAATTGGGCTGATCTAGTGGGTCTAATTGATATCATTCTTATAGATCCTTTGATTCTTATATCTGATTAAGCCATGTTTCATTTCTTGTTGACTGTTTGTGAGAGTTTAGCTTCTATGTATATCTATGCTCATGAACTTTAAAGGTTCTGGGGGTTTTTCAATGTATCATCTGACATGAATCAGTTGTAATTAAGTCTAATTGATATTGATTGACACTTTGCCACATGAAATTGGGTTATGTGAATTGATTGATTAAGATTCAACACTATCAAATTTCCCCTTTCTGAGTTTTAATTGATTGATGCACAATGTTTGGTCTCATGTGGCTATGTGTGCAATTGCATGTTGAATTGACTAAGTTTGCAATAGTTCTTATTAGTGTGAGCATGTGATTAATACTCATTAACTTAGGGGAATTGGTTATAGCTGTCATAGTACTAAGTTCCATAAAAATGGCTAGTTTTGAAATAGGTTTAAAACTGAAAATCAAATAACAATAGGCCATAAGATGAATAAGTGACCAAAGAGTGGTCAATTTTGCAAATTGAACAACTCTACAAGGTCTCGCACACTGGCCCACCTTAAAAGGGCTAGTTGTGTAACAAATGGTGCAAGTCTGCAAGTTCAGACTTACCAAGGCTCATTTGAGCCATGAATCACAGGTGGCTAGGTCTGCAAAGGCCTTAGCTTAGCCTGTGTTCAGTTAAATAGGTTAGTTATGTAAATGATTGGTTAAGTCTGCAAGTTCAGACTTACCAAGGCTCATTTGAGCCATGAATCATAGGTGGTTAAGTCTGCAAAGGCTTTGGCCCAGCCTATGTTCAGCAAATGGGTTTCAATTACCCAAGCCAAGTCTCAACTTGAGACTGGCTAAATCTTAAATAGGCTAAGTACAACAATAAAGCAGGCTAGTCCTGCAAATAGTTTAAAAATGAAATAAAAGGTCTTAATTAACTTAAAATGAAACAAAAGAGGTTAAAATTGAAATAGTTCCCTAAAGTAGAACTAGCCAGTCCTTAAATACCAATGCAAGGACTGGCCATTAGTTAAATAAACCAAAAAATGCTGAAAACCTGACCTAGGTAGGTCGGGTAAATCAGCAATGTCATTAAGGGCATAAAAGGAAACCAAATTGGTAAAATAGTGAATAACATAGAACATATAGGGTCATATGAGTCATTTGTATCCCTGATTTCTGCAATTTCGCAGAGATCAAAGGGTATAATGGTCTCCCTAAAAGGGGAAATCAGTAAAAATCTTTAACTATTAGGGATACATTGATAAAATCTTAGGAAAAGAATAAAAAAGAACCTTCCAGCACATGCTAGAAGGGAATCTGATAACAGAAATAAGGGTGTAAGTGTAGATTTAGCAATTTTAAAGGGGAAGAAGTGGATTTAACTCCCATTTCTTTTCCCCCGAGAAATCTACCATTCCAATACCTATATATACCCCCAAAAAGAGTGATATAGGGGCTGGCTTTTGAAAGGAAAAGTTCAGAGAAAAATATAGATATAGGTGCTGAATTTTTGAGAGAAAAATTCAGAGTAAAAATACAGTAAATAGCAAGTAGTTTTTCCGGCACTTGAAGTAGCAATCACTGGTTAAGCTTCTTTGTGTGTGGGTTTTCTGATCGAGCTCTTTTTGGGATTTCATATTCGTTGTTGCTATGGTTTTCTGCTCGTTGATATTCAATCTCATACTGTTGCATTGCCTTTATTCGAGTCTGTTGCTGAATACTTGCTTAATCCCCTAGAACTCATTGGTTTCTATTTGCTGATTCAGGTACACTTCTGTTCGAATGAGGCTATTAAAGATGAATTGCTGAATAAAAATAAAGATCCAGTTTGATTCATACATTATTATGTATTTTGTAGTTTAATATTTTCATTAGCTGTCTAGTATTAGTTTAGATCTGTAGTGCTGATGTAGTATAGTGTATAAGTAGAAAACGAAACAAAAAAAGTGTAATAGCTAGTAATGTAGTGGTAGTATAGTCATAGTAGTAAATCACTTAGTTAAATATTTATAAACTTAAAACAAGGTCGAATGACTCTAATACGAATCTCTAACAATAAGTTCGGCCAATTCACGTAGGTAATCTGACTTGGAACTAATATCTAGATTTAAGTGAGCTTAAAAGATAATCAATTAAAATGAAGTAATAACTCAATTAAAACCAGATTTGTGGCATCAAACAAGCTGATTCGTATTATTATTTGTAGTTAATCACACCTATGATTCAGAGTGTAGATACAAATAAAAGCAAAAGAAAAGGAAGAACAGTTGAAAGAAACAGTGAGTAATTCGCAATTGAGTTTGAGACGTTGAATGAGGGCAAATTGAAATAAATCCAGTAGAACCATCTTGTATACATGCATCATTGGATCACTTGACCGTAGATACTCAGGTCTTCATTAAGTTAGTAGTCGAATTGTTAAATCATGCTTTCATATAGCTAAACCATCTGCTTTCAATTACTTAGTTAAATAACATTCAACTTTAGTGTATATCAACCCTTAAGAAAAGTAGAGTGTAGAAATAGTCATATTCCCTATACATCGAGTTATTTAGTTAAGGTTAGCATGATTCTTATTGTACAGTGATTTTCATTTTCTGATAAGTAAATAAAAGTGAATTGATTTCGTTCTTTAATTTTGAATATCTCTTTTGCTATGAATTCAACATCTTTATCTTTGTTATTGTTACCTCAATTTGGTTTGGGCCCAATATGTAACATGGGGCTGAACTGCAGAACGAAATCGACTGGACTGTTGAGCAGACGCCTGAGGATAGCCTGGGTCTTTGAGACTTGGGCAGATCTAGTGCCCATTTATGTAAGAGAGCAAGAGCCCAGGCCCAATGAAGGTAATAACAGTGGCCTGGGCTTGATGCTGAAACGATAATATGGCTAAGGGAAAAATAGAAATAGAATAACATAGTACGTTAAGCTTGGGACTCTAAAATGTAATTGGGACGAGCCTCGCAAAACACTAAATAGCGGGGCCCCCTTTAGTAATGAAATAATTTATAAATAGAATCGGGGAAGGCTACTAGCAAATTTCATAGCTTCTCCCAAAAAGAATTAAAAGCCGATAGACTCTATTAGGCACGGTTTAATATACCGTCCTTATAAACGAGTGTGCACTTGGTGCGACTCAAATCTAAAATCCCGGCAAAGCCTAAATGTACTAAAGGTCACAGGTATACTGATTGCGGTGTGACTCGAGGTGCGTTTTTGTGATGTCGCAATTCTGTAAAATATTAAAAGTAAAAGCACATACGTATTTCTAAAATCTATAATAAGGCAAATAAGATTCGAGAATGATGATTGAGCGACCGTGCTAAAACCACGGAATCCGGGAATGCCCAACACCTTCTCCCAGGTTAATAGAGTTCCTTATCTAGGTCTTTGTTTCACGGACTGTAATAATGGAGTCAACTTCCTTGGATTCGGGATTAACCGGTGACTTGGGACACCATCATCTTCTCAAGTGGCGACTCTGATAATTTAATAAAAATCCCGAACCGATTGTCCTTTATGTGGAAAAACTCCTTCCTCTTTGTTGTTATATTCGTCTCGGGTATTTGAACATTGAGGTATACCCTACGTATCTTTCCAAACGGATCGGTACAAAAGCCTCTATTTAGGTGTGCATTGTGGGGTAGTAAAAAGGGAGGTGTGACAGCTCTGGCGACTCTGCTGGGGATACCAACCCAGAACTTCGGTTTCAGGGTTTAAGAACTCGAGCTCCTTAGAATCGTCGTCCTTGATATTATTTGACTTTGTTATATGATTTGAACAACATACTATGTGTTTTACTGCTTTGATATTTCATGGATTGTATATAAAATTGTGTCGAAAACCCTTCTCTTCTTCACCCCCCAGGATGTGCTTACTGTTGAGACTCCCCTTTCTGTTAAGTTATACCTAAACTAAGAAATAGAGGCCGGATAAGTTACAAAGCCGATTGACTCCGCGAGTCACCGGTACGTAGCCCCCTCCTCGATTCGAGTTGTCCGCTCGGGTATACAGTCTAGCACTCTATGAAACTTTAAGATGTTGAACATAGGTCTATGATGATTATTTGTATCATATCTGACTTAGGGGACTCAACACAGGGGTTGGGTCCGTCTAGGACAAGTGACCTGGTATTTAAAAGACCGAACATATTATGTGTTGCATTTTATTGTCCTTGATCGTTATTCGGATCGGCAAAATTCCCGAGTATGTAAAAAGTGTTCAAAAGAAAGAAAAGAGAGAGAGAAATAAGAACTAGTAAAAAGTGCAATCAGAAAATCTGAAAATGTGAAAAAAATGGCTTTGAAATAATTGGTCGACTAATCTGACCGAACTACGCAAGTTTGATTCTCGCCTTTAGGCGAGATACGTAAGCAACCCTTGAACGGGTCCAACCACACTTTTTAGAAAAAGACCAAAAATATTTTCTTTTCAAATAATCGGAGTGATCACTATTTTTGGAAATGGCCGAATGTTCCGAAAGAACACCGGAAGGCTGTTTTGGAAAAAATGGCCACTTCGAGAGTCACGTCTCTTTCAAAAAATAAAAATTTGCATTGAAAAAGATTTTTCTTTTTTCTAAATAAAATCGCCTTAATAAATGTGCAGGATGAGCACAATACAGAATGAACCTTTCGCCTTAATGAATAAAATCCCTTTGGAGCTAAGACTCTGGTGGAATGACATGGGAATTGAAGGTCAAAATTGGGTCAAAGGCTACTTAAAGGACCTCACAGGCTTATTGGACATAATTCCCCGGGGCGACATAATCAGAGCACTGGTCACATATTGGGATCCTGCACACAATGTACTACATCTTCCGAACTTTGAACTCAATCCCACTCTAGAGGAATTGCTTTCTACATAAGGAAGAACGAGGTCCCCTTGAAGGAAAAATACCGGGTGGCCCTGAGAGCAGCAACGGTACATCGCTTCTTGGACTCTTTGAAAATTGCTAGAAACATCTACAATGAGGATTTAGCCAACGGATTATGTTCCCTGAACTTCATTTATAGCAGATATGGACATGTCGGGGGTTTCAACGACTCCACGAACAAGCTTTATAGCAAGTCCAACCGGGCAAAATGGGAGGAGCATCGACAGTTTGCTTTCTTAGTGGCATTTCTCGGGATTATCATATTTCCGAGAAAAGATGGGCACATCGATATAAAGGTTCCCGGGGTAGCAAGCCCTTTGGTAGTACAAAATAATTGTATTTTAGCTCCAATGATTTTAGCCGACATCTACCGTGCCTTGACTACATGCAAAGTGGGGGCCAACTTCTTTGAGGGATGTAACTTGATCTTGCAAATCTGGCTGATAGAACATCTATGCCATCATCCTTCGTTCTCAAGCTATGGGCCAACTGAAAGAACGTGCCTCGAAGAATTTTACATGAGAACAAAAGAAGTTTAGTTGCCAGAGGGAATAAAGGATTGGATTTCGCATCTACGATCATTGACCGACGGCCAGATCGATTGGGCATATGATTGGTTGCCCCTCGACGAGGTGATTTATATGCCGACAGAAGGGTCGCACTTTTTGATCATGGGTTTGAAAATCATCCAGCCTTATGCCCCGTACAGGGCCTTGTGATAGCATGGTAGATGTCAAGTGATACCAAAGGATGTCAGTTCGCAAGTGATAGAGATTAGCCCGGATGGGCAATTCCCGGAAGCAAAGGTCCGTCAGATTTGGAATGAATGTCAGAATTTGAAGGTAGAGACTTGTGTGCAGAACAGAGCTTGAGGTGAAGTGTCGTCAGGATATTCTACGTGGTATCGACGGGGTATTGAGCATGACAGGCCTTCGGAAAGACCTCACTTGCAATATCTGGTGGAGCAATCTAAAGAAAACAGTAATTGGGCGGCCAAATAAAGTGAATATAAGGCCAAGATCAGCTTGCTGGAAAAACAGTTAAGATATCTTCAGTTTGAGAGCGGTTTGCAGGCAGCATCCGACGAAGGAGAGAAAAAGCAGTTGAGAAAAGAGAATGAAATGCTGAAGGCTGAGGTTGCTAAAATGAAAATTGCATCCAAGACCCCTGTTCGCTTAGCCCGAGACAAGAAATTGATTGAAACTCTTCGGCACAAGGTGAATGACTATAGCTTCGACTTAGACAAAGCAGAAAAGGAGTTAGTCAGGGCTCGGAAGCAAATGGCCAAAGATGCCGAGGAAAGAGCCAAGTTGGTTCAACAGCTACAGGATAAGCATGAGTTTGAGGTTGCTTGACTGAGAAAGAAGATTGTTACAGCCACTGTCAAAAGTAACAAGGTCATCAAAGATCTCGAAGAAGAAAGAGAACATTGTTACACGACGATGGCTCGGCTAGAGTTTGAGTTACAATAAATACAAAAGGAGAACCAACGCACTTTAGATGCTCGCACGGAACAGATCAGCCGATTGCTTCAAGAGAAAGGGGTTATTCGAGAGAGAATTGTTCATATTGCTCAGTACATCACCCATAAGAGCCAGCTATGTGAAGACATGTCCAGGGCAACATTTGTGTCCGCAATGAAGTTCTTTGTGCAACAAGTCATGTCCGACCTGGATAGGCTCCAAAAGGGATTAGCATATAGGCCCACGGCAAGACCGAATGATGTCTCGCGGGCACTAGGAGCATTAATATATTCATAGGGCTATCACACCTCCTTTTTCTGCAGCCCGCGAGGGCGCGAGTTATAAAAGGAGTTTTTTTTCCAATTAAAGGACAAACAAAATGGGATTTATTTATTTAATTTTCAGAGTCGCCACTTGGGAGATTTATGGTGTCCCAAGTCATCGGTTGAATCCCGAATCGAGGAAAAGAATGACTTTGTTTAACAGTCCGCGAACCAGAAATCCGGATAAGGAATTCTGTTAACCCGGGAGAAGGTTTTAGGCATTCCCGAGTTCCGTGGTTCTAGCACGGTCGCTCAACTGTCATATTTGGCTAAATTATCTGACTTATAACAAATATGAACTAATGCACATATTAACACTTCGACCCGTTTTTATCGTTTAGAAGAAAATTATAACGTCGTGAGAATATATCTCGAATTTCGTCACATAAATGTGTCCGCAATTTTTGATGTATTCCGACTTCATTGGGATTTGGATTGGGGTCACATAAATGTGTACCCGAGTTTAGGGAGGTAATTTTATTAAAGAACGCACCTAAAGCAACTACGCGTTTGGACTTTGCGAGGGCTATGAAAATTTAACTAGCGCGCCTCAAATTCTAAGAATTAAAAAATTAATTAAACGAGGGCCATACAATTGTCATTTTGTTTGGCATGGCACACTTCAATCACTATTGAAAATATAGCGTGGCATAAAAATATGTTATCCTTTTGAATTTATTTTTGTAGATACATATGATACCCAAGAATATTATTGGTATTGACACTTCTAATGGCAATTGTCTTTCAGGAGGTAAACCACCAAAATCAACTAAATATAAAGTTGGAAAACAATGAAATCGGAAATCAACTAAGTCACAAGATATTGAAACTTGAAGACTTTCTGTTACGCAAAAAGTCCATAAAATAATACTATATATAAATTGAACAACTGTAAAGTAACTTAACATTTTATTTTTTACAGCTTTCAAGTGGAAATTATCTCATAAATAACTGTTTGCAATTTTGCATCAAAAGGTATCACGGTAAAACTTGGCAATTATCAAAGTAATATAATATGCGAGTCAATCAACCATCATGCTTTCCGAATTCATTTGGAGTACAGTATCAATCGATCACAGTAAGAAAAAAGAACTAACGCTAAACTCAATGCCGCAAAGAAAACATATCCAGAAGAAAATCTGCTAGAAACACTATTTGTATTAATGGTGGTGACGATAGCACAGTACAAGCATGCTCAAATCAGAGTGACAATCGAAGAATTAACAAACGAACTTCACATAAATCAATAAAAGATGAACCGCAAATGAAGATCCAAATTTAACAATAGAAAACGAACCTTTTATTTCTGCATATTTTCAAAGTATACAACGAGGAAAGTTTCCAATACAGCAGAACAAACGAGCTAACGACCTTGAATGGAACCTCGGACAACGACCTCCGACAAACTCGAACGAACAGAAACTCGCACAGGTTTGATAAAGACAAGGACGGGCTGTTTTGGGACAGAAATGAAGGTCGCCGGTTTTAACCAAATGTGCGACGGATTCAATGGAGGGTCGATTGGTCGTGACAGTTGGCAATGGAGCTGGTCGTTTGGAGGCTACGAAGAAGGTGGTTATGGAGGTTCGACGTGATTGACAGAGGTCGAAGATGGTGGTTGTTTGACGTGGGGGCTTAGGGTTTTCTTGTGTTTCTCTTCATGAAGAAGAATCAGTAACAGTAACGTTTTTCTTACTCGCTCCCTCCAGCAACGTGAGCCCTTTTTTTGTATGTTTCTGTATGGTTTTCTCAAAAATGAAGAAGATGAACAATAGTAGTGGTCTTTTTTTTCCTCTCTGGTTTTCCCTCCCTCCATAGAAGATGAAGTGTAGTAGTGTTAAATAATGTGAGGTAAAATGGAGTGGTGGGTCCCTAAGATAAACAAAGAATAAATTTTGGTCCAAAACTATCAATATGATAAGGAATAAGATATGGTAAAGATTTCCTCAAATTGATAGGTGATCCGTAATTTTAGAAAGTAATGGAAGAAGATCAAATTAAAAAATGGAAAAATATTAAAAATAATGAAAGTGCTAGAGGGGACCATCTGATTTTTTTTTCTCTTTTTCCTTTTTCTTTTACCTTTTCTTTGGTTAATCAAAATAGCAACTAAAATAATTATAAAAAAAAAAAACTTAACTAACGTTGAAATGCAAAAACTGGAGGAGTCATGTCACGACCCTAGTTCACCAATTGTGAACATGTCGTGATGGCACCCAGTCCCCACGACTAGGTAAGCCTAACACGTTGCGGAATATACAAGTTATAAAATACTTAAATAAGGAACAGCGGAAAATAACACAAAAAGGTATGTAATCTGTGCCGCTTGGCACATACATCCGTCATACAATAAATAGAACACTACCAAGAATCCGGAACCCCACGGTAACACAGACTAAAAGAGAAATACAACTGGGGCTCTATGTATAAAGAGTTTCTAACAACGAAATGAGGAAAAATGCCAACTAGAAATACTAGAATAGAAGGGAAGCCTCCGGATCCGCGGACGTAGCAGATCATACCTCGAAGTCTCCCAGAAAGCTGCAGAATCACCTAGTACGAGCCTGCTCTGATGTACCTGGATCTGCACAACAAAAGTGTGCAGAAGAGTAGCATGAGTACACCACGGCGGTACTCGGTAAGTGCCAAGCCTAACCTCGATGGAGTAGTGACGAGGAAGGTCAGGGCCCTACTGAGAAACAATAATAATATGATGATAACAAAATAAACCGTTTAACAGATAACAACAAAATTTCCAAAATAACAACATTTACTGAAACCGTCTACAATCAAGCTAATAACAAATAACCAACTCAATAAACAAGTCCAGGATCTGTGGGAATTGAACCCACAGTCCCATTCTCAGTACCTCTGGGTCTCCGGGAATCGAACCCGCAGCCCATGTCTCAATAGTATCTCAATAGCTCGGGATCTCCGGGAATCGAACCCGTAGTCCCTACCAATAATCAATAAATCTCAGGATCTCGGGAATCGAACCCGTAGTCCACATTTCAATAAATCTCGGGATCTCGGGAATCGAACCCGTAGTCCACATTTCAATAAATCTCAGGATCTCGGGAATCGAACCCGTAGTCCACATTTCAATAAATCTCAGGATCTCGGGAATCGAACCCGTAGTCCACATTTCAATAAATCTCGGGATCTCGGGAATCGAACCCGTAGTCCCTACCAATATCACTCCGGGTCTCTGGGAATCGAACCCACAGCCCTGGGTCTCCGGGAATCGAACCCGCAGTCCACAAGCACAGCAATTAAAGGAATACACAGAGAGAATAAATTATGCTTAACTATAACTTCACCGAAAAATAGTGCCAATAATTATCAAGGAGTTCGAATAAGGCAATTAGGCAACTAAATAGTTAAGGGCTACCTAATCATGTTTTTCTATCCACTACCGGTAAAACATCAAATTAACAGCCAAAGACAGAAATACCGCTCATCGAACATTTTTTTAATAAATACGTGTTCAACAACCAGCGCATGTACACGCCCGTCACCTCGCGTACAAGGCATTAAAACTATCACATAATATCCTAAGGGTGAAAATTCCCCCACACGAGGTTAGACAAGCCACTTACCTCAATTCCGGTACAATACCGCTAAGCAATAACCCTCTTGCCACGAATGTCGGCCTCCACAAGTGTAGAATCTGATAAAAATCAATAGAATCACATCAAAATAGGCCAATTGGGCATTACCCAATCAAATTAACTCAAAATACACCAAAACCCACAAGTTGCCAAAACCCGACTTCCGGTACGCTTATCGAAAAATCACGAAAATTATATATTCGGTTTCCTTATCTCAATACGAGTCCGTGCATATAAAATTTATCGAAATCGGACTCCGTTTGCCCATTCAAATCAAAGATTTTCTAACATTTAGGCCTAGGGCTCAAACCCACCTTTAATCTTCCAATTTCAGTGAAATAATCACGGATTTCATGATAAACCAACGAATTAAGGTCAAGAAACTTACCCCCGATGATTTCCCGATGATATCCCAACGTTTTCCCTTTCAAAAACCTCTCTTGGAGCTCAAAAATGGCGTTTTTGTGTATGGGGGTCGCGGGTGTTATGTTCTGAACTTAAGCTCACTGCCAGACATTTTCCTTCATCGCGTTCGCGTGGCCTGTCACGCGTTCGCGATGCTCTAACCCATTTACCCTTCGCGTTCGCGTGACGCCGCTCGCGTCCGCGATGCACAGCCGGCTAAACCTTCGCGAACGCGGCGCTAGTCCACGCGTTCGCGATGACCTTATTTCCCATCCAACTCGCCTTGCTCTTCGCGAACGCGACACAGGGATCGCGAACGCGGTGCCTCCCCTTCTTCCACTACGCGAACGCGACGCCTTGGACGCGAACGCGATGCTCTGCAGCACCCGGCCTACGCGAACGCGAACAAGGCCCTCGCGAACGCGATGGCTTAAATCTTGCCCAGTGATCTGCAGTTTTTCTGCAGACTTTACATGATCCAAAGTGCCGGATGATGGTCCGAATTCATCCCGAGGCCTCCGGGACCCCAACGAAAACCACCAACATACTCCAAAACACGATACGAACTTATTCCAATCATAAAAACACGTCTAACGACATCAAAACCCATAAATCACATCGATTCAAGCCTAAGTTTCTTAAAACTTTCCGAATTGCATATTTGATCAAAAACCCGACCAAACGACGTCCGAATGACCTGAAAATTTGCGGACATATCCAAAATCACATAACGAAGCTACAGAAATTGTCGGAATTCCATTCCGACCCCCGGATCAAAATCTCACCTATCGATCGGATTCGCCAAAATTTCAACCTTCGGCATTTCAAGCCTAATTGAGCTACGGACCTCCAAAATACCTTCCGAACGCGCTCCTAACCCCGAAATCACCTAACGGAGCTAATGGAACCATCGGATTTCCGTTCCGAGATCGTCTTAACACTGTTCCGGCTATGGACCATTTTCTAGTTTCAAAGCTCTTATTTGGGGACTAAGTGTCCCAAAATGCTCAAATTTTCGGAACCGACTCTCCCGGCAACCCACAATAGCAGAAATGAGCTTTGGGGAACAGTTAAATTAGGGATAGGGGCGTAATTTCCTAAAACGACCGGTCGGGTCGTTACATCTTCCCACACTTAAAGATTCGTTCGTCCTCGAACGAGCATAGAAAACATACCCGGAGTAGTGAAAAGATGAGGGTACTGGCTGCGCATATCCTGCTCGGTCTCCCAAGTCGCCTCCTCGACCGGCCGACCCCGCCACCGAACCTTTGCTGAAGCGATTTTCTTTGACATTAGCTTCCTGACTTGCCTGTCTAGAATGGCTACTGGCTCCTCAACGTAAGACAGATCCTTGTCTAGCTGAACAGATGTGAAATCCAACACGTGCGACGGGTCACCATGGTATCTCCGGAGCATGGAGACATGAAATACGGAGTGAACTCCGGCTAAGCTGGGAGGTAAGGCCAACTCATAAGCAACCTCCCCAACACGCCTCAAAATCTCAAAAGGGCCAATAAATCTAGGACTCGGCTTCCCTTTCTTCCCAAACCTCATAACGCCCTTCATGGGCGAGACTCGAAGCAGAACCCGCTCACCCACCATAAAAGCCACATCGCGAACCTTCTTGTCCGCATAACTCTTCTGTCTAGACTGGGCCGCACGAAGTCTGTCCCGAATCACCTTGACCTTGTCCATAGCCTCCTGAACCATATCAGTACCTAGTAACCTGGCCTCGCCCGGCTCAAACCAACCCACGGGAGACCTGCACCTCCTACCATATAGGGCCTCGTACGGTGCCATCTGAATACTAGATTGGTAGCTGTTGTTATAAGCAAACTCCGCCAGTGGCAAGAAGTGATCCCATGCACCTCCAAACTCAATCACGCACGCACGGAGCATATCCTCCAAAATCTGAATAGTGCGTTCGGACTGCCCATCAGTCTGGGGGTGAAATGCTGTGCTCAGCTCCACCCGAGTACCTAACTCCTGCTGTACAGCTCTCCAGAACCGTGAAGTGAACTGAGTGCCTCTATCTGAAATGATGGAAACTGGAATACCATGCAGCCGAACTATCTCCTTGATATAGATCTCCGCCGGTCGCTCCGATGAATAAGTAGTGCTCACCGGTATAAAATGGGCGGACTTGGTCAGCCGATCCACAATAACCCAAATAGAATCAAACTTCCTAATAGTCCGTGGAAGCCCAGATACAAAGTCCATGGTGATGCGCTCCCATTTCCACTCTGGAATCTCAATCCGCTGCATCAATCCACCCGGGCGCTGATGCTCATACTTCACCTGCTGGCGGTTGAGGCATCTAGAAACATAATCAACTATATCCCTCTTCATCCGCCTCCACCAGTAATGCTGTTTCAAGTCCTGATACATCTTCGCGGCACCCGGATGGATGGAATACCGCGAACTATGGGCCTCTCCTAGAATCAGCTCTCGAAGATCATCTACATTGGGCACACAGATACGCCCCTGCATCCTCATAACTCCATCATCCCCGATGGTAACATCTCGAGCATCACCACGCAGAACTCTATCCTGAAGGACAAGCAAATGAGGGTCGTCGAACTGACGCTCCCCGATGCGGTCAAATAGAGAAGACCGAGAAACCACACAAGCTAGAACCCGGCTGGGCTCCGAAAGATCCAGTCTAACCAACTGCCTGGCCAAAGCCTGAACATCCATCGCCATAGGCCTCTCCGAAGCTGGTAGATATGCCAAACTCCCCAAACTCTCTGCCCGACGACTCAAGGCATCAGCAACCACATTAGCCTTGCCTGGATGATAGAGAATAGTAATATCATAGTCCTTCAATAGTTCCAACCATCTCCTCTGACGCATGTTCAGGTCCTTCTGCTTAAGCAAGTGTTGCAAGCTCCGGTGATCAGTGTAGATCTCAGAAGGAACCCCATATAAATAATGACGCCAAATTTTCAAGGCGTGAACAATGGCAGATAGCTCCAAATCATGAACAGGGTAATTCTTCTCATGCACCTTCAGCTGTCTCGACGCGTAGGCAATCACCCTACCGTCCCGCATCAATACCGCACCGAGTCCAACTCGTGAGGCATCACAATATACGGTATAGGACCCCGTACCTGTAGGCAACATCAATATAGGGGCCGAAGTCAAAGCTGTCTTGAGCTTTTGAAAGCTCGCCTCACACTCGTCTGTCCACTGAAAAGGGGCACCCTTTTGGGTCAATCTAGTCATAGGTGCTGCAATCGAAGAGAACCCCTCTACGAAACGACGGTAGTAGCCCGCCAAACCAAGGAAACTGCGTATCTCGGTAGCGGAGGAGGGTCTGGGCCAACTCTGCACGGCCTCCACCTTCCTTGGATCTACTCGAATACCATCACTCGACACCACGTGGCCCAAAAATGCCACAGAACTCAACCAGAATTCACATTTAGAGAACTTGGCATAAAGCTGCTTCTCCCTCAGAATCTGAAGCACTATCCTCAAATATTGCTCGTGCTCTTCCCGCTCCGAGAATATACTAGAATATCATCAATGAAGACAATCAGGAACGAGTCCAAATAAGGCCTGAACACACTGTGCATCAAATGCATAAAGGCTGCTGGGGCATTAGTCAACCCAAAAGACATCACGAGGAACTCATAGTGACCATACCGGGTCCTGAAGGCAGTCTTCGGGATATCTGGCTCCCGAATCTTCAGCTGGTGATACCCGGAGCGCAAATCAATCTTAGAAAACACATGTGCGCCCTGTAACTGGTCAAATAAATCATCAATACGGGGCAAAGGATACCGGTTCTTCACTGTAACCTTGTTCAACTGACGATAGTCAATACACATACGCATAGAACCGTCCTTTTTCTTCACAAACAATACGGGAGCACCCCAAGGCGAAACACTGGGTCGAATAAAACCCTTGCCCAATAACTCCTGTAACTGATCCTTCAACTCCTTTAATTCGGGAGGAGCCATACGGTACGGTGGAATAGAAATGGGCTGAGTGCCCGGCAACAAGTCAATAGCAAAGTCAATGTCTCTGTCAGGCGGCATGTCTGGAAGATCAGCTGGAAATACATCAGCAAAGTCACGTACCACATGAACAGAATCAATAGAGGGAGTGTCAATACTGACGTCCCGCACATAGGCAAGATAAGCAGCACACCCCTTCTCAACCATACGCTGAGCTCTGAGAAAAGAAATAACACGGCTAGGGGTGTGATCTAGAGTACCACTCCACTCAATACGTGGAATGCCTGGCATAGCCAGCGTCACGGTCTTGGCGTGACAATCAAGAATAGCATAATGGGGCGACAACCAGTCCATGCCCGGAATAATATCAAAATCGACCATCCCAAGCAGCAATAGATCCGCTCTGGTCTCAAAATCACAGATGGTAATCAAACACGACCGATATACGCGGTCCACTACCAAAGAATCACCCACCGGAGTGGAAACATAAATGGGGGCACTCAAAGAATCCCGAGGCACACCCGGATGAGAAGCAAAGTAAGAAGACACATATGAAAAAGTGGAACCAGGGGTCGAATAGAACCGATGCCTCCCTGTGACTAACCAGAATAATACCCGTGATAACAGAGTCAGATGCAACAGCCGCAGCGCGATCAGGAATAGCATAGAATCTGGCCTGTCCCCCCTCTCGAGGGCGGCCTCCGGAACCCTGACCCCCGTCCCTGGATGACTGGGCAGGTGGAGTGGCAGCTGGGGCTGGAATGATAGCCTGCTGGCCCTGAGAACCACGCGAATGCCGTGATGACTGATGAGGGGCTCCTCTCCTGCGCCTGGGGCACTCCCTAACCAGGTGGCGAGTATCCCTGCACTGAAAACAAGCTCTGGGAGGACGCGGTGGCTGTGACTGACCAGCCTCACCCCCACTAGTCTGACCCCTGGAAGGACCCCGCGCAGGAGGTGCACTGGAAACTGGGGGAGCATAATAAGGCTCCTGAGGTGCTGGAAGACCTGGAGTACCACCGGCTGCGGGCAATGTTGAGTGAACTGGACGACCGGAATATCCCCTGCCAAAACGACCGGCTGCTGAAGTGCGGGCACCAGAGAAATGGCCCGACTCACGAGACCTCTTGGCCTCTCTATCTCCACGCTCTCTAGGGAGCATACTCTCGATCCTCCTGGCAATGCTAACTGCCTGCTGATAAGATATATCCGTCTCCAACTCTCTGGCCATGCTGGATCGGATAGGCGGAATCAGGCCCTCAATAAATCTCCGCACTCTCTCCCGAACCGTGGCTACCAAGGCCGGTGCATGCCTGGCCAGACGGGTGAAACTAATAGCATACTCCGATACTGACATGGAGCCCTGTCGCAATCTCTCAAACTCCGAGCGCCAAGAATCCCTAAGGCTCTGGGGAACAAACTCCGTCAAAAACAGATTTGAAAACTGCGTCCAGGTCAACGAAGCGGACTCCTCCGGACTATCCAACTCATACGTGCGCCACCAATCATAAGCGGTCCCACGAAACTGAAACGTAGTGAAGGAAACCCCGCTGGTCTCCACAATCCCCATAGTACGAAGAATACGATGACACTCCTCCAGAAAACCCAATGCATCATCTGAAGCCGGGCCACTAAACACTGGAGGATCATATTTCTTGAACCTCTCTAATCTACGCTGCTCGTCCTCAGAGGCAGCTGGTCCACCTCCCGGTTGTGCTGGGGCGGCAGGAGGCATAACCAAAACATCTGGAACATGTCCCACTGGCACACGCTGCTCCGGTGTAACGGCTACGGGAGTCCGGGCCCCTCCCCCGGCCTGAGATGTAGCTGCAACAAGAGGAAGCAGTCCTGCCTGGGCTAAAGTGGTATACATGCTCATGAACTGAGCCAGGGTCTCCTGGAGTGCTGGAGTAGTAGCAGCTGTAGTCGGTGTACTAGGTACCTGTGCTCCAACCTGATCCACTGGTGGCACCTCAGCGGCAGCGCGCGCGATGGTGCTGTGGCTGCACCTCGGGCGCGTCCTCGTCCTCTACCTCGGCCCCGGCCTCTGACGGCAGCAACAGGGGGCGCGGGTACCTGATCATCGCGGTTAGCTCGTGTCCTCACCATCTGTGAGAGAATAGAAAGCAGTAGTTTAGGTTTTTGATGCCAAAAATGTCGCACGACAAGGAATCCAAAAGAAATGAAGAGTTTCCTAAACAGTTACATAGCCCCTCGTAGATAAATACAGACGTCTCCGTATCGATCAGCGAGACTCTAAGTAACCGGTCTGTGTCCCGTGACTCCTATGAACCTAGAGCTCTGATACCAACTTGTCACGACCCTAGTTCACCAATTGTGAACATGTCGTGATGGCACCCGGTCCCCACGACTAGGTAAGCCTAACACGTTGCGGAATATACAAGTTATAAAATACTTAAATAAGGAACAGCGGAAAATAACACAAAAAGGTATGTAATCCGTGCCGCTTGGCACATACATCCGTCATACAATAAATAGAACACTACCAAGAATCCGGAACCCCACGGTAACACAGACTAAAAGAGAAATACAACTGGGGCTCTATGTATAAAGAGTTTCTAACAACGAAATGAGGAAAAATGCCAACTAGAAATACTAGAATAGAAGGGAAGCCTCCGGATCCGCGGACGTAGCAGATCATACCTCGAAGTCTCCCAGAAAGCTGCAGAATCACCTAGTACGAGCCTCCTCTGATGTACCCGGATCTGCACAACAAAAGTGTGCAGAAGAGTAGCATGAGTACACCACGGCGGTACTCAGTAAGTGCCAAGCCTAACCTCGATGGAGTAGTGACGAGGAAGGTCGTGGCCCTACTGAGAGAACAATAACAAAAAGACAATAACAATAATAAGCAGCTCAAATAATAATAAATCCGAAATAGCAATAATAAACTGCAACTGTCTACAATTAAGCTAACAACAAATAACCAACTCAAATAAACAAATCCAGGATCTGTGGGAATTGAACCCACAGTCCCATTCTCGGTACCTCTGGATCTCCGGGAATCGAACCCGCAGCCCATGTCTCAATAATATCTCAATAGCTCAGGATCTCCGGGAATCGAACCCGCAGTCCTTACCAATAATCAATAAATCTCAGGATCTCGGGAATCGAACCCGTAGTCCACATTTCAATAAATCTCGGGATCTCGGGAATCGAACCCGTAGTCCACATTTCAATAAATCTCAGGATCTCGGGAATCGAACCCGTAGTCCACATTTCAATAAATCTCGGGATCTCGGGAATCGAACCCGTAGTCCACATTTCAATAAATCTCAGGATCTCGGGAATCGAACCCGTAGTCCACCAATATCACTCCGGGTCTCTGGGAATCGAACCCACAGCCCTGGGTCTCCGGGAATCGAACCCGCAGTCCACAAGCACAGCAATTAAAGGAATACACAGAGAGAATAAATTATGCTTAACTATAACTTCACCGAAAAATAGTGCCAATAATTATCAAGGAGTTCGAATAAGGCAATTAGGCAACTAAATAGTTAAGGGCTACCTAATCATGTTTTTCTATCCACTACCGGTAAAACATCAAATTAACAGCCAAAGACAGAAATACCGCTCATCGAACATTTTTTTAATAAATACGTGTTCAACAACCAGCGCATGTACACGCCCGTCACCTCGCGTACAAGGCATTAAAACTATCACATAATATCCTAAGGGTGAAAATTCCCCCACACGAGGTTAGACAAGCCACTTACCTCAATTCCGGTACAATACCGCTAAGCAATAACCCTCTTGCCACGAATGTCGGCCTCCACAAGTGTAGAATCTGATAAAAATCAATAGAATCACATCAAAATAGGCCAATTGGGCATTACCCAATCAAATTAACTCAAAATACACCAAAACCCACAAGTTGCCAAAACCCGACTTCCGGTACGCTTATCGAAAAATCACGAAAATTATATATTCGGTTTCCTTATCTCAATACGAGTCCGTGCATATAAAATTTATCGAAATCGGACTCCGTTTGCCCATTCAAATCAAAGATTTTCTAACATTTAGGCCTAGGGCTCAAACCCACCTTTAATCTTCCAATTTCAGGTGAAATAATCACGGATTTCATGATAAACCAACGAATTAAGGTCAAGAAACTTACCCCCGATGATTTCCCGATGATATCCCAACGTTTTCCCTTTCAAAAACCTCTCTTGGAGCTCAAAAATGGCGTTTTTGTGTATGGGGGTCGCGGGTGTTATGTTCTGAACTTAAGCTCACTGCCAGACATTTTCCTTCATCGCGTTCGCGTGGCCTGTCACGCGTTCGCGATGCTCTAACCCATTTACCCTTCGCGTTCGCGTGACGCCGCTCGCGTCCGCGATGCACAGCCGGCTAAACCTTCGCGAACGCGGCGCTAGTCCACGCGTTCGCGATGACCTTATTTCCCATCCAACCCGCCTTGCTCTTCGCGAACGCGACACAGGGATCGCGAACGCGGTGCCTCCCCTTCTTCCACTACGCGAACGCGACGCCTTGGACGCGAACGCGATGCTCTGCAGCACCCGGCCTACGCGAACGCGAACAAGGCCCTCGCGAACGCGATGGCTTAAATCTTGCCCAGTGATCTGCAGTTTTTCTGCAGACTTTACATGATCCAAAGTGCCGGATGATGGTCCGAATTCATCCCGAGGCCTCCGGGACCCCAACGAAAACCACCAACATACTCCAAAACACGATACGAACTTATTCCAATCATAAAAACACGTCTAACGACATCAAAACCCATAAATCACATCGATTCAAGCCTAAGTTTCTTAAAACTTTCCGAATTGCATATTTGATCAAAAACCCGACCAAACGACGTCCGAATGACCTGAAAATTTGCGGACATATCCAAAATCACATAACGAAGCTACAGAAATTGTCGGAATTCCATTCCGACCCCCGGATCAAAATCTCACCTATCGATCGGATTCGCCAAAATTTCAACCTTCGGCATTTCAAGCCTAATTGAGCTACGGACCTCCAAAATACCTTCCGAACGCGCTCCTAACCCCGAAATCACCTAACGGAGCTAATGGAACCATCGGATTTCCGTTCCGAGATCGTCTTAACACTGTTCCGGCTATGGACCATTTTCTAGTTTCAAAGCTCTTATTTGGGGACTAAGTGTCCCAAAATGCTCAAATTTTCGGAACCGACTCTCCCGGCAACCCACAATAGCAGAAATGAGCTTTGGGGAACAGTTAAATTAGGGATAGGGGCGTAATTTCCTAAAACGACCGGTCGGGTCGTTACAAGTCATTTTTCTTGTTATCTTATGTTTTTATTCTTTATTTTTTTTTTCTTTTATTTATTCTAAATATGAATTAAAACAAGATTTATAAAGATACTAGTATATTTATGATAATAAAAAAAATATTTAGAGAAGACATATAACTACAATATTAATAAAATTTAAATACTACTCAATATATACTAAATGTAAAATATTTTTGAACTTTTTCTTCTTATCTTTTTTTTTTCTTGAAAATAAAATGCCAAGACTATATATATATATATTATGAAAAGTAAGAAAAATTAAAAGTTGATACTAAAACCCAATTAGCTAAAGTATTTGAAAATATTTTTTGTAGTTTTATTATTGAATGAAATAAATATGCATAGACAATATTCACTAAATAACAGAAAATGCCATAAAAATCCACGGAATTGCAAACCAATGAAAAAAAATTATTTTGAATTTATGGGAGTAATTCACATGAGGCAAAAATCACGTTCTCACAGCTGCCCCTCTTTGCCCGTAAACACGAAGAGTTTTCGTCCAAAGATAAGTGAGCGGATACGAGCGATTTTTGCTTATTCGAGTACTCCGTGTGAAGCTCTTTTTGAAAGACTTGACCGAACCTTTGCTTCAAAAGGTCTTCTACATATCCTGGGCTAAACAGGAATCAGGTCAATATAGTTCGGAAGTGAGTAAGAATATGGAGTATACCGAGGTGGAGAGCCAGTCGATGTGCCATTCTGTCGAGGTTCCGTCCCATCAAAGTTCCGGTCCGTGGTCCTGCTATTACATCAAAAATCAAAACATGAAAAAGACTAACTAAGCCTATCAGCTACTAGTTACAAGATTCCTATCTATAAGTCTTCTGAAGCTTGATCTTGAGTATTGGTTGGTGCTTCATGTGGACTCTAAATTTGAACCTTGATACTTGCTAGTTGTAGGTGCTAGTTCAATCTTCTTCGGCTTTCTGGATTTGGCCCAGGCTTGCAGCTCTTGTGACCTCGGTCATGCCTTGAGCGGACCGCATCTTTCCTCCACAACTGCACTTTGGATTCACTTTTCTTTTGTTTCTCTTTTTTTTTTCTTTATTGTGACTAACTTCTTTCGATCATCTCAGACTGTTGGCTCGCATTCTTGAGGTGAGCTTTTTTTACTTCTAACTTGGATTGAATGCTGGGGGTTTTTGTTGTAACCCTCCGCTCGCCAGGCGGGATCCTACAACCAAAGCAAACAAAATTTCCTACCCAGCTTGCACTACGAAGATTTGTGAGTCATTAGCAAAATTATAAACCACTTATTCTACTGATGCAATGATGAGAGTAAACTAAAGACTAGACTAGGATGTACGTCTCCTACAAGTAAAACCAAGAACTTTGACTAGCAAATGTGTCTGCTAAAAATAAAACATGAATGAACCAAGCTTAGGAAGTGTGTCTCCTAAAGACGAATTTAAATAACCAAGACTAGGAAGTGCGTCTCCTAGGGGTGAAAACTTCAGTGATTAAAACTAGGAAGTGTGTCTCCTATAAGAATGACTTGAAAGATCTTGATTAGGAAGTGTAGCTCTTATGGTTGAACTGGACTGAACTAAACTAGGAAGTGCATCTCCTAAGGGTGAATTCAAATTTAAGGTGTGTCTCCTATGACTGAACTTTAATAATTTTAAACTAAGAAGTGCATTTCCTATGAATGAAATCTTAATTTAGGAAGTGCGTCTCCTGTGCATGAAAATAAATTTAGGAAGTGCGTTTCCTATGGGTAAAAAATAAACTTAGGACGTGCGTCTCCTACAGGTACAAAATAAACTTAGGAAGTGGATCTCCTATGAGTGAAACTTTAATGACTTTAAACTTGGAAGTGCGTCTCCTATGAATGAAGTCTTAATTTAGGAAGTGTGTCTCCTATGCATGAAGATAAACTTAGGAAGTGCGTATCCTATGGGTAAAATTAAACTTAGGAAGTGCGTCTCGTATGGGTGAAACTTTAATGACTTTAAACTAGGAAGTGCGTCTCCTATAATTGAAATCTTAATTTAGGAAGTGCTCCTCCTATGCATGAAAATAAACTTAGGAAGTGCGTCTCCTAGAGTTAAAAATAAACTTAGGAAGTGCGTCTCTTATGGGTGAAACTTTAAGGACTTTAAATTAGGAAGTGCGTCTCCTATGATTGAAATCTTAATTTAGGAAGTGCGTCTCCTATGCATGAAAATAAACTTAGGAAGTGCGTCTCCTAGAGGTAAAAATAAACTTAGGAAGTGCGTCTCCTAGAGGTAAAAATAAGCTTAGGAAGTGCGACTCCTATGGGTAAAACTTTAAAGACTTTAAACTAGGAAGTGCGTCTCCTATGAGTGAAATCTTAATTCAGGAAGTGCGTCTCCATGCATGAAAATAAACTTAGGAAGTGCGTCTCCTAGAGGTAAAAATAAACTTAGGAAGTGCGTCTCCTAGAGGTAAAAATAAACTTAGGAAGTGCGTCTCCTATCGGTAAAACTTTAATGACTTTAAACTAGGAAGTGCGTCTCCTATGAGTGAAATCTTAATTTAGGAAGTGTGTCTCCTATGCATGAAAATAAACTTAGGAAGTGCGTCTCCTAGAGGTAAAAATAAACTTAGGAAGTGTGTCTCCTAGAGGTAAAAATAAACTTAGGAAGTGCGTCTCCTATGGGTAAAACTTTAATGACTTTAAACTAGGAAGTGCGTCTCCTATGAGTGAAATCTTAATTCAGGAAGTGTGTCTCCTTATGCATGAAAATAAACTTAGGAAGTGCGTCTCCTAGAGGTAAAAATAAACTTAGGAAGTGCGTCTCCTATGGGTAAAAATAAACTTAGGAAGTGCGTCTCCTATGGGTAAAAATAAACTTAGGAAGTGTGTCTCCTATTGGTGAAATCTTTATTTAGGAAATGCGTCTCCTATGCATAAACTATTAATTTAGGAAATGTGTCTCCTATGAGTGAAAATAAACTTAGGAAGTGTGTCTCCTATGAATGAAATCTTAATATAGGAAGTGCGCCTCCCTTTTCCTCTTAAACCATTTCCTTTTTCCTGAATTATCTTCTTGCAGAACTTCTTCCCTTAAAAATCGTGTTGTCTTCCCTCAAAACTGTTGGGGATAACACTATTGGAAATTATTTACTTACCTGTTGGGGATAAAAATGTTATTAGTTGGGGATCACACTGTTGAGGATAACACTGCTCGGGGATTTTTATTTCTTCAAAACTGCTGCTTCACTCTTCTGAAGGCTGCTGGGGATGACACTGGCCTTTTGCTTTTGTGAACACAAGTTTCATCCTTTTTGTTCTGTCCGCTAGGGATACAACTCCTTTCATTGAAACTTGTTATTTTCTTTCTTTCCGCATTGTTGGGGATAATACAGGTTCAAGGACCATTTCCCTTAAAACTAGTGTTATCTTTCTTCTTCCCCAAATGGATACCTGTCTTCCAGAAAATTTTCCAAATGAAAGGAAAATTTTCTGCCCCAGTTTGATAATCTTCCTTGTGGCATGCCTTTCCTCCATCAACGCCATTTCCTTTCTGTTTCAAATCAAAGAAAATTTATTTATTAGTTTAAAAATGTGGTGGTTGGTTGTGATACTCCTGCTGGGGATGGTTCTCCTTCTCTTTCCCTGCTATGCATTTCATTGTCAAAACTTGTTGGGGATGTTATTATTTCGGGGATGACATTCCTACTGGGGATAGTTTTTTCCTTTTCTTGCTTCCCCACCCTGCTTGAGGATCTTGCATGTTTTAATGATGAACCATTTTCTTCGTTCATCCTTGTCACTGGAAATACCTTTTCTGCTGGGGTATCTCCCCTTCTTTTGTGGCATATCTAAGGAACGGGTACTTCCCCGACCTTTGAGTCTCACTGGCCTTGGCCTTGAGGTGATTAACCTTCGCTTTTTGATGGAGGTATCCTCCTGCTGATCCACCCATTTGTCAATTTTCTCTTGCTGGGGAATATCCTTCTGGACACTAGCCTTGCGTTTGTTCCCTCCTGACTTATACCACTTGGGTGTACCAATCAGATTCCGTCTTGCATAATTGGAAAGCTGATGGCAAATTTTGAAGTCATTTCTAATTTGTTCTGACCAAACAGACTCTACTGGGAAATTTTTTATGAAAGAAGAAAGATAAAAGGAAATAAAAATAGAAGACAAAGAAAATATGACTTTCTAAAAAAAGAAACTATAAAATAAAACCCTATCAAACGCGAATACCGACTCTAATGGTCATGACATGCACATATGGCCTATCCTCCGCCGTCTATCGTCTTTCAAGATTTCTGTCTGGTGATTTCCATCAGATTCTCAATCTTTATTCGACTTGTAGTGCCCGAAGGGTTTTCACTATCAAGCTTCTCTCATTTTGGTTTTTCTCTCAAGCTTTCATCGCCTTATGGTGCCTGTGAAGGTTTTCACCGGTAAGACTCTCTCATTTGTATTACTTTTAGCTGGGGATTGGGGTGTCACTGCTAAGACTCTCTCGTATTTCCTTTCTGATGGGAATCAGAGTCTTTTCTGCTGGGAATCAGAGTGTCATATTCTGATGAGACTCTCGTGTTTGTTTGTCTTGGCCTATTTTGAAGACTGATCGGAAGGTCTTTCTTTGGACCGTAATGTGGGATTCGGATAGGGTTAGAAAGAAAGGGGTTTAAAGGCTCAAAACAAATCAATTTTGGGTTCAGAATTTACAACCTTCGGACCTAGATTTATTTATAATCAATGCATAATTTTTCTTTGCCCCAGTTTCTTAATTGGGGATTTTTATTTCTTTATTTACACTATGACCAAGCTGTGAAGCGCCTACGTATCCTCTTTAAGGAATCAGGTCAAACGTAGTTCCCATTCCTCTTTTTTAAGTTTTTTTTTCACACATTTTTCTTTTTCTTTTCTTTATCTCTTTTTGTTGTTTTCTTTTTCTTTACTTTTTTCTTTATCACTTTCTTCTCTTGCCTTTCAAACTTGTGTTTCTAGTCTTTGTAACTAATTCCGAAGGAGGGGTATGAAAGAATTTAAAATAAGGCTCAAAGGGTTGACGATGGATAAAGTATTTGGATAGCAGAACAAAATGCCTTCGTCACTCCAATCTTCAAAACATGCTAAGTGTAAACAACACAATTAATATTCGTCATATCTTTAAAGCACTGTTGGGCAACACTCTCATTTTTATTATTATGAACGACCCCGTGTCAATTTTGGTAGCTTGCCTTTAACGGTTTTCTTTTACTTGCCCCAGTTTCTCATGACTCGGGTTTCGAATAATCTCAAAACGTTCTTATTTCATTTAAATATCTCGATCACCTCCCAATGGTTTTGTGATTAACTTTTAAGATCAGGCCAGAACTATGCGCGCACGTCATGTCACTAGAGCTAGCAGAAAAAGAACTATAGGAAGGAGAGGACTAAATAACATAAAATGTCTAGAAATAATATAAAATAGGTCATTGCATTAACCGATAAAAAAACGACTCGAACAACCAAAAAACAAAAACTGGGGTTACAACCCTTAGAACGAACCTAGATCCCTTTAGATGAGACACTATGATCAAAAGAAAAATACAAGGATAAAAGGTTTGAGCCACAAAACAACATTCGGATTACCATTCTGAAAATAACTCGGACAAATAGAAATGACAACAAAATAAGCCACCACAAATGACTCTCCAATTGATAAGCCCGACATTTAGCCACGAATTTGATTATCAGAACCACTATGGCCTTCTCTCATTTCAGTCGGCAAATTCCCGAGTGGATTCTCATATTTCGTGTCACCGGGCATCACCGCCAGAAAGTGTGTATCATCAGGTGCAGGTAACGGATTCAGCGCGATATTCTGGGTGTCACTGTTATGAATCACAATCAATCTTTCTTGGATCATCCTTTCTATTTCCCTTTTCAAATCCCGACAACTTTCCATGTTGTGCCCCCGGGCATGGGAATGGTATTCACACCTTTTAGATGGGTCAAAGCTCCTTGCACGTGGGTCCACATGATTTGGAGGGATGGGTGAAATCATGTCCTGTTGCTTTAACTTCTCAAATAAGCTTGCATAGGAAACTCCAATTGGTGTGAAATTATCCTTCAACTTTGGTTCCCTTCTATACCCTTGGTTTGGAAGTGGGTTATAAGGTATTTGGAAATTTTGCAGATGCTGGTAGAGATTTTGTGATGCCCGTGCTCGCTTTCTTGGATGATTTGATGGCTGAATAACATACTGGGGTGGATCAACTGAGTATGGTGGGTTCGGAGGTGGATAGTAATGCTCCGGGGAGTTATGGAAAACCTGTCGAGACATCGCATACCGTCGAGGTGTTCTTCTGGAACCTTTTCTTGACCCCGATATCATCATGACTTCTTCATCCCTCTCATTCGTGTCACTAGATTCAAATTGGACAGCCTGAGCTGCAGCCTTGAGAGCCGCTTGACTTATAATTCTGCCCGTCTTAAGACCGTTCTCTACCATTTCTCCCATTTTGATTACATCCAAGAAGGATTGACCAACCACAGACATCATGTTCTGAAAATAATCCGGCTCTTGAGCCTGAAGGAAGACAGTGATTAACTCATGGTCATCCATGGGTGGCTCAGCACGAGTCGCTTGCTCTCTCCATTTAAGGGCATATTCCCTGAAACTTTCACTTGATTTCTTCTTCAGATTTGAAAGGAAAATGCGGTCCGGGGCAATGTCAATGTTGTATTGGAATTGTTTGACAAAGGCCTGTGCCATGTCGTTCCAGACGTGCCAGCGAGATGCATCTTGATCCCAAAACCATTCAGAGGCTACTCCTGTAAGGCTTTCCCCAAAGTAAGCTATTAACAATTCTTCATTTCTTCCCAGACTCCTTAGTTGATTGCAATACCTTTTCAAATGGGCTATGGGGTGTCCATGTCCATCGTACTTTTCAAATTTGGGAATCTTGAAACCAGGTGGCAAGTGGACATCGGGAAACAAGCATAGATCTTTGAAAGCAACACTCTTTTGACTTGCCAACCCGTGCGTGTTTTTCAACCGCTGTTCCAAGCTTTTCAATCTTTGGGTTATTTTCTCTTGTACCATCTTTCGGGGATCTTGCGTTGTCCGATTGTCACAAACCAACCACCTTCTACTTACTTTACAATTCAAGACAAAACATTTTAAAATGGACTCAGCCAGTCCTTATCAATTTTTTTTTTGCTTACGTTTTTTTTTATATATATACATATACAGTTGTGGTCGAATCTTATGGAGATTGCCTACGTATCATGACCCCGCATGAATCGGACCGAGCGTAGTTCTTGCAAATTAATGCAAGAAATAAAGAGATGTTTATTTGATTTTTTTTTCTTTTTTGAAGAAAAATTGTAAAAGCCGACTCCAACTACAAACTCTGATGAAAAATTTTCACACCTTGTGCCAGATATTTCTACAAGAATGAGAATATTTTTAGCGCCAATTATGACTATTTCTACAAAATTAGCCATGTAATGGCTTATTTGGCAAAAATGGCTATTTTTGCAAAATTTATTTGATAAAAAAGATAAACTTGAAAAAAAATTTCCTCCTGTGGCTCATGGGGGCATCCTTCGGCATAGCCATAAGCCAACACAAGACTGAGAAGTTTCTAATGTCAATTGACTATTTTTACAAAATTGGCCATGTAATGACTTATTTGACAAAGCGGCTATTTTTGCAAAATTTTATTTAAGAGACTACAAATTCAAAAATTTTTATCTTAGTGCCCATGGGGCATCGTTCAGCATCGACACAGGCCAACACAAGACTGAGAAAGTTTAAATGCCAAATGTGGCCATTTCAGCAAAACCATATGTTGTTGTTGTTTTTTTTTGCAAAGTTGAGTGATGACTCAAACTTAATTTTGTGAATACGGCCTTTCAATATTTCCACGAGGGAATATTTCAAGGCTGTGCCCAAAAATTATTTACAAAGACTCAAAGTGGCTATTCTTGCAAAAATAGCCTTCTGGTGTCCTTTTGGGGAACATTCGGCTTATTTTAAACAAGAATAGCATCACTCGATTTATTTATAATAAAATCAAAAATTTGACACATTTCTTTTTTTTTGGTTATTTTTGCAAAAGGGGCCCGAACTTGATTTTGCGGCTATGGCCTTGCAACATTTCCACAAGGAATATTTCAAGGGTATGCTCGTAAATTATCTAAAATGACTCAAAGCGGCTATTTTTGCAAATACAGCCTTCCGGCGTCCTTTCAGAACATTCGGTTATTTTAAAAAACCACATCACTTTGATTTTATTGACAAAATTAAACACACATTTTTTGATTTTTTTTAAAAGGGGTGGCAACCCAAACATTATTTTGAGGCTACGGCCTTTCAATATTTCCATATGGAATATTTCAAGGCTATTATTCAAAAGAAAAAGAAAACACTTCAAAGTGGCCATTTTTGCAAAAACAGCCTCCCGGTGTCTTTTCGGAGCATTCGGCTATTTTCAAAAACAGCGTTACTTTGATTTTATTGAAAACTAAAACTTCGACATTTTTTTTTTAATTTTTGAAGGGGTGGTAACCCAAACTTTATTTTGAGGTTACGGCCTTTCAACATTTCCGCGAGGGAATATTTCAAGGCTATTATTCAAAAAGAAAAAGAAAAGACTTCAAAGTGGCCATTTTTGCAAAAACAGCCTTCCGGCGTCCTTTCGGAATATTTGACTATTTTTAAAAACAACGTCACTTTGATTTTATTGAAACTAAAACTTCGACATTTTTTTTAATTTTTTGTAGGGGTGGTTGGACCCAGTGAGGGTTTGTTGCCTACGTATCCCACCTAATGGCGAGAATCAAACCTGCGTAGTTCGGTTAAACAAACTACATTTGTAAATAAAACAAACTATTTTTATTTTATTTTATTGAAAAGCAACTAAACAATTTTTTAATTTTATTTTAAGAATAAATCGCACATTGTTTTTTAAAAAAAAACATTTTTTTTCTTTTTAAGTAAAAAAAAAAACTATTTTAAAACACAAACTATTTTGGGACTATTCTTCTTTTCATTTTCCTCAATATAAAAAAAATGGTTAGCCTACAAGTATGAAGCAAATATATGCGTAAAACAAACGGGATGCAGCAGGATGGTCTTTTCATTTCAGGTCACCTGTCCTAGACGGACCCAACCCCTGTGTTGAGTCCCCTAAGTCAAATGCAACATGATGCAAATAAACGTTCCTACTAGGGATCCTGCATGAAGCTTTGTTATTCTAGGTTTAAAAACCTGGGTTTATTGTTCTAGACCTGGCTTACCCGAGCGGACAACTCGAGCCGAGGAGGAGGCAGCAACCCGGGAATACAGAAGCTTCGCCGGTTTTGCAACTTATCCAAAACTCGTTCTAAAGTGGGGATTAGACACTATACATAAAAGAAGTCACACGAAATGCACCCTTCTTCATGATTTAGAAGACTCAGGGAGGAGATTGGTTTCGGCACAATTTATACGTACAATTCACAAAATATCAAAGCGATAAAAATATCATTTTGCACATTTAAACCTAAGATAATAATAAACCAAATACAACAATTATTCAAAACTCGAGTTCTAAAACCCTGATCCAGTGGTTCTGGGTTTATCATCTTTTTGGAAAAGGTGTCTAGACTGGCTTTAACTCGAGCGGACAACTCGAGCCGAGGAGTTTCAGTGCACCGGTAGCATGGCTTTCCGGCTTAATTGACAATGCTCCCCGCCTAAGCGGGTGTGACTACAAATCCTTCACTGGGTGCCAAGCACCGCAGCTATCTTGAGAAAAACGGGCTATGTCCAGCAAATGCCCGAGATAATATTTCAAAGAGACTCAGAAGAAGAAAATGGGTATCGGCAAAATTTATATACAATTCAGAAAATATCAAAGCAGTAAAAATAATATTTAGCACATTAATACAAACATATAATAAAATCAGATAATAAATAAGGCAAATACAACAATTATTCCAAGCTCGAATTCTTAAACCATAAACCAGTGGATCTGGGTTTGCATCCTCAGCAGAGTCGCCAGAGCTGTCACACCTCCTTTTTCCGCAGCCCGCGAGGGCGCGAGTTATAAAAGGAGTTTTTTTCCAATTAAAGGACAATCAAAACGGGATTTATTTATTTAATTTTCAGAGTCGCCACTTGGGAGATTTATGGTGTCCCAAGTCACCGGTTGAATCCCGAATCGAGGAAAAGAATGACTCTGTTTAACAGTCCGCGAACCAGAAATCCGGATAAGGAATTTCTGTTAACCCGGGAGAAGGTGTTAGGCATTCCCGAGTTCTGTGGTTCTAGCACGGTCGCTCAACTGTCATATTTGGCTAAATTATCTGACTTATAACAAATATGAACTAATGCGCATATTAACATTTCGACCCGTTTTTATCGTTTAGAAGAAAATTATAACGTCGTGAGAATATATCTCGAATTTCGTCACATAAATATGTCCGTAATTTTTGATGTATTCCGACTTCATTGGGATTTGGATTGGGGTCACATAAATGTGTACCCGAGTTTAGGGAGGTAATTTTATTAAAGAACGCGCCTAAAGCAACTACGCGTTAGAACTTTGCGAGGGCCATGAAAATTTAACTAGCGCGCCTCAAATTCTAAGAATTAAAAATTAATTAAACGAGGGCCATACAATTGTCATTTTGTTTGGCATGGCACACCTCAATCACTATTAAAAATATAGCGTGGCATAAAATTATGTTATCCTTTTGGATTTATTTTTGTAGATACATATGATACCCAAGAATATTATTGGTGTTGACACTTCTAATGGCAATTGTCTTTCAGGAGGTAAACCACCAAAATCAACTAAATATAAAGCTGGAAAACAATGAAATCGGAAATCAAGAAAAGTCACAAGATATTGAAACTTGAAGACTTTCTGTTACGCAAAAAGTCCATAAAATAATACTATATATAAATTGAACAACTGTAAAGTAACTTAACATTTTATTTTTTACAGTTTTCAAGTGGAAAATATCTCAAAAAAAATTGTTTGTAATTTTGCATCAAAAGGTATCATGGTAAAACTTGGCAATTATCAAAGTAATATAATATGCGAGTCAATCAACCATCATGCTTTCCGAATTCATTTGGAGTCCAGTATCAATCGATCACAGTAAAAAAAAAGAACTAACGCTAAACTCGATGCCGCAAAGAAAACATATCCAGAAGAAAATCTGCTAGCAACACTATTTGTATTAATGGTGGTGACGATAGCACAGTACAAGCGTGCTCAAATCAGAGTGACAATCGAAGATTTAACAAACAAACTTCACATAAATCAATAAAAGATGAACCGCAAATGAAGATCCAAATTTAACAATAGAAAACGAACCTTTTATTTCTGCATATTTTCAAAGTATACAACGAGGAAAGTTTCCAATACAGCAGAACAAACGAGCTAACGACCTTGAACGGAACCTCGGACAACGACCTCCGGCAAACTCGAACGAACAGAAACTCGCACAGGTTTGATAAAGACAAGGACGGGCTGTTTTGGGACAGAATTGAAGGTCGCCGGTTTTAACCAAACGTGCGACGGATTCAATGGAGGGTCGCTTGGTCGTGACAGTTGGCTATGGAGCTGGTCGTTTGGAGGCTACGAAGAAGTTGGTTATGGAGGTTCGACGTGATTGACAGAGGTCGAAGATGGTGGTTGTTTGGCGTGGGGGCTTAGGGTTTTCTTGTGTTTCTCTTCATGAAGAAGAAGCAGTAACAATAACGTTTTTCTTACTCGCTCCCTCCAGCAACGTGAGCCCTTTTTTTGTATGTTTCTGTATGGTTTTCTCAAAAATGAAGAAGATGAACAATAGTAGTGGTCTTTTTTTTCCTCTAGTTTTCCCTCCCTCCGTAGAAGATGAAGGGTAGTAGTGTTAAATAATGTGAGGTAAAATGGAGTGGTGGGTCCCTAAGATAAATAAAGAATAAATTTTGGTCCAAAACTATCAATATGATAAGGAATAAGATATGGTAAAGATTTCCTCAAATTGGTAGGTGATCCGTAATTTTAGAAAGTAATGGAAGAAGATCAAATTAAAGAATGGAAAAATATTAAAAATAATGAAAGTGCTAGAGGGGACCATCTGATTTTTTTTTCTCTTTTTCCTTTTTCTTTTACCTTTTCTTTGGTTAATCAAAATAGCAACTAAAATAATTATAAAAAAAAAAAACTTAACTAACGTTGAAATGCAAAAACTGGAGGAGTCATTTTTCTTGTTATCTTATGTTTTTATTCTTTATTTTTTTTCTTTTTTTATTCTAAATATGAATTAAAACAAGATTTATAAAGATACTAGTATATTTATGATAATAAAAAAAAATATTTAGAGAAGACATATAACTACAATATTAATAAAATTTAAATACTACTCAATATATACTAAATGTAAAATATTTTTGAACTTTTTCTTCTTATCTTTTTTTTTTTTTGAAAATAAATAATCAAGACTATATATATATATATATATATATATATATATATTATGAAAAGTAAGAAAAATTAAAAGTTGATAGTACAACCCAATTAGCTAAAGTATTTGAAAATATTTTTTGTAGTTTTTATTATTGAATGAAATAAATATGCATAGACAATATTAACTAAATAACAGAAAATGCCATAAAAATGCACGGAATTGCAAACCAATGAAAAAAAATTATTTTGAATTTATGGGAGTAATTTATATGATGCAAAAATTACGTGCTCACAAGGGCATGCATTCTGTATTCATGTTTCTTTGCATTAGTAGCACAACACCATCTTGTAAACCGATGTTTTGAACTATCAATGAAAATCAAGAGTTGTTGTCAATCCTTTTTCTTTATGTCAATTCTTTATTCACGATAGGAAAATAAATAGGAATGTGAATCAATAAAGAAATAGAAAAAAAAAAGAAGAAAGAAAGAGAGAAAGAAAAAAAGAGAAAAAAAGGAGGAAGAAAAAGAGAAAAAAAAGAAAAAAAAAAGAGAAAAAGAAAAAAGAAAAGAAGAAAAAGAGAGAGTGATAAGATTGGTTCAAAATAAAACAGAGGCCGGGATAATGCATGACGATCAAAGGCAAAATGTGATTATTCCAAATCATTGCATCTTATCTCTTTATGTGCTAACACTAACGGGTGTTGCTGTTTATGAGATTCAGATTCTAGCTGGCAACTGGCATTCTGGCTACTCATCCCTACAACACAAGATCTAAGACAATGACAAAGGACGTGTCACAATAAATTGAACCAACAATCATGGACCTCGTCCAAGAGGAGGAAGTTGTGGACGTGACGGGAATGAAAAAAGAAATGTACAAGCTTAAACAGCAGATGGCTGAGATGTACCAGGCTTGGTCAAGGGGTCAACCCTTACCTACTTATCCCGCTAACCCACCATACGTCCCTCCAGCCAATCCCAACCCTAAGCCACCCACTATGAACTCATCTTCTACATATCCAGACTATCACCACTACTATTCCTCCACCTCTCACGTACTACCACCACTGTCAAAACAAGTTCCACCCCAGCCACCCCAGGTTGCTCCGGTATATGTAGCACCTCCACCTGCCACCTTGCATAAGTCATCCAGTGAGCTGTTGTTCCATGTACAAGTCACCCACTACTACCCACCTGAACCAACCTTTCGGTAGCATAAATCTCACACCCCGTTGATGGAGGCAATCGAAGAAAAACCTGTCAGGAACTTAGCACAGGAGGAGATGGCCAGAAAAATGAGGAGTTTAGAGTAGTCCTTTTATAACATACAAGGGCTAGGGGGCCAAGCAAGTGTGGCATATAAGATCTATGTCTGTTTCCAGAAGTGAAGCTTCCTATCGGGTTCAAGTTGCTGAAGTTTGACATGTACAGTGGACACGGAGATCCAGTGGCCCATTATAGAGGATACTGCAGCAAGATGCGTGGCGCAGGGGGAAAAGATGAGCTTCTGATGGCGTACTTTAGCGAAAGTTTAAGCGGTTCAGCACTGGAATGGTACACACGCCAAGATCACACCATGTGGTTTATTTGGGATGATCTCGCACAAGCGTTTGCTAACTATTTCCAGTATAATTTGGAAATCATACCGGATAGGTTGTCACTCACTAAAATGGAAAAGAAACCTGGTGAAAGCTTTAGAGAATACGGTTTTAGATGGAGAGAGCAGACGGCGAGGGTGGATCTGCCGATGAAAGAAAGTGAAATGGTAGACTATTTCTTGCAGGCCTTGGAGCCTACCTACTATGGACATCTGGTGTCAGCCATTGGAAAGAATTTTAATGAAGTCGTAAAAAGGAGAAGTTTCGTGGAAGAAGGATTGAAAACTAACAAGATTATGAGTTTTTCAGCGATCAAGGCCACTAATCAGGCCATATAAACAGGGAGTGGAGGAACCATTGGGAAGAAGAAGAAAGAGGAAGTGTCGGTTGTAGAGAGCAAACCCTGGAACCGTAGCCAATACCATCACCCACCACGACCATATCAGCCGTACCCACCAACCCCATACAACCCACCAACACCATACAACCCACCTCCACCATACTACCCACCTACTACCCCACACTACCATAATCCACAAGCCCAAACTTATCCACCACCACCACAGGTATGGCGAGCCCAGGCCCCGCAGAATGTTTATCACACACAATACCTACCCCTCTTCTAGAACTTATAGAAACCCGAACAAACCCAACTTCAGGCCTGACCCGGTGATAAGGAACATAATCCAGGCAAAGAAAACTTTCACTCCATTGGGGGAATCCTATACTAGCCTCTATCACCGATTGAAGGAATTGGGGATGCTAAGCCCAATCGAGTCAAAGCTTCCGAACCCACCTCCAAAGAATATCGATCAGTCGGTCAGGTACGAGTATTGCTCTAGGGTACCGGGACACGACATTGAGAAATGTTGGCATTTGAAGAACACTATTCAAGAGCTCATTGTTAGTCGGATGATTGAGGTACATGCTCCAGAGGCTCCGAACATTACTCAAAACCCATTGCCGGCTCATCATGAAGCACATATGATAGAGTTGGCACAAGAGGAGAGCAGCCGAAAGCCATCCCAATCGGTCATGATGATAAAGGCCAGCAGCACAGAAGAAAAGGAAGTTGAGAAAGGGGAAGCAGTAGTTGGATTACCAGTAAAAAAGCAACCAGCGGTGAAAACTTTGAAAGTTGTGGTGCAGGTGTGAAACCAGTGTTGACGGTAAAAGGTGCGTGCATGGAACCGGTAATTATAAGGCTAGTGGTGCAGATGCCAGTGGTGGATATCAAGACTGTACCTTGGAACTACAACAAGGTGGCAGCAGTGTACAAAGGAAAAGAAGTGACTGGAGAGATCAATGAGACGCATGGTCTAACTCGTTCCGGGAGGTGCTTTACCCCGGAAGAGTTAAGAAAAATGAAGGTGGTGAAAGAAAGTCATATGAAGAAGCCTATATCCGAAGAAGAAGTAGAAGAATTCCTGAAGAAGATAAAATCTCAAGACTAATCAATAGTAGAACAGTTGAGGAAGACACCCGCACAAATCTCTTTGCTCTCATTATTGATCCACTCCGAGGAACACAGAAAAACATTGTTGAAAATATTGAATGAGGCCCATGTCCCTGAAAAGATCTCGGTCAGTCATCTCGAAAAGATTACCAACAAGATCTTTGAATCCAACAAGATTACGTTCTCAGACAGTGAATTGCCCATTGAGGGAACTGAACATAACAGGGCGCTCTACCTTACTGTGAAAAACGTGGAATCAGTGGTCACTCGGGTGTTGATAGACAATGGTTCGAGTGCAAACATCTATCCACTTTCAACTCTTGGGAAGTTGAACATCAATCCTGACAGAATTAGGAGGAATACTGAGAATGTGAGAGGGTTTGACGGAGGAAGTAAGAACACTTTGGGGGACATCATTTTGGAGGTCACCATTGGGCTAGTAGACTTTACAATGGAGTTTCAGGTGTTAGACATTGTTGTGTCCTACAACCTATTGCTGGGTCAACCATGGATCCATGCAGCTAAAGCCGTGCCATTATCCTTGCACCAAATGGTCAAGTTTGAATGGGAGAAGCAAGAAATCACAGTGCATGGAGAGGGAGACACCTGCAATGCCATAATGCCATTCGAAGATGTTGATGGAGACAAAGGTCCCAGGATGTACCAGGTGACAGATACTGTAGCAGTGAACAAGATTGCTGAAGGTGAGAAATTGCCAATTCCTATAGTGGCACCCGCCGCTGTGATGGTAGCCAGGGAGATGCTTAAAAATGGATTTACACCAGGGAAAGGGCTAGGAATAGCCTTTCAAGGAATAACCCAACCAGTCCATCTGCCAGTGAACAAAGAAACCTTCGGCTTGGGATTCAAACCCACCCATGCCGACATCCAAAAAGCCCAGAGAACCAAAAAGAAAAAGTGGACCCATCCTAAACCCATCCCAAAACTGTCTGACACCTTTGCCAAGCCTGGTACAAAATGACATCTGACATCCGCTGCGTCTAGGTATGCTGAGACTAGACCTGATGAGGAGCTCTTGATGAGGTTTGAGGGAAGTGAACATGGTAGAAATGGGAGAAGGTACTAGCAAGATAGACGTTCAGTTCGTGGGATCTGGTGTTGCGCTCAACAACTGGGAAGCCACTCCTTTCCCGATTAGGAAGGAGTCTTGGTAGTTAGCTTTTGAAATTCATCATCATTTTTCCAAAAAGCAATTTTACTTTCTGTAGTCCTCCACCCCCCACGGAAATCAGAATGTACCCAAACTTTGTCCATATTTGAAATATCAATGAAATGCAGTTTTTCTTCTTTCTTCATTTTTTGCCTTATTGTTATTTTTTCTTTTGAACTGTTCCATATGTGCTGATTCTGATGATATGTCATGCATGAAGAATTCCAGGCCCAGTTCTGACAATCGAATTATTATACAAGAAATTGAGAATGATAGTGAGATAGAATATGAGGACGAGGAAACCCTGGAGGAAATAAGTAAGGACCTGAATCAATATGAAGAAAAAACCCAAACCAAACTTGAGTGAGTCAGAATCTATCAATTTGGGGAGTGAGGATAATGTCCGGGAGACGAAAATCAGTGTACATCTAGAAACCTCCCTCAGGGAAGAGTTAATAAAGTTGCTGCATGAATTTAAGGACATCTTTTCTTGGTCCTATGATGATATGCCCGGACTTAGCATTGATTTAGTGGTACACAAGTTGCCTATCTATCCTGAATGCCGACTAGTGAAGCAAAAGTTGCGAAAGTTCAAAATGGACATCAGCGTAAAAATAAAAGAAGAGGTGAATAAGCAGTTTGAGGCAAAGGTCATATGAGTTACTAAGTACCCCACATGGTTAGCAAATGTTGTGCTAGTCCCAAAGAAAGAAGGAAAAACCAGGGTGTGTGTGGATTACCGAGACCTCAACAAAGCCTGTCCAAAGGATGATTTCCCATTGCCAAACATCCACATATTAATCGACAATTGCGCCAAGCATGAGATCGGTTCATTTGTAGATTGCTATGTGGGTTATCACCAGATCCTGATGGACAAAGAAGATGCGGAGAAAACTGCTTTCATTACGCCTTGAGGAATTGCTATAGAGTGATGCCGTTTGGGTTAAAGAATGCAGGAGCTACTTATATGAGGGCAATGACCACAATGTTCCATGACATGATGCATCGAGAAATCGAAGTGTATATGGACGACGTCATCATAAAGTCCAGGAAGCAACATGATCATGTGAGATATTTGAGGAAGTTTTTCCAAAGACTCCGGAGGTACAATCTTAAACTTAATCCTGCAGAATGCGCTTTTGGAGTGCCTTCAGGGAAGCTGTTGGGGTTTATATTGAGTCGGCGGGGTATTGAACCAGATCCATCGAAGATCAAAGCCATCCAGAGTCTACCTCCGCCGAAGAACAAGAAGGAGGTAATGAGCTTGTTAGGAAGGTTGAATTACATTAGCCGGTTCATCGCTCAACTGACATCAACATGTGAGCCGATCTTCAAGTTGTTAAAGAAAGATGCAGCAGTGAAATGGACCGATGAATGTCAGGAAGCCTTCGACAAAATCAAGGAATATCTAGCGAATCCTTTAGTGCTAGTTCCTCCAGAGCCGGGAAGACCTTTGATCTTATATCTAACGGTGCTTGACAATTCTTTTGGTTGTGTACTAGGACAGCACGATGAGACGGGTATGAAAGAGCAGGCTATATATTACCTTAGTAAGAAATTCACATCTTACGAGGTAAAGTATACTCAGCTAGCAAGAACATGTTGTGCATTGACTTGGGTGGCTCATAAACTGAATCACTATCTGTCAGCATACACCACGTACTTGATATCACGGTTGGATCCGTTGAAGTATATATTCCAGAAGCCCATGCCTACAGGAAGACTTGCTAAATGGCAGATTCTACTCATAGAATTTGACATCATTTATGTAACTCATACGGCGATGAAGGCACAGGCAGTTGCATATCACCTGGCAGAGAATCTAGTGGATGATGAGTACGAGCCATTAAAGACATATTTTCCAGATGAGGAGGCAATGAATGTCGATGAAATAGAACAGAGTGAAAATCCAGGATGGAAGATGTATTTCGACGGAGCCGTCAACAGTAAGGGAGTTGGAATCGGAGCAGTACTCATTTCAGAAACGGGTCAACACTATCCCGGTACCGCTCAACTTTGATTTTTCTGTACCAACAATATAGCCGAATATCAGGTGTGTATCTTGGGATTGAGCATGGCAATAGATATGGGTGTTCAAGAGATTTTGGTCATGGGTGACTTGGATCTTTTGATACATCAAATTCAGGGAGAATGGGAAATAAGGGATTTGAAATTGATACCTTACCGGCATTGTTTGCATGAGTTGTCCCAAAGATTCCAGTCCATAGAATTCAAACATATCCCGAGAATGCACAACGAAGTTGTAGATGCTCTGGTCACACTGTCCTCCATGTTACATCATCCGGACAAAGCCTATATAGATCCACTTCAGATCCAGGTACGTGATCAGAATGCTTACTGTTTTGCTGTGGAAGGAGAATTAGATGGAGAACCGTGGTATCACGACATCAAGGAATACTTTAAGGCAGGTAAATACCTGGAGCAAGCCACCGGAGATCAGAGGAGAGCTGTAAGACGCTTGGCTAATGGATTTTTCCTCAGTGGAGGAATCATATATAAAAGAACTCCGGACCTGGGATTGTTAAGGTGTGTGGATGTGCGACAAGCTGATAAGATTATGATTGAGGTGCATGCTGGAGCCTGTGGACCCCACATAAGCGGGTATATCTTAGAAAAGAAGATTCTGAGAGCCGGGTATTATTGGCTCACCATGGAGCGGGACTGTATCAGATATGTGAGGAAATGCCATCAATGCCAAGTACATGGAGATCTAATCCACTCCCCGCCTTATGAATTGTACACGATGTCTGCACCCTGGCCATTTGTTGCTTGGGGCATGAATGTTATCGGACCAATAGAGACAGCAGCTTCCAATGGGCATAGATTCATTTTGGTCGCGATTGATTACTTCACCAAGTGGGTTGAGGCAAAGACATTCAAGGCGGTGGCAAAGAATGCTGTGGTGGATTTTGTGCATGAAAATATCATATGCCGGTTTGGAATTCCCAAGGTAATCATCACAGATAACGGGGCCAATCTGAACAGTCACCTCATGGCGGAAGCTTCCTAGAGATTTAAGATCACACATCGCAATTCCACACCATATAGGCCAAAGGCAAATGGGGCAGTAGAAGCTGCAAACAAAAATATAAAGAAGATACTTAGGAAAATGGTGGAGGAATCCAAACAATGGCATGAGATTACCTTTTGCTCTTATGGGTTATCGCACAACAATGCGTACTTCTATCAGTGCCACACCTTATTCATTGGTGTATGGGACAGAGGCTGTTATACCCGCAGAAATAGAGATATCGTCACTAAGAATCATAGCTGAAGCTGGAATAGATGACGAAGAATGGGTAAAAGCCCGGCTTGAACAATTAAGTCTAATTGACGAGAAGAGGTTGGCTGCTGTTTGCCACAGGCAATTGTATCAACAGAGAATGGCCAGAGCATATAATAAGAAGGTGCGTCCTCGAAAGTTTGAAGTTGGACAAATCGTATTGAGGCGTATCTTACACATTGGGCCGAAGCAAAGGGCAAATTTGCGCCAAACTGGCAGGTACCATTTATGGTATCACGGGTGTTGTCCAATGGGGCATTATATTTGACAGACGTTGAAGGAAAGTGCGTAGAGACTGCTCTCAACTCAGATGCGGTCAAAAGATATTATGTATGATTCCTTTTCAACTGTATGATTGTATTTTGTTGTGATTTTGGAATTGAAATGATGAAGGCATTTTATTCTCTATCCAAACACTTTATCTATTGACATCCCCTTTTGAGCCATGTTCGATATATTCTTTCATACCCCTCTCTCGGAATTGCTTATGGTACAATACTGAAAATGAGAAAAAATGATGAATGAAAAATGAAAAAAAAGAAAAGGAAAAAAAAAAACGGAAATGAAAAAAAAATGAAAAGAGAAAAGAAAATAAAAAGACAAAGAAATCGGGAAAAAGTCAAAAAATTCATTAATTGCTGGCATAGTAATGAACTACGTTTGACTTGATCCCGAAAGGGTACGTAGGCAGCCTCATAGAGGTTAAGTCACAATAAAGGGAAAATCCAAAAATCCCCCACATATTGAAACTGGGGCAGAAGTTGTGTTTTATCATTTTGAGAGTTGTAAATATTTTTAAACCCTCGTAAATTTTGAGCCTTTTACCTTTCTTTCTCAACCCATCCTAAAGCCACATTACGGTCCAAAGAAAGACCTTCTGATCAATTCCAAGAGAATAACGAATACAACGAAATAAAGGAAGAATGAAACATTAGACAACATCAGTGGTACAGAAAACAAAAGACAAAAGGAAAAATGGAAAATGAAAAAAAATGAGAGAGTCTCATCGGTGAAAACCTTAACCGGCACCGTGAGGCGACTATGAGGTTGAGAGAAAATAAAAATAAGAGAGTCTTGTCAGTGAAAACCTTTAACGGCACTGCAGGGCGATTGTGAGGCTGAGAGTGAATAAATGAGAGAGTCCTATTGGTGAAAACCTTTCGAGGCACCATAGGGCGATCGTAAAGATTATTATGGAAAAGAGAAAAGGCAAAAAAAAATAGTATCGGTTTGGGTCGAGAACAACCTAGAGTAAGAATAATGGATTGAATGAACTGGGTCGGAGTTTAAATACATGGCATGGTCAACGGAATCAGCCAACATACCCAGATAAGTTCTACCAACTCTCTGGAACACCCTTACCCTTTTTCATTTTTCTGCATTTCATTGTTTGCCTTTTTTAAAGCTAACTACCAGCTCTGATGATAAGAGCTGAAATAACACTGGATTAGAAAAGAAAGGGAAGGAAAATATGGAAAGAAATAAAGGAGTTTGGCAAACAGAGCCAAAATAAAAGAAAACAAAAAGTGAAAAAGCAAGAAAAATACAAAAAAAGAGTTTGCAAGAGATGGTCAGCTGAAAGACCACACAGTGGGAGAAAAAACAAAAAAAGGAAAGTAATAAGAGGCAGGGATGGCAAATTCTAGTTGCCAGCAGCCTATATCTAATAAATTTTGCTTTGTGATTTAGACAGGAAGAAATCGTCACTAATCACTTAAAAGTGAATGTGACCAATGTGGAAGATAGAAAACACCAAAAGAAAGTTCGGCAATAAGTGAAGGAATTCATGGTTGAAAAGTCATTCAAGCAAAGAAAATACCAAAAACAAGAGGAAGGTATCATCTTTAAAATCCATTCCCTAGTTATCAAACTGAGGGAATATTTCTCTGCAAATTTTAATTCCATGCATCATACGCCCACCTGGATAACAAGGGAATATTTTTCTGCAAATTTTAATTTCATGCATCAGGCGCCCACCTGGATAACAAGGGAATACCTTTCTGCAAATTTTAATTTCATGCATCAGGCGCCCACCTAGATAACAAGGAAATACCTTTCTGCAAATTTTAATTTCATGTATCAGGCGCCCACCTGGATAACAAGGGAATATTTTTCTTCAAATTTTAATTTCATGCATCAGGCGCCCACCTGGATAACAAGGAAATATTTTTCTGCAAATTTTAATTTCATGCATCAGGCGCCCACCTTGATAATAAAGGAATACATTTCTGCAAATATTTTCATGCATCAGGCGCCCACCTGGATAACAAGGGAATATTTTTCTGCAAAATTTTAATTTCATGCATCAAGCGCCCACCTGGATAACAAGGGAATACCTTTCTGTAAATTTTAATTTCATGCATCAGGCGCCCACCTGGATAATAAGGGAATACTTTTCCGCAATTTTAATTCCATGCAACTTCGGTTTGTATTAGCTAACATGAGTAACACCGTAACATGAAAAACCCATACTGGGGCAGAAGAAAACTTTGTTGTTTTGTTTTGCTTTGGGCAGGCATCAGTTTGAAGACAAGAAGTATCATCGAAAAAAGAAAAAAATAAGAAGGTGGAAGCAAGAAAAAGAAAATCAACAAAAAAGAGAGTGAGCATCACAGGAAATCAAAGAAAAGATACAAGGAAGAGTAAAGAGACAAGAAGCTAGATAGGAACTATTGTAATTCGTAGAATCATAGTTTAGAATAGCTTCTTCATTTTACATTTTATCCCCCGGTGTAATAAGGAGTAAGTCAGTAAGTCTCAACAATGTCAATGCAATAGTGAGTCTGGCAGTTTTTAACTGCCAGACCTTCCCGAACTACACTGACCTGATTCCTGTTTAGCCCAGGATATGTAGGCAACCTTTAAAGCATGGTGCGGTCAAAAGGTTTTTAAAATGCTTTCACGGAATATGCCAATGTGCAAAAATCTCTCATTACTGCTCACTTGTCTTTGCACTGAAACTCTTCGTGTTCCCGAGCAAAGAGGTGCAGCTGTGAGCACATGATTTTTGCAATAGGTAAACAAAAATTCCAAAATTAAAATAAAATAATATTTTTGAGTGTAATTGTGTGTCTTGTTTGAAATTAAATACATTTTATGTGTTTAAATAATTGGAAATTAGAAAATTAAAAAAATAGGAGAAGTACATGTATTTTTGATTTAATAGTTAAAAAAGAAAATTAACAAAAAATAGTAATTAGCGGAATATAGTAAAACAAATAGCAAAAACTATCAGAAAAATTGGAAAAAATAGGAAATTAATAAAGTTTGAGTAATTAGAAAAGAGTATAAAAATAGGGAATTAAATACAAAAAGAAAATACATAAAAATAATTAAAATAACAAAAATACAAAAACAATATATGGGTATAATTGTATTAGGCCAAAAGAATCCCAAATCAGTGGCCCAAAACACCCAAGCCCAAAGGTCCGGTCCAATTCAGTATTTAACATTGATCTCAGCCGTTCATTGCACCAAATCCAACGGCTGAGAATCAATCCGGATTTAATTCAAAGGGTAAGTGTGAGATTAAATCTTCACCGTTCGTTCAAGCTAATCTAATGGTTGAGACCATTGGTCTCATTGGAGTTGAGACGATGCCGTTTTAGTAATGCCAATAACGATCGTTGATCTTCATCAAATCAACGGTCCAGATCACCTTAGCTCCCTTGACTATAAGGCTTTGGTCTGTTTGAGATCGTTCATTTGTAGAAATCCCTAACCCTAGTCGCCCAAAATCCCTCCCCTCTCCTTCATCATCTTCTTCGTCTCCTCTTCTGAAACTCTGCCTGCCATGGAGGCCACCACCCTCCACGGTAGTCTCCGGCCATCCCTTTACCTCCCCCTATTCTCTTCTTCATCTTCTTCACCTTAAACACCCCTCAGAACCCTGAAACCCTAAAAAAAAAACCATGTTCTTGATTGTCCGGTCACCGGAATCTATCTCTGGTGACCACAAATTATGAGATCCCTCTCCAAACCAACGCCAAAAGAACCTCCATGGTACGATCTACCCCCCCCCCCCATAACCTTGATTTCCCTCAAATATACCCTGAGCTTCTCGGATATCGCAAAAGAAGTCGCCGGAACCCTAACTCCGGCGACTCGAAACTAAACCGTTATCAAGATATCACCTTTACCCTCCCCTGAACACCCCACTCCAAACACAAAATCCAAAAGACTTTATCTTGAAGTCTAAAGAAGAAAACCAAAAAAGAAAAATAAAAACAAAAAGAAATAAAGAAAAGAGTCTGAAAAGCTTGAACAAAGAAGAGTGAAAAGAGTAAAGGAAAGCTTAGGGGACCGGCCCTGCAAAGCTAAGTCCCATCACTCTTTGAATCTATTTGCTTCCTTTTGTTTTTAGTTTTTAAATGCTTTCTTCTGTGTTATATTTTTCTATTCTTTTTGTTTTTGTTTCTCTGATTCGAAAGACCTGTTTAGTGTTAGGGTTTTCTGTTCATCTTGTTCATCTCTATGTTATTTTCCTGTGCTGATTGTTTTCACTTCTTCGGCTTGAAAGATCTAGTTAGTACTAGGATCTTCTATTCATCTTGTTCATCTCCATGTTATTTTCCTATTTTGACTATTTTTGTTTCTTTGGCTTGAAAGATCTAGTTAGTACTAGGATCTTCTTTTCATCTCGTTCATCTTCATGTTGTTCTTCTGTTTTGTTTATTTCAAATCATGTCCTATTTCTTCTGAGTCAAAAGATCTATCTTGATTCCCTTTTCTTCTTCAACTTATGAATATTATGGTCCTTGATCTGTTGGCTATTGTAGTTTAACTGTCTTCTCTCCTATTGTTCTGCATGTTTAGTTCTAATACTAGCTTAACTCTTATTCTTTTTTCATCTTTATATTAAGTTGCTTTTGTTAAGTTTTGTAATATCCTGACTGTTCTTCCCCGTTTCTTCTTCACCCCTTGTTATATCTAGAGTTTTCTTATTTGTTGGCCTTCAACATCTCATCGGTTTAAATTAGATATGTCTTCTGTTTCCCTTCATGCTTTAGCTTAGCTGTTTAACTCTCGATTAGGGTTTCTTCTATTAAGCTTTTCATGTTTTTACTGTTTTCTCTTCTCTACATGATTTAGTTTGATTCTAGGTTTCGCAGTTTGATTCTCATGTCTATTCAAGGGTTTTTACTCTAGTGACATCCTTTATGGTCTTTCGCCTGCATTTTAGTGACCATGTTTTCTCTCCTGTCATTTGGCATGATAGATTTAAGATTTTCCTTCATTATTTCTCCATGTCCTTCTGTTCTTCACCTTCATCTTGTCTGTCATATTCTGTATTGAAATTGTGCTGATCTAGTGGGTCTAATTGATATCATTCTTATAGATCCTTTGATTCTTATGTCTGATTAAGCCATGTTTCATTTCTTGTTGATTGTTTGTGAGAGTTTAGCTTCTATGTATATCTATGCTCATGAACTTTAAAGGTTCTGGGGGTTTTTCAATGTATCATCTGACATGAATGAGTTGTAATTAAGTCTAATTGATATTGATTGACACTTTTCCACATGAAATTGGGTTATGTGAATTGATTGATTAAGATTAAACACTATCAAATTTCCCCTTTCTGAGTTTTAATTGATTGATGCACAATGTTTGGTCTCATGTGGCTATGTGTGCAATTACATGTTGAAATGACTAAGTTTGCAATAGTTCTTATTAGTGTGAGCATGTGATTAATACTCATTAACTTTAAGGGAATTGGTTATAGCTGTCATAGTACTAAGTTCCATAAAAATGGCTAGTTTTGAAATAGGTTTAAAACTGAAAATCAAATAACAATAGGCCATAAGATGAATAAGTGACCAAAGAGTGGTCAATTTTGCAAATTGACCAACTCTACAAGGTCCAGCACACTGGCCCGCCTTAAGAGGCTAGTTGTGTAACAAGTGGTGCAAGTTTGCAAGTACAGACTCACCAAGGCTCATTTTGAGCCCCGAATCATAGGTGGGTAAGTCTGCAAAGGCTTGGGCCCAGCCTGTGTTCAGCAAATGGGTTTAATTACCAATGGTTAAGTCTGCAAGTTCAGACTTACCAAGGCTCATTTGAGCCCTGAATCACAGGTGGTTAAGTCTGCAAAGGTTTTGGCCAAGTCTCAACTTGAGACTGGCTAAATCTTAAATAGGCTAAGTACAACAATAAAGCAGGCTAGTCCTGCAAATAGTTTAAAAATAAATTAAAGGTCTTAATTAACTGAAAATGAAACAAAAGAAGTTAAAATTGAAATAGTTCCCTAAAGTAGAACTAGCCAGTCCTTAAATACCAATGCAAGGACTGGCCATTAGTTAAATAAACCCAAAAATGCTGAAAACCTGACCTAGGTAGGTCGGGTAAATCAGCAATGTCATTAAGGGCATAAAAGGAAACCAAATTAGTAAAATGGTGAATTACATAGAACATATAGGGTCATGGGAGTCATTTGTATCCCTGATTTCTGCAATTTTGCAGAGATCAAAGGGTATAATGGTCTCCCTAAAAGGGGAAATCAGTAAAAATCTTTAACTATTAGGGATACTTTGGTAAAATCTTAGGAAAAGAATCAAAAAGAACCTTCCAGCACATGCTGGAAGGGAATATGATAATAGAAATAAGGGTGTAAGTGTAGATTTAGCAATTTTAAAGGGGAAGAAGTGGATTTAACTCCCATTTCTTTTCCCCCAAGAAATCTGCCATTCCTATACCTATATATACCCCTAAAAAGAGTGAAATAGGGGCTGGATTTTGAAAGGAAAAGTTCAGAGAAAAATATGGATATAGGTGCTGGATTTTCGAGAGAAAAATTCAGAGTAAAAATACAATAAATAGCAAGTAGTTTTTCATGCACTTGAAGTAGCAATCACTGGTTAAGCTTGTTTGTGTGTGGATTTTCTGATCGAGCTCTTTTTGGGATTTCATATTCGTTGTTGCTGTGGTTTTCTGCTTGTTGATATTCAATCTCATACTGTTGCATTGCCTTTGTTCGAGTCTGTTGCTGAATACTTGCTTAATCCCCTAGAACTCATTGGTTTCTATTTGCTGATTCAGGTACACTTCTGTTCGAATGAGGCTGTTAATGATGAATTGCTGAATAAAAATAAAGTTCCAGTTTAATTCATACATATTATATATTTTGTAGTTTAATATTTTCATTAGCTGTCTAGTATTAGTTTAGATCTGTAGTGTTGATGTAGTATAGTGTATAAGTAGAAAACGAAACAAAAACAGTGTAATAGCTAGTAATGTATTGGTAGTATAGTCATAGTAGTAAATCACTTAGTTAAATAGGTATAAACTTAAAACAAGGTCGAATGACTCTAATACGAATCGCTAATAATAAGTTCGGCCAATTCACGTAGGTAATCTGACTTGGAACTAATAGCTAGATTTGAGTGAATTTAAAAGAGAAACAATTAAAATGAAGTAATAACTCGATTAAAACCAGATTTGTGGCATCAAACAAGCCGATTCGTCTTATTATCTGTAGTTATTCACACCTGTGAATCAGAGTGTAGACACAAATAAAAGCAAAAGAAAAGGAAGAACAATTGAAAGAAATAGTGAGTAATTCGCAATTGAGTTTGAGATGTTGAATGAGGGCAAATTGAAATAAATCTAGTAGTACCATCTTGTATACATGCATCATTGGATCACTTGACCGTAGATACTCAGGTCCTCATTAAGTTAGTAGTCGAATTGTTAAATCATGCTTTCATATAGCTAAACCATCTGCTTTCAATTACTTAGTTAAATAACATTCAACTTTAGTGTTTATCAACCCTTAAGAAAAGTAGAAGTGTAGAAATAGTCATATTCCCTATACATCAAGTTATTTAGTTAAGGTTAGCATGATTCTTATTGTACAATGATTTCCATCTTCTGATAAGTAAATAAAAGTGAATTGATTTCGTATTTTAATTTTGAGTATCTCTTTTGCTATGAATTCAGCATCTTTATCTTTGTTATTGTCACCTCAATTTAGTTTGGGCCCAATATGTAACGTGGGCCTGAACTGCAGAACGAAATCGACTGGGCTGTTGAGCAGAAGCCTGAGGATAGCCTGCGTTATTGAGACTTGGGCAGATCCAGTGCCCATTTAAGTAAGAGAGCAAGAGCCCAGGCCCAATGAAGGTAATAACAGTGGCCTGGGCTTGATGCTGAAATGATAATATGGCTAAGGAAAAAACAGAAATAGAATAACATAGTACGTTAAGATTGGGACTCTAAAATGTAATTGGGACGAGCCTCGCACGACACTAAATAGCGGGCTCCCCTTTAGTAATGAAATAATTTATAAATAGAATCGGGGAAGGCTACTAGCAAATTTCATAGCTTCACCCAAAAAGAATTAAAAGCCGATAGACTCTATTAGGCACGGTTTAATATACCTTCCTTATAAACGAGTGTGCACTTGGTGCGACTCAAATCTAAAATCCCGGCAAAGCCTAAATGTACTAAAGGTCACAGGCATACTGGTTGCGGTGTGACTCGAGGTACATTTTCGCGATGTCGCAATTCTGTAAAATATTAAAAGTAAAAGCACATACGTATTGTTAAAATCTATAACAATGCAAATAAGATTCGAGAACGATGATTGAGCGACCGTGCTAAAACCACAGAATCCGGGAATGCCTAACACCTTCTCCCGGGTTAACAGAGTTCCTTATCTAGGTCTTTGTTTCACAGACTGTAATAATAGAGTCAACTTCCTCAGATTCGAGATTAACCGGTGACTTGGGACACCATCATCTTCCCAAGTGGCGACTCTGATAATTTTATAAAAATCCCGAACCGATTGTCCTTTATGTGGAAAAACTCCTTCCTCTTTGTTGTTATATGCGTCTCGGGTATTTGAACATTGAGGTATGCTCTACGTATCTTTCCAAACGGATCGGTACAAAAGCCTTTATTCAGGTATGCATTGTCGGGTAGTAAAAAGGGAGGTGTGACAATAATTAATTATTATGTCTTCTTCTTCATCTATTTCTCTATTTTCTTGTTCAAGCATGAGTATCTAAACACATTAGCTAGGGTTGTGGCTCAACCCTAGTATGGGTAATTGATGGGTGTTGTGATATAAGGTTAGATGACTATGGGTGTTTGTATTTGGGTCAATTTTATGGTTTAATTTATGAACTGGTGGTTGAAAACACTGGTTGTGCTAAGTTGACTTGGCTCTTCTTGAAACATAGGGAGAGAGCCTAAGTCTCCAAAATTGACCCAACAAGAAATTGGGATGGACTCAAGAGAATTGATAGTCCCAATTAAAGGGTTAAATCTCGAGAGAGTAATTATCCGACTTGAACCCTAGTTGCTTGAGCTAATTTGCCTACTCATTTGATCTCGTGAGTGTCAATTGAGCAAAATCACTCTCTCTACCAAGAAGTGTAAGAGTGGGTAAAATTGTGCAATGGTTATACATATTTTCCCAATCTTGTCAATCAAGCCTTAGAAGCAATTACCCGTTAATTAGCCACCTAGGTGAAGGTTACTACCATAATGCCCTTTTAAACAATTAGATACAACTCTTAGCATTAATCTCGTAATCTAGTTTCAATTCTAATTAGTAATTTGATAATAGTAGTTTATAAAAGAAAACCCAAACATGTTAGACGTGACATTTGGAAAAATTACACGACTCTAGTCTAGATAGATACTCAACTCCCTTTCTAGCTCCCTGAGGAATTCGTTCTCGACCCTCATATCGGGTAAAAGCTATTGTGACCGTCTCTTCCTACTTTGTAGTACTGTGGAGTTGGAAGCGATCAACCTTTTGGCGCCGTTGCCGGGGAGCTAACAACTTTGACTATCTATTTAGTTACTTTTTTGTATTGTTCTTCTTTCCTTCTTTGTTACTTACTTTTTTGTGTCACTACTCAAGTACCAATATGGCGTTGAATAACGGTAATGACCCTCTTGGAAATGTGATAGCGGGGGAGGAGGTAGATGATTTTGAGTAGGATGAGCTACCTCCTACACCTCAACAATAGAGAGGCCGAAATGTCAATGCTAATCCAAATGATAATATTCCAGACCCTCATCCGCCGCCTCCAAGAGTAGCTCCCAGAGTATTACCGAATCAAGGGTATGAAACTACTATTATTCCTCCCCGAACCTGGACAAGGAATTTTCAAATAACCAATGTGATATTGACCTTGCTCGAGCAATGTGGGTATTTCACTGGCGCCTCCGATCATAATGCTTACAAGCATATCAGGGGGTTCGTGGATATATGTTGGGGGAGCAAGCAAATGCATATGTCCGAAGATGCTCTAAGGTTGATACTTTTACCGTTCTCACTTCGGGGAAAGGCATTATATTGGCTAGAGAGACTCCCCAATCATTCCATCACAACTTGGGATAAGTCGGCAGCTAAATTCTTTGCTAAGTTCTTCTCACCTAGGCATATGGGGGAACTTCAAGATGAGATATTGGCTTTCAAGCAAGAACCCACAGAACCTTTGCATGAGTTTTGGGAGCAGTATAGAACAATGGTGAAAGAATGCCCAAACAACGATATGACCAAGGCGATGATTCAACAAACCTTATATCAGAGCATAAATACTACAAATCATTGAATAGTCAATCAATTGACCGGGGGTAATTTTATGAAGTTGCCTTACGATGAAGCTTGCAAAATTCTTGATGAGATGGCCGACACTTCTTCGGCATGGCAAAGTATGGCCAATGTTCCTCAAGGCGACCCTACGATTATTCATTTTCATAAGGAGTTACACAACCATGGGCAAGCTATAGTAGAGTTGATGACTGATCGTAGCGAACTCAACCTTAAGAAGAATGGACACTAATACTATTACCTAATAGAGGTATCAAGGTCAAATTCCACAGGGATCTTGAAGGGAGTTGGATATTTGCTTAGCCTAGAAATATGAATTTGCTTATAATTGATCTTCTAACATTTTTGGGGTTTTATGATTATCAACTACAATTTAACAACTACTAATTATAATTAAATTATACTAAGATATTAATTCTAGGTTGTATGCAAGATAGATAAAGACACTAGGGCCGTGGCATTTACCTAGGTGATCAATTAAGGGGTAGAGATTCCTAATACAAGAATGATGATTATGGAGCTTATGCCATAACCGTTGCACGATTTCACTCACTCTCACACCTCTTAGTAGAGAGAGTGATTTTTCCCAATTGACTTTCTCGAGACCAATAGGGTAAGCCAATATGCCCAACCAACTTAGGGTTCAAGTTGGGTAATTACTCTCTCAAGGTTTGACCCGTTAATTGGGACTACCATTCTCATGGGTCCATCCCAATTCCTTATTGGGTTAATTTTTGGAGTCGTAGACACTCTTTCTCAAGAAGAGTCAAGACCCACTAAGCTAGACTTAGTGTTTGCAACTAAAAAATCCTAATTAAACCATAAAATTAACCCAAATAGAAAATACCCAACATCATTCAAGCATTAAACAACCACACCCATTAATTACCCATACTAGGTTTGAGCCACAACCCTAGCTAATGGGTTTAGCTAGACATAATAGCAACAGAAATTGAAGAAAAAGAAGATAAACTTGACATATTAATTAAGTAGAATGTTAATCTACAAGAATCTACGATAAAACAAGATGAAGATGCCCAAAATAGGCTTAATATTGAGTCTCACGAGTGCAGCAGCTATATCTGATACCAAGCTTACCCTAAAAATAATAAAATATTCTATTTATACTAGGCTAGAAAAACTAGACAAAAAGGCTCCTTGGGGCATGGACCGCGCAGAAATGGTGCGCGGCTGCGTCGGGGTATTGGTCTTCAAATCCTTCACTCTGAAGCTGGGGGAGTGGACCGCACAAAAAGGTAGCGTGTCCATGCAGATTGAGGAGCATAGACCGTGCAGAAGTGAGGCACGACCGCGTGGAGAATTTGACCAAACTGGGAAGTCTCTGAATCTCACTGACGCGGACCGCACTATTTTGGTGCGTGACCGCGTGGTTTTTCCATAGGCTCTGAATATCCTCAGGCGTGGACCGCGTCAGGATGAGCGCAGACCGCGTAGGTCACAAGTAGAAAGCCTAACTCTCTGAATCTCCAGTGCAGCCACGTAGCAAAACAGTGCGGTCCGCGCTGGACCTGTTTGATCCCCCACTTCTCTTGACTTTCACACTTGGAAGATTTCACTCCTTTCCGAGCCAATTTGTGACCATTGTGCAATCAAGTGCAATTTGTTATTATTTTGGGACTAATTTATGGAAATTCACGCACAAAGCTTAGGCAAGAATGGGTATAAAACATGTAAAATTCATAATTATCAACTCCCCCAAACTTAAAACTTTGCTTGTCCATAAGCAAATAAAATAAGACCTACCCCTCATATGAAAACAACATGTTAAATTCTGCCTATCCTAAAGTAACCTCGACAAGCATCAATTGGGACTAACAATTTCCCTCAATGTGAATGCATCATTAACACATTTAAGCTTTAAAAATTTGTGTATCAAGTGTGGCACAAGAGCATCAAGAGTTGCCACATATTCATCAAAGAATTTTTCTCAATTACTTTGGTCATTGTGGAACCCAAAATCTCACATCCACAACTTTCCCTAAGTTAACCTCACCTTTTAGAGTATTGACACACAAATCGAGGTGGATGGATTTTCACTCATCTCTCCCAAAGAAAAGGCCATAAGTCCGGCTCTAAGTACCACATGCTTGCTCCTCATGTAAGTATCCACTAATGTAGGCTTCGCTCAATTCAAGATCATGTAAGGCTTTTGAGGAGTCATTGTGAAGGCTTTTGGGTAAAGGTAGGATATGTGTTTATACAATTAGGTTCAATATTCCCTTAAGCACTTCTTTTGATTTATTTTGGCATACTTTCTTGACTCGTTTGAGTATTTCACTTCTTTCAAGGGGTTAGAGAGACACATTGTCACTCTTTCTTTTGCAATTCAAACCTTTCTCCTTTTTGTCTATCCTTTTCACATCTTTTTCACTCCCTTTGTTTTTGTTGTCCTTGAATTCTCCTATTTGGTTCTTATTCACTTTTGTCATTTTTTTTACTTTTTCTCTTTTCATTGCCTTTCCTTTCCTTTTTACTTTTGTGCCTTTTTACCATATTGATGCCTTTCTTGTCTCTCTCCCCAAACTTAGATATTTGCCATTACTCAACGGAATATTTGGGTGCTAAGAGAGGTTTTCATTAAAAACGGGTATTGGCTTGTAGCTTTAGTTCATGAAAGAAAAAGGTTTAAGGCTTAAGAGGGTTGAACTAAGGATCATTGCATTGGTAGGTTATGGGAATTGTTCAAATTTGGCTGTTTGAATCAAAGAGAGCCTATAATCACTTCTCAAGTCCAGTTTTACCTATGATTTTGCCTCAACAAATATTCGGGGAAAGTTCTAGACTATCGGCTCGATACATAGGCCCACAATTAAAATCCTCACCACACACTCAAGGATTGCTAAAGAAGGAGTTGAGGGCCCACAACAACCTTAGTTACGATTCAAGGGCACAATGTCCCACATTGACCATGTGATGATTGTTTGGTCAACAAAAAGTCTCAAGGCCAAAACTTTCTCCATCCTAAACACAACATCATGTCTTTGACCATGGTACCAAAGGTGAGTGTGTTAGGCCCAAGTGATGCTTTGCCTGTGGTACCCTTAGCTACAAAATCTTGAAAATCAAAAAGAAAAATAAAAAACGAACTCAAACCCTTAAGAAGGTTGTCGCGCCATCTATCATTGGGAATAGCTACCTGGTTCGTAAAAGAACCATGTCATTAAGAAAACCAAGGGCTTATTGAAAACATCAAAACTAAAACAAAAGGCTGCGAGCCTCACTTTGCAACTAAAATAATTTTTTTTAACGAAAATAGAAAACGAAGAAAGTTAAATGAAAAATCAAATAAATATGTACAAAGGGGAAGTAGAATATACAACTGGGGATAATGAATATATACATAAAGTTGAAAAACATCCAAAATGAAAAGTTACATACAAACCATCTATCAACTACGAATGTACTAAAAACAAAGAGAACATATACATTCATCCAGTGTATCAGGTTCAAAATAGTAGGGCGCACCCCTACGAATAAAAGTTGGCATTGTCCCCAATGCAAACTATCAAAATGAGCTTAAAAATATTAACAAAGGATATATAAAAGGCCCCTCAATCCTGCCCCACATGCGTGGTATCTCCTGTTATCCCCGAATCCTCTGTAGTAGCCGGAACCTCAGACTGGTCCCCGACCTGCTGCTACACTGCTGGTGCTGCTGGGACATGGGATGGATCAGGTATAGGTTGCACCACTGGTGGGACTCTAGATGAACTCTCCGGAACGTGGGCAACCTCTATCATAACTCCCTCAGTGCTTGGGAGTTTCCTCTTCCTCCTTGGCCTGGGAGTCTCCTCCTGTTGAACTGGTCCTAGATCTACCGCTGGGTCCCCGAAGAGTAGGTCAAGTGGCATCTGACCTGCCAATATGTTATCCACATCCTCCTTCAACTTCGTCACTGACTCCTTGAAAGCCTTTTGCTTCCTCAACTTCCTGTGCTCCTTAGCTACTTTACCCAATGCGGTGCTGTGTGCCCCAACTGCCTTAGCCAAGGCATCCTAGGTCTCCATCATCTTTTCCTGGTTGGCCAGGATCTTCTTCAATATCTCCTTGATGGAAGAAGGGATCTCAACTGTGGTTGGAGTGGACTGTGCCTAGACAACAGTGGCCAAGTTTGACAACTTGGATGTCGCAGATGACATCCAATTGTTCAAATTGGCTAGAGCCTGAGCAAGCTGGTGGGCAGTGAACCGTTTAGTCTTCGTTGAAGGGCATCCGGGTCCGTTGAAGTAGATGGACCAGCAATAGTAGAAGGACCAGGGGGCAATGTCACACTGGTAGTAGGAGTAGTGGAAGGCTCAATGTGTTGCTCAATAACCGTTGGATCTTCAGACTGGTCACGTGCGATGGATGCCTGAGGCTTTTTGGACTTCTTTGGGTTGTCAGGACCCAATTGACAATACCATGAGTAGGGGGCCACTGGAACTACCTCTATATCAAACCTCTTCTTATTCACCTTCAATTCTCTAAAGTACAAGGAGAGAGTGTTTGGGAAGGATAGTTGGTGTTGGTCTCCTGGCCGACCGTAGAAATCACCTGGTACATAATGTTGCCCATATTAAGAGGAAACTCGACCATAATGGATGCCACCAAAACTACACAGGCAATAGGAATTGTGTGATCATGGGTGCTGGGGTCAAGCCTGCTACATACAAAGGTCAACCAACCCTTAGCTTCAAAGTTGAATGTGTTTCTCAGAATTTTCTCCTCCGCATGTAACCAAACTGGAACTTTGCCCGAGTCTACCAACTGCTGTGCCAACCAGGGATGAACCTCCTCTTTCATTGCTAGCTTTTCCAAGTATTGGGATTTGTCCTCTTCATTGAACCCCAAAAACTCATTTAGAGACTTCCTACGGAACATCACAATTTCTTCCTTCACTTAAGTCGCTTTTGAGTCCCTCACTATATGATGCACATTACAGTATAACTTCTTCACCATATGTTAATTTGCCACAACACATCACTCCTTGAAGAAACCTCAACCCTCTCTAGTGCGGAATTATGCTTGCACATGAGGGTTGAGAGAAAGAAGATCAGAATTATGAATTGCTTATAAGTTGCGTTTGATTGCAGGTTTGAGCGACTAGATGATGAATATCACAAATCGGCTCAAAAAGGAGTGAAACATGCCAAGCGCCAGAAGATAACTGTAACTTGGGAAAAAGAGACCTGTGCGGATCACACTGTTTTGTCATGCGGCCGCATAGGAAGGTTCAGAGAATATACAAGTGCCAGCCCAAGCTACACAGTCCACACCGTTTTGTCTTGAGACCACGTAGAAAAGTTCAGAGAACCATTTTATGAAGAAGATCCACGCGGACCGCAATCCATTTCCACGCGGTCCGCAAAGATGATGATCAGAGGCTAAATTTTCTAAGGAAAAATTCCACGCGGCCGAATAGAAAATCAGTGCAGTCCGCATGGATGAAAGATCAGAGAGCCATTGCAATGATATTTTACACAGTGCGGCCGCAATTCATAGTTACGCGGTCCGTATCAATTGCTTTGTGCGGCCACACACATTTTTACGCGGTCCACATCAATTACCTTATGCGACCGTATGACATTTGTACGCGGTCCGTATCCAGAAGCCAAAAATTGAAGACCAATTACCCTACGCGGCCGCATGTCAATTCTATGCGGTCTGCAACAGACCCTCAGAGGTATTTTTGTTCGGTTTTTTCTATGTAGTATAAATAGAACATTTTACTTTTTTAGGTGAGCTTTTAGATTCTATCTGAGCAATTGAGCATGGGACAACTTGTATTAGCCTATTTTAGGCAATTTTCCCATATTTTTAGCGTGGATTCAAGTGCTTCAACATTGTAGTTTATTATTATGTCAATTTCTTCTACTATTTCTACTATTTCCATGTCTAGCTAAACCCATTAGCTAGGGTTGTGGCTCAACCCTAGTGTGGGTAATTAATGTGTGTTTTTGCTTAATGTTTGGATGATTTGTGGGTGGTTGGTATTTGGGTTAATTGTATGTTTTCACTTGGATTTGGTGGTTGCAAACACTAAGTCTAGCTTAGTGGGTCTTGACTCTACTTGAGAAAGAGAGTCTATGACCTCATAATTAACCGAACAAGGATTTGGGATGGACTCATGAGAATTGTAGTCCCCAATAACGGGTTAAACCTCGAGAGAGTAATTACACTACTTGAATCATTCGTTGCTTGGGCAAATTAGCCTACCCAATTGGTCTCGAGAGAGTCAATTGGGCAAAATCAATCTCTCTACCGAGAGGTGTGAGAGTGAGTGCTAAGTGCAACAGTTATCCATATATCCTATATTGTCATTCTTACATTCAAAGTTTATACCTGTTAATTAGTCACCTAGGCGAGCACTACGACCATAGTGCTTTCTCTAGTATTGCATACAACTAGCATCATTATCTAGTATACTTTAGCTTATAATAGTAGTTGATAAAATTTAGTTGTTAAACAATAGAAAAACCCAAAAATGATAGAAGCAAAATTAGGAGCTAAATTACTTTCCTAGACTTCGCAAATACTCGATTTCCATAACTTGCTCGCTGAGAAAATTGACCCCGAATCCATTATCGGGTAAAAGTTGTTAGTGCCCACTCTTCCCAAGGGTTGAGTCTGCACCGATCACATTTTGGCACCGTTTTTGGGGAGCATATGGTTTCCGACTATTTGTGTAGCTAGTTTTGTGTTTAGCTTCTTTTTCCTTCTTTTTACTAACTTTATTAGTGTCAAACCAACAGGTACAAATGGCTTTGAATAGTAAAATCCCTCTTGACAATGTGGTCGCGGGGGAGGAGGTTGATGATGTAGAACAAGAGGAACTCCAGGTACCACAAATACCAAGGAGATGTAGAAACACAAATGTTAATCCTAATGAGGCAATTCCAGACCCTCCTCCACCTCCACCAAGAGTTGGTCCAAGGGTTCTTCCCAAACAAGGTTACGCAAGTGCAATAGTTCCTCCCCGAATTCGGGCGGGGAACTTCTAGATTACAAATGTGACGTTGACACGTCTTGAACAACGAGGTTATTTCACAGGCGCCTCAGATCAAAATGCATACAAGCACTTGAAGGGGTTCATGGATACTTGTTGGGGAAGTAAGCAAGCCAATGTTTCCGAAGATGCTTTAAGGTTGAGGCTTTTTCCGTTATTTCTTCGGGGTAAAGTTCTCCATTGGTTGGAAAGGTTACTGAATCATTTAATTACTACATGGAACGAATTGGCGGACAAATTCATTGCCAAGTTCTTTTCCCCGAGTCATATGGCGGCGCTCTGTGATGAGATTTTAGCCTTCAAACAAGAACTGAAGGAGCCACTGCATGAAATATGGGAGAGGTTTAGAACCATGGTAAAGGAGTGTCCGAGCAACGACACGAATGATGTGATTATCGAACAGACGTTCTATAGAGGTATCAACACAACAAACCAATGCATTGTAAATCAATTGGCGGGAGGCAACTTCATGAAGCTCCCGTACAATGAAGCATGTGAAGTTCAAGATGAGATGGCCTATACTTTATCGACATGGCAAAGTTGGGCGAATGTTCCTCAAGGCGATCCCAATGTTATACACTTGCACAAAAAGTTACATGACCATGGCCAAGCCATTTCCAAACTTACAACAACCATGAATCAATTAGAAAAGGCACAATTACAACAAGTGCAAAATCCAAGACAAGTCAATGCTATGGAAGGGGTAAACATGATGAAGAGAAGGCAAAGGGGGCCACAAAAACAAGGAGCTTGTGAAAATTAAGATGATGGTAGTGGGTATTCAAATGAATGTTATGATGAGCAAACCGAAGATTGCCAATATGTGAACAACTTTCAAGGGAATAGAGGAAATCAAGGCAACAAACAATGGCGATCTCAAGGGAATTGGAATAATCAACAAGGTGGTGGCAATTGGAACAATAATAATCAACCCCAAGGCGGCGGAAATTGGAATGGGGGTAATCAAAGCAATTGGGGGAATCAAGGCAATAATAGTGGAAATTAGAGTGGAAACAAAAATAATTGGAATAACAACAATTGGAACAATAATGGTGGAAATCAAGGCTTTCAACGACCACCCATGTATCAATATCCGAACATGCCGAGAAGTGATTTGGGTAGAATTGAGAATATGTTTGAACAAATGATGAAAAAGAATCAAGACTCGGATGCAAAATTGGCATCTCATAATACATCTATCCGAAACATGGAGGTTCAAATCAGACAAATCTCTCAAGCTTTAAATACTCGCCAAAAGGGGACTCTACCGGGTGATATGGTAGTAAACCCAAAAGGCGGAAATACCAACCATGTAATAGCAGTGACCACATGGAGTGGACGAGGCAGTGATGTGCAAGCCTCAATAGAGAATTAAACCATGGAGGATGAAGATGAGTTACCTAATGAATATATGCCTACGGGAGTTGATGATGTTGCAGAGCCAAGTGCAAGAAATGAAGTGATAATTGACATTTAAGAGATTGATGAGGAGACTCAAGAGAACGTGAACCCGTCTAGGGAACATGTTATAGATATGCCTGAGCCGAAAGTGCAAAAGGTCAAGGCACCCTTGCCTAGGCCTCCTACACCTTACCCTAAACGGTTAGCTAAGAGCAAGAGTGATCAACAGTTCAAAAAGTTCATAGACATGATGAAGGCTCTTACAATCAATGTCTCCTTGGTTGAAGCACTTGAGCAAATGCCAGGGTATGTTAAATTCATGAAAGAGTTAGTAACCGTGAAGAGGTCAATGGATTGTGAGACAATACCTATGACACATCAAGTGAGCTCAATTGTGCACTCCATGGCCCAAAGCAAGAAGACCCTGGTGCATTCACTATCCCATGCACTATTGGAAGTGCCAATTTTTGCAAAAGCCCTTTGTGACTTGGGGGCAAACATCAACTTAATGCCATATTCAATGTTTAAAACTTTGGTAATTGGTCAACCACAAGAAACCTCGATGAGACTTCAAACCGGTCAATGATGAGACTGTTGGGAATAATTGCTGGCGTCCTTGTTCGGGTAGATAAATTCATTTTTCCGGCTGATTTCATCATTCTTGATTGTGAGGTGGACTTTGAAGTCCCAATTATTCTTGGAAGGCTTTTCTTAGCAACATGGAAATCTTTGGTTGATGTCGAGGCGGGAGATATGACTTTCTGAGTTGGCAATGAAAAAGAGGTTTTCCTGGTGTGCTAATCCATGAAGCAACCTAATAGCACCGAGGTGTGTTCCTTCGTTGACATTGTCACAGTGGTGATAATTGATGATACGAGTTCTATGATTAATACTGAAAATCCACTTCTGTCCGTACCATTATTCTGTGAGGTGAATGATGATTCAAGTAGGGTGATGTGTATTAACGCTTTGCATACTATGGAATTGTGTGGTCATAGTAGGTTGTTATTGGACCTTGATGAATGGGAAACCCCTCTAGTCAATCCAGCAATTGAAGCCCCTCCGTTGTTAGGAATGAAACCAATTGAGCCACACATGTGTCTTCAAATTTGTGAACCCTATGCTCTCTTAAAGGATGATGCAAGGATGTGTTTTAAACAAAAATGAGGGTTAGATGGTGTGATGCAGCAAGTGATACTATATTCGACTCCCAACATCCCGTGGACTTCCCAGAGCATTCTAGGCAAACAAAGGATGAAAAGACTATAGTGGAAAATTTTGATGGAGTGCAGTGTGTAGAAGAATCATCTCAAATGAGGTAAGATCATCAGAAGTATGGTGTTTTGAAAAAAGTGCCACATCGGCATCACTACCCATTACCATTTATTGACAAGATGATGGGACAACTTGGTGGACGTGCTTTTTACTATTTCTTGGAGAGTTTGATGAGAGCCACGTGGTAGCGATTTCTAATATGAAGTAAAATAATAGTAACCCTTGTCGTGCTGCGATGTTAAATCAGATGCTTCTTGGGAGGCAACCCATGTCTTTTCAATTTCTCTATTTTTCCTTTGTAGAGTAGGATTTTTGAGCTGATGGTTTGTGAAGTACTGCAGGGATAATGTTGAATCAGTACAGGGCAAAAGTGAAAAATGAACAGTTTCTGAATAGTGACCACACGACCACACACCAAAATAGTGCAGTCCGTGTGGGATTGAAATGCTGAAGGATGAAAGTCAGAAGACAAGCGCGACCGCCTGACTTTACTGTGCGGTCCGCGCTAAAAAATAAAAAATATGATAAGTCTCTGAAGGTCTCCATGCGGTCGCACACCAAAACAATGCGGTCCGCGTGGAATATGACAAGTGAGAGGGGGTCTCTGAAGTTTCCCACGCGGCTGCACACTAAAATAGTGCGGTCTGCGTGGGCTGTGCCAATTTTAAAATGTTGAAAAACCCTACGCGGTCCGCATGACATTTTTGTGCAGCCGCGCAGGTAAGTAAGCCACGGGCCCACAGTTTTCTATAAATAGGAGACTTGGGCATCCTTTTAACCTTTTCGCAAACTGTTCATCTGAGAGTATTTTTACTGTTCACCCGTCTATTACGTGCAAGATTTTTATCATCATTAATGCCTGGTAACAATTCATCTATAGTTAAATTCTTAGTTTAACTTTTGTTTATTGTAATTGATCTCTAGTAGATTAACTTCTTAATGTTTTCTTTTCTTCTTCCTTGTTCATACTAGTTAGTGCTTAGAATAGGTTTTTGAACATCTATGAAAGTGGGCATTTGTTCTTAATTGAAATAACTAAGTAGGGACACTTAGAATATTAAACAATTGGACTAAAAAGAAGAAAATTTCTTGCCTTGTTAATTTTTACCCTACGTGACCTCACAACATTTGTGTGCGGTCCGCATGAATTGATTGATTAAAAAAACTCCTCAACGCGGTCCGCGTGACCATTTATGTGCGGTCTGCGTGAACCTGTACGGCCACGGCCCAAAACAGTGCAGACCGCGTGGCCAAGATTTATGGAGTTTAAATTTTAAGTGCTTGAGCTGTGCGGACCATGTGGCTTTTTGGTGCTGTCCGCATTGGACCTACGCGACCGCGTGGAATTTTAGTGCGGTCCGTGTAGGTCATGTTCAGAGAATGGGAAATTTGTTTGTCTAGCCTGTGCGGACCGCGTGGCATAATTGTACTATCTGCATTGGGCCTACGCAGCCGCAATCCAAATTAGTGCGGTCCGTGTAGGTCAGGTTCAGAGAGATGTTAATTCTACTCGTTTGCTTGTGCAGACCGCGTGATTTTTCTATGCTGTCTGCATCCCTCTTGTCCGCAACATTGTCTGCAATCATGCTTTACATTTTAAACTGTCCATTGCTCATATGCTTTCACTGATACTTCTAGATTTGTATCTCTTGCAGAAAATGGTAAAACATCATGGAGGTGGACAATCACAATGTGGGGGCAAAGATAAGCAAAGTGGGAGGGGTGGTTCTTTCCGTGGGAAAATAGTTAGAAGAGTGGTAAAGCTCACTGCCAAGGACCGGGAACCAATAAATAAAAGTAGGAAGATTATTCAGACAGCCAACATGGCTTCTTCCCAGTCTACTGGTAGTGAATATGCCCCCTCCTGGAGTGTGACTTCGGAGTCCGCCCCACACACATTTCCGTAGAGGTGCCGGCACATGAATCAACTTCTCCTGAACAAACAAATGAGGCCACCTCCAAGAATCCAACCAATGTGGTGTCTTCGAATTCATCTGACGGATCCGGATCTGAAGAGGGCATTGATGATAAATACTCTACTTCTCCCACAACTTCGGTGGCGAGTGAAGAACAAGAGGAAGGAGGTGAGCCATAAGTAGGGGGGATAGAGCGTACTAGGAAACCGGAGGTTTGGGATGATAGATTCATCAGTCAGGTGGCTTTCCACCGGTTCAGGGAGTGGTGGCCCAAGAGAAAGCTCATCCTGAAGAGGAGATTTATTTATGCTGACTTAGTTCCTCACAACCCTCATGTGCAAGCACAGTTCCATACAAGAGAGGGTTGGAGCTTTTTCAAAGAAAGACTGGGTATGGCAAAGGAACACATGGTGAAAGAATGCTATAGTAACTTTCACCATGTAGTTCGGGGCCCCACAGCTACAAAGGTGAGGCATAATATCGTTCTTTTTTATGCGAAGTCACTTAATGATTTCTTCGGGTTTTTAGAAGAGGGCGATTTTAGCGGCTCTAGGAACAGTCCGGATGTGGCTCAGGGCACAAGAAAAGATATTCTGCAATACCCTCAATTTTGAAGGAAAATGGTAGTTGACTTTCGTGTGCAATCGGCTTGACCCAACCACATATGACCACTCCATCCCTATTGATCGTGCTGTATTGGTTGCTTCCATCATGGCCAGTTTCTCATTGAATGTGGGAAAAATTACGCAGAGGGTGATTTCCACGGTGGGCAATGAAACAAAGGCGAACTACCCCTTCCTCTACACATTGACACTGTATTTTAAAGAGCCGGGAGTGAAAAAGAAGGGATATGATGTTATAGTACTCGCAGTGAGCCCATACTCGTGGTACATTTAAAAAGGCCTCGACAACCCGAAAAATGCCAAGAAAAGCCAAGCCTCCACTTCTTCTGCAACTGGCCAGTCTAAAGAGCCAGCTGCCATTGAGCAGCCTACTGATTCTACTACAGTGCCCCCAGGACCATCCACAGCACACCTCAGCCGATTCGGTGATTGCGGTATCAAAGACTCACAGATTCACCGCCAACTAGTTCACGTATTCATTAGCCAGTCTGAACAACTAGATGTCGGCAGCGACATCCAAGTTGTCCACTTTGACCACAGTTGTCCACTTTGACCACAGTTGTACATACTCAACGAGCACCAGTGATTGTTGAGGTACATGCTTCTATTTAGGAGACCTTGAAGAAAATCCCGACCAACCAGGAGCAGATGATGAAAAAACATGATTCCTTGGCCAAGGCAGTCGGCGAGCACAACAAGGCACTCAAGAGCTTGGTCAATGAGCACATGATGTTGAGGAAGACCAAGGCATCAAAGGAAGAGGTGACAGATTTGAAGGAGCAGGTGGACAAGCTAGTGGCAGATCACCTGCCACTAGACTTGTTATTTGAGGAGCTAACTGTAGACCCACCGCTTGAGCAGCCACAGGAGGAGGAGCATAGGTCAATGAAGAAAAGGGAACTCCCCAACACTAAAGGAGTTGTGATATCAGTCGCTCCTGAGCCTGAGGGTCCTTCAGTTGATGAGCCAGAGTCTGAGCAGGCACCTGTCCCAGTAGCACAGCAGCAACAAGTTGGGGACCAGTCTGATGTCCCTGTCAGTACAGAGGAAACGGGTTCCACTAACCCATATAGAGCAGTTGATAAGGCTTGAGAGGCCACTTCTATATCCTTTACTTGACCTTTTTGATGTTTTATTTGGTAGTTAGCATTGGGGACAATGCTAGCTCTTAGTCGTGGGGGTGTGGCCCTACTTTTTGATTTGATTATGGATGTCTGTATATACTTTATATTGTTACTGCATTTATAGACATAGATGGTTTATATATAATCTTTCATTTTTGAACTCATTTAGTTGTATATTTGACTTCTCATGTGTACATATTCATTTGGCTATCATTTGAGTTTTCTTTTTTTTTTTTTGTTATTTTCATTAAATTTTTTTGTTTTAGTGCAAAGTTAGGCTTGTCGCCTCCTTTTGGTTTAACTTTGATATTGCAATAAGCCATTGGTTTTAAAATTTCCACGGTTCCTTCTAAGGGTAGAGTCTTGTGTGAACCGGGTGGCTCTTCCCAATGATAGATAGCGTGACAACTTTCTTAAGGGTTGAGTCAGTTTTTGAGTTTTTCTTTTGGATTTTCAAGTTTTTTGTAGTTAAGAGTACCTCATGAAAAAGCTTCACTTGGGCATAGCACATTTTCCTTTGATCTTATGGTCAAAGAAATTAAGTTGTGTTTAGGATGGTGAAAGTCGTGGCGTTGAGACTCTTGTGTTGACCAAACAATCATCATGTGGTCAAATATGGGCCATTGTGCGCTTTAATCTTGACTAAGGTTGTTGTGGGCCCTTGACTCCGTCTTTGTCAATCCTGGAGTATATGTGTGACGAGAATTCGATTTATGAGCCCAAGTAATGATCTAATGGTCTAGAAGTTGCCCCGAATGTTTGTTAAGGCGAAATAATAGGTGGAACTCTACATGAGACGTGATTGTAGGCTATACTTGATCCAAAAGTGCTAATTAGATCCATTTCGTGACCTACCAATGCAACGATACCTAGTCCACCCCTTGTGAGCATTAGCCTTCTACTTTCATGACCCAAGTTACAAGCCTATACCCATTTTCAATGAAATCCTCTCTTGGCACCCAAAAATCTTCGCTTGAGTAATGGCATAAATCTAAGTTTGGGGGAGAGACAAGACATGAACCAATGTGGTAGAAAAGGCAATGAATGCAAAAAGGAAAAGGAAGGCAATGAAAAAGATGAAAAGGGCAAAAAGAAAGACAAAAGTGAAAAAAGACCCAAAGAGGAAACTCAAAGTCAACAAAAAGTGGAAAAGGATGCAAAAAAGTGAGCAAAAAGGAGAAAGGTTTGAAATGCAAAAGAAAGAGTGACATTGTGTCTCTCTAACCACTAGAAAGAAGAATTACTCAACTGTGTCAAGAAAGTGTGCCAAAACGAATCAAAAAGAAGTGCTTAGGGGAAGATTGAACCCATATGGACAAAAGCATAACCTACCTTTACCCAAAAGCCTTCACAATGACTCTGAAAAAGCCCTATATGATCTCGAGTTGGGGGAAACCTACATTAGTTGATACTTACATGAAGGGCAAGCATATGGTACTTAGAGCCGGACTTAGGGTCTCTTCTTTAAGAGAGATGAGCGAAGAATCCATTCACCTTGATTTGTGTGCAATTACTCTAAAAGGTGAGGTCTATTTAGTGAGAGTCGAAGATGTTTGAGTTTAGGTTCCACAATGACCAAAGTTCTTGAGAAAGGTTCCTTGATGAAATGTGTCAACCCTTGAAGCTCTTGTGTCACACTTGATCCATAAGTTTTCAAAGTTTTAAATGTGTTAATGATGCATTTGCATTGAGGGCAATTGTTAGTCCCAATTGATGCTTGATTGAGGTCACTTTAAGAGAAACAGGAATTACTTGGATGTATTCTATTGAGGGGAAGGTCTCATCTTATTTGCTTGAGGACAAGCAAATGTTTAAGTTTGGGGGAGTCGATAACCGTGAATTGTGCATGTTTTATACCCATTCTTACCTAAGCTTTGTGCATAAATTGGTCTTGATTAGTCCTGAATTGCTTATAAGTTATGTTTAACTGTAGGTTTGAGCGACTAAATGATGAATATCACAAATCGGCTAAAAAAGGTGAAACCTGCCAAGCGCCAGAAGATAACTGAAACTTGGGAAAGAGAGACCTGTGCGAACCGCACTGTTTTGTCATGCGGCCGCACAGGAAGGTTCAGAGAATATACAAGTGCCAGCCCAAGCTGAGCGGTCCCCACTGTTTTGTCTTGCGGCTGCGTAGAAAAGTTCAGAGAACCATTTTATGAAGAAGATCCACGCGGACCGCGATCCATTTCCACGCTGTCCACAAAGAAGATGATTAGAGGCTAAATTTTTTAAGGAAAAATTGCACGCGAACGCACACCAAATCAGTGCGGTCCGCATGGATAAAAAATTAGATATCCATTGCAAGGATATTTTACTCAGTGAAACTGCAATTCATAGTTACATGATTCGCATCAATTGCTTTGTGCAGCTGCGCGCATTTTTACACGGTCCGCATCATTTACCTTATGCTTCCGCGTAACATTTGTACGCGGTCCGCATCCTCAAGTCCAGAAGCCACAAAATGAAGACCAATTATCCTACGCGGCCGCATGTCATTTCTATGCGGTCCGTAATAGATCCTTAGGGGTATTTTTGTCCGGTTTTTCCTGTGTAGTATAAATAGAATATTTTACTTTTTTAGGTCAACTTTTGGATTCTATCTGAGCAGCTGAGCATGGGACAACTTGTATTAGCCTATTGTAGGCAATTTTCTCATATTTATAATGTGGATTCAAGTGATATAACATTGTAGTTTATTATTATGTCAATTTCTTCTACTATTTCCACTATTTCCATGTCTAGCTAAACCCATTAGCTAGGGTTGTGGCTCAACCCTAGTATGGGTAATTTATGGGTATTTTGGCTTAATGTTTGGATGATTATGGGTGGTTGGTATTTGGGTTAATTGTATGTTTTCTCTTGAATTTGGTGGTTGCAAAAACTAAGTCTAGCTTAGTGGGTCTTGACTCTACTTGAGAAAGAGATTCTATGACCTCATATATTAACCCAACAAGGATTTGGGATGGACCCATGAGAATGGTAGAAGAAAGTAACGGGTTAAACCTCGAGAGAGTAATTACCCTACTTAGAACCATTAGTTGCTTGGGCAAATTAGCCTACCCAATTGGTCTCGAGAGAGTCAATTGGGCAAAATCACTCTTTCTACCGAGAGGTGTGAGAGTGAGTGCTAAGTGCAATGGTTATTCATATATCCTATATTGTCATCCTTACATTAGAATTTTATACCCGTTAATTAGTCACCTAGGCAAGTGCTACGACCTTAGTGCTTTCTCTAGTATTGCATACAACTAGCATCATTATCTCGTATACTTTAGCTTATAATTGTAGTTGATAAAATTTAGTTGTTAAACAATTGAAAAACCCAAAAATGATAGAAGCAAAATTAGGAGCTAAATCACTTTCCTAAACGTCGCAAATACTCGACTCCCATAACTAGATCCTTAAGGAAATTGACCCCGAATCCACGATCAGGTAAAAGTTCTTAGCGCCTACTCTTCCCAAAGGTTGAGTCCTCACCGATCAGGCCATCACTACCAAAAATTTGTGGAAATCAATTTCACTCCCAAATCGATCAACCCATGCTTTCGGCTTCCTTGTTCTGTCAACACTTACAACTTGAGGCTCACCCCTTATCATATACTTCGCTCTCCCCAGATAGTGAAGCAGGTGGAGTACATCTCATAAGTCTTAGCTATGGACTCATCAGATGGGTCTGACACTATACTTATCGGTCTTTTGAGGTTTTTATCAGCTGGCTCTTTGGAGGTCGGTGAAACTGAAGGAGAGTTATGCAACTGAAGTGGGATAGACATGTGTATTGGAGAGAACTTCTAAGTGATGCTCCTTGAGGGTGCGTACTCACTCCCCGATGAGTGAGAGGCAGATCTATCAGCTTCCAGTATTATCTTACGGGTATTTTTCATATTTTCCCGAGCTTGGGGAGTGAGTTTGATAACCCGCTTTCCTTTTCCCATTGGGAGGAGCCACCCCTCCCGGGTTATTGTTTTTTTCCTCCCCGTTTCTTCACCATGATCTGAAAAGAAAATTGTAACATTGTTAGTGGAAAGATATGCAGTTAATTGGATGAAACAATAATGCACAGTGTATGAACAAGATTGCATAACAGGAGGGGCGCGGACAACACAAAAGTGTCATGCGGCCACACTGGCATGGCGCTGATTGCGTAAAACTGGAGCGCGAATCGCGCACAAGATGCTCCACTGAATACCCTTTCTGAATCTCACCAACACCGTCCACACTGATTTGGACCGCGGCCGCGTTGGAAGAACGCTGACCACATAAAAGTGGACACGGGCTGCGCCAGTGAATGACTTCACAATAGCACTCTCTGAACCTTGCACGCATGGTTCGCACTGATTTGGACCGCGACCGCGCTAAGATAGCACCAACCGTGCACAAATATTATGTGGACCACATAGAGGAAGTCAACATAACTAAGAGGAAGCATGGACCGCGTAGAAAAGACGCTGTCACACCTCCTTTTTACGCTGACCCGCGAGGGCGCGAAGGAGTTTTTCCAATTAAAGGACAATCGAAACAGGATTTATTTAATTATTTCAGAAGTCGCCACTTGGGAGATTTATGGTGTCCCAAGTCACCGGTTAAATCCCGAATCGAGGAAAAGAATGACTCCGTTTAACAGTCCGCGAACCAGAAATCCGGATAAGGAATTCTGTTAACCCGGGAGAAGGTGTTAGGCATTCCCGAGTTCCGTGGTTCTAGCACGATCGCTCAATTGTCATACTTGGCTAAAATACTTGATTTTAATACATATTATCCTATTTGTGCATTTTTAAAATTAATTACCGCTTTTCGTCAAATTATTTCTACTTAAGAAAATGAACGTCATTTAAGAACATGTTTTCGGATCACGTCACATGAAATGCACCCGGATCCTCGACACACTCTTATTCTACGTTGTTGGGATTTGGACTTGAGTTGCATGAAATGCACACTCGTGTTTAAACTATAAATAAAATACAAAATTGACAGGTAGTATTTTTAAAGAGAGACTAATTATCTTATAACTGACTTGAACCCACATCGTTTAGAATAATAAACCATTGGAATTAATTAATCGCAACTATTGGAGACCAAAGGTTACCTTAATTACTGCTACTTATTCGAAAGTTCATTAAACTTCAATGTGCACTCAACTAGCATGTTTCAAGCCTGTTGGATTAATGTTCTTGACCTTATTATATCGATTCACACTTCGAATATGTTAAACCTATTGATTCCAGCTTACATGAGTTCGAAGCTAGATTTCACTAATCCTTCTGAATGTTGCTAACGATGACTTCAAGTTGACAATTGACAATAGTTATTTCTTAATAACAGGATATTAATTCAAGTAATCAAAACTAAACTAGCATTATGGATTGAAACATAAACTTCTATGATTATGAGCAAACTAGGAGACTAATTCGCGATTCATCCTATTTATTGTTAACACATGCTAATCACATGCCTTGAACTCACTTACCACTTAAACTGCTTTTAAACTTTGTCAAATAAATATATGAGTCCAAGATCAAGCTAACTATGGTACATGAGTACTAACTAGTTTAACTACCCTGGCAGTCTGTTAAATTATAAGCATACTAGACCACTACCATTCATGTCATTCCATGTAGCTCAGTCATTATTTGAAGTAAACCTTAGTTCAACTACCATACAACCAGGCATAAAGGAAAACTCTGTAAAGAAACGTATGTAGGTGTTGAAATAAGGAAATTTAAACACAATATAGCTTCCATTTCATCTCATATCCTTAGTAGGAGTTGGTACATCAAACAAGCTGGAAACGTGTACCTGGTAATTGCTAGCAGAAAATGAAGAAATGAGAGGTCAGTGACTACTTGGCAGTGATCAAATAGCAACTCAGCAATCAACAGAATACCAACAATCAAACAGCAAGTCACCCCAGAAATTAGCTTAGACAGACCAGTTTTTTACTTCAAAATACCCGGCAAACCTTTGAAAACATCCACAGACCACTATTTGTCCCAGAAGCTAGCTTAGTTGGACCCAGAACTATTTGAAGTTAACCCCTATACCCCTCTGAAGTTCCAGTGACTAGATATTGAGCCAAAGATATCAATGAATTGGTCAGAACTCAAGGTTTGTTCTACCAATTCAATGGAACAGTAAGCCAAATGAAACAATGAGAAAGAGCAAATACAGAATCTCTCTCGAATTCAATCTGTTTTTAGAATTATACCTCTGAAATCTCAAAGAAAACTCTCCCCAAGGTGTCCATCAGTGTGTGTTTTTTAGTGTATGAGGTCTATCTCTCCTTTTTCTCTATACTTCAGACTTCTCCCCCTTTCCAAGTGTCTAGCCCTTATCTTATAGCCAAGAGATTTCCTCCCTAATGGTACCAAAATCAGAAACTAAACCCCTGCCCATCCCTTTTCTCTGTCCAGCCCATTATATTCTCTGTTTTCCACTAAAACCTGTCTAAGCATGGGCTTTATTTAATTAAACTGTTCAGAGGTTGCAGAGAACAGGTGGTAGCCTGCTGTACTGCAGGTTCCACCAGTCTATGTTATGGGCTGGATGATTTTTTAACTCTTAAAATGATAACCAATTCAAGACTTAATTCAAAGTCACAAGCAGTTCAAAACTCAACCTGGTAGAAAAATTTGTATAACTAATCTATAACATTTACTTACTTGATCACAACACATATAATCAAGAACAAATAAAGGCCAAACAATCAGTGATTCAGGGTTCCGGGCAGACTCAGGAGACCAACAGATAAGAACTAATTGCTTGACGACCTTAATCAAACTGAACATACCATTCATTTTAATTAAAGAAAACAGAAGGAATCGACCAAATAAGAGGTCTTAAAGAGTAGAACAGCAAGTTTAATGGAAATTAGAAAACTGAAACATATCACATAAATGAATACAACATAGGACTAGATGATACTAGGAGAAAGGAAAGAGGAAAGAATACCTCCGAAATCAACAGTGGTCCAGGATTGACCTCAGACTTGAACTATTGAAGCCAAAATGGGCCTTAATCGGGGTATTCTCGGTTGAGAACACCTAGATTATGGTCCATTGGACCTCAATCTCTGATCAATTTTGAATGGAGAACCCGTTTTGAATTTCTAGGGTTCATGTTGTCATTTTTAGGGCTCGACCGGTTCTGGCAAGATTCGAACTAAACCAGGGTTAGTAGGGGTATGAGGGAGGTCATGGGAGTGCTTGGGGTGAGTTTGGGGTGGTTTGGGGTAAACGTTCAAGTTCCGGCGAACTTCAAACTAATATTCGAAACGTTCGAGAAATATTCGAGACAAACGACTGCCCGATTCGCGTAGAGGGGGCTTGGGAGGTTCTACGATGTTAATTTGGGGAGGTTTGGCCTACCGGAACCGCCGTGAGACTATTTCCGGTAGGCAGAGTGCGGTGGGGGACGGCGAGCCTGTAAGGCCCCGTAAAATTTTTGTGCATAAAACCTAGTAGCTGTGGTGTCATGGTCCAAATAATGTGTTAGGAATGCGTAGAATTCTTCGCGGCGAGCTTGCGAGCCGTGGTTCGGACCCTTGGTAGTGGTTTAAGTTTCAAAAATGTAGAGAATTAATTTTTCCAAAAATTGTCCAATATGCGGTCAAGAATGCGATCGCAAACCTGACATGCGGACCGCATTCTTGCCGCAAAACATTCCAGAGAGTTTCCCAAAAATCGTGTCAAAAGTGCGGTCGATATGCGATCGCATGTCAAATCTGCGGTGCACTTTGCGACCGCGGATCAAGCATGCGGACCGCATTCTGGCCGCATTCCTTAACAGAACCTGTGTAAAATTTGGGGCAATTCTGCGGTCACTATGCGGACCGCATGTTGATTCTGCGGTCGCATAGTGCACCGCATAATTGACCCCGGCCCAGATTTTTGTAACATTTTGACCCGATCTCTTCTTTAATATAACACACTTCTTCTTCATTTTATCATATCATCTTACCAAAATTAGAGAGAGAAGAGAGGGTTTTTGGAGAGAGAAATCTTTCATCTTCAAAGATTGTTCCAACTATCTTAATTCCAAGGGATCTTAGGACAAGGATTCAACTTCCCCAATCTTTTCAAGGTAAAACCCCTAACTATTTTCTTTGACTTTCAGTTTTAATTGGGTAAAGAGAGGTTTGCATATAATAGCTTTTGAAATTAGAATTTTTACACTCATGCATGATTATTGAACTTGATTTTTAGTAAAAAGAAGTGAGTAGAAGTAAGAGTCTTCAAGAACAAGGTTGGCAAGAGTAAGATAGCATGGGTAAGCATAAAGTAGGAAGTTAACGAAGAAAACTCATCACCAGGTATGTATGGCTAATTTTGATTCTTGTAAAATCGCCCAAATGTGTGCGAATTGTTTTGGCATGTGTCAAATTGAGAAATTTCACGTAATTCTTTGATTTCCTTGTTGAGCATTCGATTGATGTTGAACTACGTGTGGTGTGGTATGAAATATGAATTGAAAGATAAAAAGGTAATCGAGATCGGTAAAGAATTGGGAACAACCATTGTGATGGCATATTTGGCTTATTGTGGAAGGAATTTGAAACACCTTAATTGTGGTAAATTGTTGAACATGATTATGTGGGCATTTTCGATTTTGGAATACTTGTAACTTGGTTTTGATATTGGCTTGAGAAGAAATTGAGAACATGAACCAATGTGTAAGTTGCTTATTTGAACTTGTTGAAATTGTGTGTAGTACCTTATCTGCTTTTTGAAATTGTTGTGTTTTCAACTGTAAGGCGGGGTCGTGTTGCGCGCCGCAACGTGGGGAAATAAGGTGTGGGTTGGGGTGATAAGGGTGGCCGAGGTAATAAGGGTGGTCGGGGGCAATAAGGATGGAAAGCGATCGAAATCGCTATTGAAAATTGATACAAAAATCAATAAATGTGAAATTGTGAAAGGAGACAGCAGGAGAGTTTGCAACCTGTGGGGCACTGATTGCCCCTTTGTTTGACTACTTGTGCCTTACGTGATTGATTGGTTATTGTTAAATTGGTTGATCGTAGAAAGTGCTTTGTGTTGAGAATTATTTGAAATGAGGAAAATGTGGAAACATGGTTGGCTGGCTTAATTAATTGTTGATGTAATTTAATGGCTTGAGTTTACTTGGGACAAAGTTTGTCCATACATACCGGTACAATTCAAGTGTACTGACGTCCCTTTTGCCGGGGACGCTACATTCGTGTTATGATTGTAGGTGGATCAGTAGCAGGCACTTCAGCTCATCGGCAGTAGTATCCTTCTCCTTCCACTGCCCGTTTTGGTGAGCCCTTTCTTCCTCGGGGCCCTGTGTGGTTCATGCCACTTTTGTTTAGATTTCATTTTTGTTTTGTAAGGTATAGCCGGAGCCTTGTTACCGGCAAGTATTGTATCCCCTTTTTTGTATCCTAGAGGCTCTGTAGACATGTAAACTGTGGGACTCCAGTATTATGTATACATTATGCTATGTCGGGCGTTGTAAAAACCGTAAACTTGTTAATGAATCACTTGTATGGTTTTAATTGTTTAATGTGAAATCATTCATGGTTAGTAAGATATTTGGTTAATGAGAAACAATCAACACAGGGGTAACGCGTGGGAATGAAAGGCACCTAGGTCCGCTTGACTGGGGCAACCCGGTCAGGCGCCGGTCATGTCCTCGATTTGGGGCGTGACAAACTTGGTATCAGAGCCTAAGGTTTTAAAGTGTCCTAGGATGTCTCGGAGCCGTGTCTAGTAGTGCCCTTCTTATAGGTGTGTTGTCGACCACATCATATAAGTAGGGGGCTACACGGGCATTCAAGAATTTACCTACTTCTTTGTTAATCTATATCGTGCGATAAAGTGCAATGTGGAGATATCCGTGTCTAATTCGCGCCTTGTTCCCAAATTTTCAGAATATGGCACCTAAGAAGAAGGCTAGACTCGGCCTTAGGGCCAATGCCGGCCCAAGTGCAGCTGTTAATCATGTACCCGATGCCGTGGGAGAGAATGACCCACCAATCCCGAATTTGCCTGACCCATCTGTTCAAAACCCAAGTGTCCCTATTCCAGCTGCGGCAGAGGATGCCACCATTCCTCCTGCCAGTGTTCCTGACTCAAATACAGTTCCCGCTTCGGGCTCTGGTATCTCTAATGAGGATCTGAGGGGAGCCATTCATATGTTAACACAGCTAGTGGCCGCCCAGGCCCAGAGATCCCATGATGCCCCTGCATCCTCCAGCGGACCGGGAGATTCCTTTGGCTCCAGAGTCCACCAGTTCTTGCGATTGGCCCCTCCAGAATTTTCAGGCACCGATCCAGAGGCTGACCCACAGGAATTCCTTGATGAGATATACAAGACCCTCAGAGTGATGAAGGCTACAGATATAGAGGGGGTAGAGTTGGCCTCTTACAGGCTGAAGGGAGCGGCACGTTCATGGTTCGAAATGTGGGAGGATTCCCGTGAGGAAGGGAGCCCTCCGGCCGGATGGGATGAGTTCGTGGATGCATTTATGGACCACTTCTTACCTGCTGAGGCAATGGCAGCCCGTGCCACTGAGTTCGAGTTTCTCAAACAGGGCAGTATGAGTGTTTCGGAGTACCACATGGAGTTCGTAAGGTTGTCCAAGTATGCTCCTCATTTAGTGTCGACCATGGATGCCCGGGTTCGACGGTTTGTTCAAGGCCTTAGCCCTTTGGTAGTGAATGAGGCCGCCACAGCAGCTTTGCACTCAGACATGAACTATGGGAGGATTGTGGGGTTTGCTCGGGCCACAGAGGCCAGGAAATTGAAGATTCGTGCAGAAAGAGAGAGTAGCAGGAGGGCCCGGTCAATGGGTCGTTCGGGGAGATCACTTCCGGGGAGGGGGTCATCGGGGCCATCCCGGTCATATGCTCGGTCCTCCGCGAGTGCACCACCATCCGTGCACGGTCATCAGCGGGCGGTTACTCGAGACCCGGTTCGGACAACAGGAGGCCTCGCCAGTCCGGTCGTCCTGGGGTGAGATCCCGGCAGCAGGGGAGACCTACATGCCCCGAGTGTGGGAGATTTCATACAGAAACTTGCTACCTTGACATCCAGGTGTGCTTCGGGTGCGGGGTGAGAGGTCACATTCGGCGGGACTCTGCCGTGCACCCCGTCGGGGTATAGGTAGGGGATCTGCTCGGTCATCCGGTTCTTCGACTGCTACATCATCAGCGCATACTCCGGCAGCAGCAGGGCGTGGTGCAGCTAGGGGTGGAGCTCGGGGTAGGGGTGGACCTAGCCGATTCTATGCATTGAGTGACCGCCAGAATGCCGAGGCTTCTCCAGATGTTGTTACAGGTATCCTGTCTGTTCAAACCATTGATTGCTATGCCCTTATTGATCCAGGGTCCTCCTTGTCTTATGTTACTCCATTCATTGCTTCAAGTTTTGGGATAGAACCCGAACGGCTTCATGAGCCGTTCTCTGTGTCGACTCCAATTGGTGATTCTATTACAGCCTCACAAGTCTATAGGAATTGTGTTGTTACAGTGGGTGGTCGTGATACCACAGCTGATCTTATTGAGCTTGGGATGGTAGATTTTGATGTAATTATGGGGATGGATTGGCTCTATTCGTGCTTTGCCAAGCTTGATTGTCGGACGAGAGTTATGAGGCTCGAGTTCCCTAACGAGCCACTCATTGAATGGAGAGGAAATGGTGTGGTGCCAAGGGGTAGGTTTATTTCCTACCTTAAGGCTTCGAAGATGATTAAGAAGGGGTGTATCTATCACCTGGTTCGGGTAACGGACACCACCTTAGAGGTGCATACCCTCGAGTCCGTGCCAATTGTGAATGAATTTCCTGAAGTGTTTCCAGATGAGCTTCCAGGCATCCTGCCGGATAGGGAGATTGATTTCGAAATTGATGTATTGCCAGATACTCAGCCAATATCCATTCCACCTTACAGAATGGCGCCAGCAGAGTTAAGAGAGTTAAAGGAGCAGCTGAGGGATTTATTAGAGAAAGGGTTCATACGACCGAGTGTGTCGCCATGGGGTGCTCCGGTTCTCTTTGTCAGAAAGAAGGATGGGTCACTTCGAATGTGTATTGATTATCGGCAGCTCAACAAAGTCACCATTAAGAATAAATATCCATTGCCTCGAGTGGATGATCTATTTGACCAATTGCAGGGAGCGAAGTTCTTCTCAAAGATTGATTTACGGTCCGGGTACCACCAGTTGAAGATCAGGGAGCAGGATATTCCTAAGACCGCTTTCAGAACTCGTTATGGTCACTTCGAGCTTTTGGTCATGTCTTTTGGGCTAACCAATGCCCCAGCAGCTTTCATGGACCTTATGAATCGGGTTTTCAAGCCATTCCTAGATTCCTTTGTAATTGTATTCATTGACGACATCCTCATCTACTCTCGGAGCAGGGAAGATCATGCCGTTCACCTCAGAGCAGCGTTGCAGACCCTTCTTCAGCATCAATTGTATGCCAAGTTCTCAAAATGCGAGTTTTGGTTGAAGTCCGTAGCCTTTCTAGGGCATGTTATTTCCAGTGAGGGAATTCAGGTGGATCCTCAGAAGATTGCGGCAGTGAAAGATTGGCCTAGACCCACGACCCCAACAGAGATTCGTAGCTTCTTGGGTTTGGCAGGGTACTATCGGAGGTTTGTAGAGGGATTCTCAACCCTCGCTTCCCCATTGACAAAACTGACGCAGAAGGCAGTGAAGTTCCAGTGGTCCGATGCTTGTGAGAAAAGTTTCCAAGAATTGAAGTCAAGATTGACCTCGGCACCGATATTGGCCTTGCCAGAAGGCATAGAGGGATTTGTGGTTTATTGTGATGCCTCCAGGGTTGGTTTGGGATGTGTATTGATGCAGCACGGGAAAGTCATATCTTACGCTTCCAGGCAACTCAAGAATCACGAGAAGAATTATCCGATGCATGATTTGGAGCTTGCAGCTGTTGTGTTTGCTTTGAAAATATGGCGGCACTATCTTTATGGAGTTCATGTAGATGTGTTTTCAGACCACAAGAGCCTCCAGTATTTGTTCAAGCAGAAGGAGCTAAATCTGAGGCAACGGTGGTGGTTAGAATTGCTCAAGGACTATGATATGAACATATTGTACCATCCAGGAAAGGCAAATGTGGTAGCCGACGCTCTTAGTCGAAAATCCATGGGTAGTTTGGCTCATTTGGGTGTGGATCGGAGACCCCTGGCTCGAGAGGTTTACCAATTAGCCAGTTTGGGGGTTCGTATCTCGGCGTCAGCCGAGGGGGATATCTTGGTGCATAATGGAGCAGAATCATCATTGGTCGCGGAAATCAAGGAAAAACAGTTCATGGATCCAGCATTGGTTCGGGTGAAGGAAGCAGTCATGAATAACAAGACCTCAGCATTTGTACTTAGCAGCGAAGATGGTGTATTGTGGTGTCAAGATAGGCTATGTGTTCCGGATGTGGACGAGCTTTGGGAAAGGGTAATGGTAGAGGCTCATATTTCCAGGTATTCGGTACACCCTGGTTCAACGAAAATGTATCACGATCTTAAGGAGATTTATTGGTGGAACGGTATGAAAAGGGATGTAGCAAGCTTTGTAGCTAAATGTCCGAACTGTCAACAAGTGAAGGCCGAGCATCAACGGCCCGGTGGATTAACTCAACTTATAGAAATACCAAGGTGGAAATGGGAGATGATCAATATGGATTTCGTGGTAGGGTTACCTCGCACTCAGCGTAAGTTTGACTCAATATGGGTGATAGTGGATCGACTCACCAAATCAACTCACTTCCCGCCTGTCAAGTCCACTGATACCGCGGAGCAATATGCAAGATTGTACATCAAGGAGATAGTAAGACTTCATGGCACTCCACTTTCTATTATCTCGGATCGCGGGGCTCAGTTCACAGCTAACTTTTGGAAGAAGTTTCAGCAAGGTTTGGGAACTCAGGTGAATCTCAGCACAGCTTTCCATCCACAGACCGATGGACAGGCCGAGCGGACCATTCGGACGCTTGAAGATATGTTGCGGGCTTGTGTCTTAGATTTTAAAGGTAATTGGGATGAACACTTGCCACTGATAGAATTTGCTTACAATAACAGCTATCATGCTAGCATTCAAATGGCCCTGTTTGAGGCATTGTACGGGAGAAGATGTAGATCGCCAATCGGGTGGTTTGAGGTAGGTGAAGCGGAATTGCTAGGGCCAGATATGGTGTACGAAGCTATGGAAAAGGTCAAGGTTATTCAGGAGAGAATGAAAACAGCACAGAGTCGTCAAAAGTCCTATGCGGACGTTCGTCGAAGGGATTTGGAGTTTCAAGTCGATGATTGGGTGTTCTTGAGGGTATCTCCTATGAAGGGAGTCATGCGATTCGGAAAGAAAGGGAAATTGAGTCCTAGGTATGTCGGGCCATATCGGATCGTTCAAAGGATTGGTCAAGTTGCTTATAGGCTAGAATTGCCTCCTGAGATGTCAGCAGTGCATCCGGTATTCCATGTGTCCATGTTGAAGAAAGTGATTGGAGATCCATACACCATCATGGCAGTCGAAGCTATAGAGGTTAATGAAGATCTGTCATATGAAGAAGTTCTAGTTGCCATTCTTGATAGGCAAGTCCGTAAGTTGAGAAATAAGGAAGTTGCCTCTGTTAAAGTATTGTGGCGAAGTCAACAATTTGAGGAGGCCACATGGGAAGCGGAAAAAGAAATGAAGGAAAAGTACCCCCATTTGTTTGATCAAGCCTAGAAGAAATTAGGTGACCCTCCTACTCTTAGTAACTGTCATCTTGTCTAAGTTGTTTCCCTCTTAGTATTAGTAAAGTCCCCTTCATTTTGTAATGAGTTAAATGTGTTGTTACCTTGGGTCACTTGAACCTTTCTTGATAAATGAAATCCTTATAAATATTTGGGTGTTAAATAAACAACTAATAGTAAGTTTAGATTTGTAATGGTTTGTTAAGTGTACATGGTGTGTTAAAATGGTTAAATAAGGTGAGAATTCATTGAAGTGACTAGTTTATGTGCAATTGTAACAATGTGATAGAATATGTGCATTCGTTGAGGTAAGAAAGTGTATACCAGTTGTGAAAAGTGTTGTATTTGTGTATTGTTGTTTGGTAATGTGTTTCGGGGGCCCTCTGACAGGTGGATATGTCCATAATACAAAGGAAACTCCGGCGAAATTTTTCTAAAATATAAGAGTTAGTCAAAATTTTGATGGTTGCATATCATGTCTTTCAAAACCAACTCATTTATTTCAAAATCCTCATTCGAGGACGAATGATCTTAAGGGGGGGAGGATGTAAGGCCCCGTAAAATTTTTGTGCATAAAACCTAGTAGCTGTGGTGTCATGGTCCAAATAATGTGTTAGGAATGCGTAGAATTCTTCGCGGCGAGCTTGCTCGCCGCGGTTCGGAACCTTGGTAGTGATTTAAGTTTCAAAAATGTAGAGAATTAATTTTTCCGAAAAGTGTCCAATATGCGGTCAAGAATGCGATCGCAAACCTGACATGCGGACCGCATTCTTGCCGCAAAACGTTCCAGTGAGTTGCCCAAAATTGTGTCAAAAGTGCGGTCGATATGCGATCGCATGTCAAATCCGCGGTGCACTTTGCGACCGCGGAATCAACATGCGGTCCGCATAGTGACCGCACTCCTTAACAGAACCTGTGTAAAATTTGGGGCAATTCTGCGGTCACTATGCGGACCGCATGTTGATTCTGCGGTCGCATAGTGCACCGCATAATTGACCCCGGCCCCGATTTTTGTAACATTTTGACCCGATCTCTTCTTTAATATAACACACTTCTTCTTCATTTTATCATATCATCTTACCAAAATTAGAGAGAGAAGAGAGGGTTTTTGGAGAGAGAAATCTTTCATCTTCAAAGATTGTTCCAACTATCTTAATTCCAAGGGATCTTAGGACAAGGATTCAACTTCCCCAATCTTTTCAAGGTAAAAACCCTAACTATTTTCTTTGACTTTCAGTTTTAATTGGGTAAAGAGAGGTTTGCATATAATAGCTTTTGAAATTAGAATTTTTACACTCATGCATGATTATTGAACTTGATTTTTAGTAAAAAGAAGTGAGTAGAAGTAAGAGTCTTCAAGAACAAGGTTGGCAAGAGTAAGATAGCGTGGGTAAGCATAAAGTAGGAAGTTAACGAAGAAAACTCATCACCAGGTATGTATGGCTAATTTTGATTCTTGTAAAATCGCCCAAATGTGTGCGAATTGTTTTGGCATGTGTCAAATTGAGAAATTTCACGTAATTCTTTGATTTCCCTGTTGAGCATTCGATTGATGTTGAACTACGTGTGGTGTGGTATGAAATATGAATTGAAAGATAAAAAGGTAATCGAGATCGGTAAAGAATTGGGAACAACCATTGTGATGGCATATTTGGCTTATTGTGGAAGGAATTTGAAACACCTTAATTGTGGTAAATTGTTGAACATGATTATGTGGGCATTTTCGATTTTGGAATACTTGTAACTTGGTTTTGATATTGGCTTGAGAAGAAATTGAGAACATGAACCAATGTGTAAGTTGCTTATTTGAACTTGTTGAAATTGTGTGTAGTACCTTATCTGCGCTGTTTGAAATTGTTGTGTTTTCAACTGTAAGGCGGGGTCGTGTTGCGCGCCACAACGTGGGGAAATAAGGTGTGGGTTGGGGTGATAAGGGTGGCCGAGGTAATAAGGGTGGTCAGGGGCAATAAGGATGGAAAGCGATCGAAATCGCTATTGAAAATTGATACAAAAATCAATAAATGTGAAATTGTGAAAGGAGACAGCAGGAGAGTTTGCAACCTGTGGGGCACTGTTTGCCGCTTTGTTTGACTACTTGTGCCTTACGTGATTGATTGGTTATTGTTAAATTGGTTGATCGTAGAAAGTGCTTTGTGTTGAGAATTATTTGAAATGAGGAAAATGTGGAAACATGGTTGGCTGGCTTAATTAATTGTTGATGTAATTCAATGGCTTGAGTTTACTTGGGACAAAGTTTGTCCATACTTACCAGTACAATTCAAGTGTACTGACGTCCCTTTTTCCGGGGACGCTACATTCGTGTTATGATTGTAGGTGGATCAGTAGCAGGCACTTCAGCTCATCGGCAGTAGTATCCTTCACCTTCCACTGCCCGTTTTGGTGAGCCCCTTTCTTCCTCGGGGCCCCGTGTGGTTCATGCCACTTTTGTTTAGATTTCATTTTGGTTTTGTAAGGTATAGCCGGAGCCTTGTTACCGGCAAGTATTGTATCCCCTTTTTTGTATCCTAGAGGCTCTGTAGACATGTAAACTGTGGGACTCCAGTATTATGTATACATTATGCTATGTCGGGCGTTGTAAAAACCGCAAACTTGTTAATGTATCACTTGTATGGTTTTAATTGTTTAATGTGAAATCATTCATGGTTAGTAAGATATTTGGTTAATGAGAAACAATCAACACAGGGGTAACGCGTGGGAATGAAAGGCACCCAGGTCCGCTTGACTGGGGCAACCCGGTCAGGCACCGGTCATGTCCTCGATTTGGGGCGTGACAGAGCCGGTCTCTGAAGCTTAGAGACAAAGAGAGGGGGTTGGCTTGGGGGGGCTGGGGTGTGATTTCAAGGTTATATACTAGGTGCCGGGATTTAATCCTGGCCGTTTGATCAAGCGGGATCAATGGTGGGGATCAATTATTCAATTGCTAACGGCGTTGTTTGGTTAAGTGGGGAATTGGGTTGGTCCGGGTTAACTGGGTCGGGCAAGCTCGGGTCGTGAGGGTGAGCTATTGGCCGTTAGATCAACTGAGTCAAACGACCCAGATTAATGCTTCCATAACGGGTAGTAGGGGTGATCTTGGCCATCGGATCAATTCGAAATGAACGACCATGATTAAAGGTGAACCGGACTGGACTAGGGATAACTCGATTGGGCCTGGTTTTGGACTGGGTTTGGCCCAAATCTAATTTCCTTATCTCTTTGTTTCCTAAAACTAGACTCTATATTGTATTATATATATATATATATATAGATTAACTTATAACACATATAATTAATTTTTACTAACAATTAACATACATAATTAAATACCAAATCCCACAATTGTACATTAAATGACAAGAAATGCGAAAAATACATTTTTATGATTTTTTCATTTTCGTAAAAATGAACTTAACTATTTCTAAGTACGGAACTAATCCTAAAATATAAATGCAACATATTTTGTATTTTTTTTTATTAATTTAAACAAATAGACGTGGACACACAAATGCAAACAATAAGAAAAAGAACATATAATCCACAAATATTGCAAACAAACACAGAAACTCTTTTATTTTGAAATTTTGGGAGTAATTCTCGTATAGGGCAAAAATCACGTGCTCACAGCTGCCCCTCTTTGTGCGGAAACATGAAGAGTTTTCGTGCAAAGATAAGTGAGCGGATACGAGTGATTTTTGCCCGTTCAAGCACTCCGTATGAAGCATTTTTTGGAAAAGTTTGACCGAACCTTTGCTTCAAGAGGTCTCTTACATATCCCTGGCAAAAAAGGGAATCAGGTCAATGTAGTTCGGGAAGTTTTGGTAGCTGGGACTACCATGACTGTTGTGATCTTGCTGTTACTTGTTGTTGCTGCTGATGTCACTGCTTAACTGATCTCCTTATTACACCGTGCTAAACGAAAAATAAGAAGCTAGACTAAGTTACAATATTGCAAATTCTTATCTATCTTTTCAACTTGATCTTGCCATGTTCATTGCCATCCTGCTGGCTTTGATGTTTCTTCACATGCTTCTTCTCTTCTGACAATTGTTATTTCGGCCTATCTTGATTGCCGAACTCCGACCATTGGTCCTTTCCTTGTGATCTTCGAACTATTCTCCTTCGAAGTCTGAATCTATCTTTTTGATCCTTGTTGCCTTCATTCCGATCATGTACTCGGATTCATGCTGGGGATTTCCGTTACACTCTGTCACTTTTCCGACGGGCTTCTGACTTTATCAGCAAACTCTAATCATAAATCGCCATTCCATTCTTCAGGCGGGTCCCTGACTTCAACTACATCTTCAAAGCTAAATCGCCACTCCTGACTTCAACAACAACTTTAAAATAAATCGCCACTCCATTCTTCAGGCGGGCTCCCTGACTTCAACTACAACTTCAAAATAAAATCGCCACTCCATTCTTCAGGCGGGCTCCCTGACTTCAACTCATAAACTTCGAAACTAAATCGCCACTCCATTTTTCAGGCGGGCTCCCTGACTTCAACTACAACTTCAGAACTAAATCACCACTCCATTCTTCAGGCGGGCTCCCCGACTTCAATTACAACTCAAAACTAAATCGCCACTCCATTCTTCAGGCGGGCTCTCTGACTTCAACTACAACTTTAAAATAAATCGCCACTCCATTCTTCAGGCGGGCTCCCTGACTTCAACTCATAAACTTCGAAACTAAATTGCCACTCCATTCTTCAGGTGGGCTTCCTGACTTTAACTACAACTTCAGAACTAAATCACCACTCCATTCTTCAGGCGGGCTCCCCGACTTCAATTACAACTCAAAACTAAATCGCCACTCCATTCTTCAGGCGGGCTCCCTGACTTCAATTACAACTTTAAAATAAATCGCCACTCCATTCTTCGGGCGGGCTCCCTGACTTCAACTACAACTTTGAAATAAATCGCCACTCCATTCTTCAGGCGGGCTCCCTGACTTCAAACTCATAAACTTCGAAACTAAATCGCCACTCCATTCTTCAGGAGGGCTCCCTGACTTCAATTACAACTCAAAACTAAATTGCCACTACATTCTTCAGGCGGGCTTCCTGACTTCAATTACAATTTCAACACTAGATCACCACTCCATTCTTCAGGCGGGCTTCCTGACTTCAACTTACAATTCACTAATTCCATCCCATCCATATCGCCTTCCTTTGCTTCATTTATCGTTTTCTTCTTCCTGCATCGTCTCTTGGGCCACCCTTTCTTCTAAATTACCTTGTTTTGGAATTGCTTTCTTCCTGGGTCGTGTTATTTTTCTTTGACTACCGGGGACAGTACCAGCTCAAAGATCACTTCCTCGTGTTGTCTGGCCTCTTTCAAAACTATTTTGCTCGAAACTGGTATTTCCCAAAAACTTGTGTTGCTTTCATCCTTATCCACTAGGTATTTGCTTTCAAGAAAATTTTCGCAGTGGGAGAAAATTTTCTGCCCCAGTTTGATAACCTTCTACGTGGCATGCTTTTCTGCCGACGAACCCTTTTTTCCTGCTTTAAATCAAAGAAAAATTATTAGTTTCAAAATGTCGTGAGTGGTCATGCCACTCTTGCTGGGGCAATTTTCCTTTTCTCTTTTTAGCTGCTTGGCCTTCCTCGAACTTTGGGGACGACATTGATACTTGCTGGTGGAGGGTGCTCTTTCCAACAAGATCTCTCATCTCTCCTTTTATTCCAAACTTCAGTGTGGTCCGACCCTCTTAGTCGGTGGTGATCTGTTGTGAGAAATTATCTTCCGGATGTGTGATATGTGTCCACCTACTCCGTAATTCCTGTGAACCTTCCAATCAACCTGTCGTTCCAATCTTAATATCGGAATGACTTTTGTCTTATTGCCTTGTTCCACGCCTATTCATCTTCATTGTACCGCTTTGGGAAACTTGGTAGTAAGCTTTAGAGAGAAAAAATGATGGATAGAAATGAAATAAAGAATGCTGACCGCGAATGACAAAAAGAAAAGGAAAACTTTTCTGAACTCAAAACTGGGAAAAACTTATCTGAATGTATAACTGATCCAATGGTTATGCCGTGCCTTTGAGATTAATCTACCCAGTCTATTTATGTCAATCACTTTCTGACGGCCGCATTTTGCTAGAAGCACACGAATGTCCCAACCTTGTCTCATGCAGACACCTTGTAACCATCTCGCCTCATCACCTCATAGTGCCCTTCAAAGGGTTTTCACCAATGAGATTTACTCATTTCTCTCTTAGCTTTCTTCGCCTTAAGGTGCCCGCGAGGGTTTTCACCATTAAGACTCTCTCATTTTGTTTTCTTTCCATGCCATGGGCCGGGGTATTATCCACAAAATTTCCTCTAAAGGGCTATCCCTTTTTAGCTTGTGAGTCCTAGATCCAGTCGAGGATTGAAGTGTCATTCGTAGCTTTCATTTGCATGACTTGGCATTTCTCAAATACTGATCGAGAGGTCTTTTTTGGTCCTTAATGTGGTTTTTTTTTGCGTGAGGCTAAAGAAAAGGGGTTTAACCTCAACGGTTAGCTCATTACAACTTTCGGAATCCACACTATCTTTTCAAACGAAACAATGACTTCTGCCCCAGTTTTGTTGCTTGGGGGAATCTTTGATTTTTATTTTATTATGACCGAGCCGTGTGGCGCCTACGTATCCTTCTTGAGGAATCAGGTCAAACGTAGTTCACTTTTTCTTGTGTTTTTTTTTCTTTATCTCATCTTCCTTGAGGATTCCAGAAGAGGGTATATGAAAGAATTTTAAGGCTCAAAGGGGAAAACAAAGGGTTAAAGTGTTTGGGTAGTAGAAAAAATTGCCTCTGTCATTTCATTCTCCGAAAAATGCCAAATACAAACAAACGAAACCAATCGTTGACAAATACATTAGAGAATTACACATAATATCTCTTGACTGCGTCAGAATTGATAGACGTATCAGTGCATCTACCCTCAATATCAGTTAGACATAGCGCGCCGTTGGATAATACCCTAGTCACAATAAATGGTCCCTGCCAATTTGGGGCGAACTTGCCTTTTGCTTCGGCCTGCTGAGGTAGAACTCTCTTCAGCACATGCTGTCCTACTTCAAATTTCCTGGGACGTACCTTCTTGTTATATGCTCTCGCCATTCTCTTTTGATACAATTGGCCATGACATACTGCTGTCAATCTCTTTTCATCGATCAAGCTCAATTGCTCCAATCGGGTTTTGACCCACTCGTCATCGTCAATCTCAGCTTCAGCGACAATTCGGAGGGATGGGATTTCAACTTCTGCTGGTATTACCGCTTCAGTCCCGTACACCAACAAGTAAGGAGTTGCACCTACCGAAGTCCGGACGGTAGTGCGATAACCCAACAGTGCGAATGGTAACTTTTCATGCCATTGCCTAGACCCTTCTACCATCTTCCTCAATATCTTCTTTATATTCTTGTTTTCTGCCTCAACCACACCATTTGCTTTGGGACGATATGGTGTGGAATTTCGGTGTGTAATCTTGAACTGCTGACATACCTCTTTCATCAATCCGTTGTTAAGATTGGCACCGTTATCTGTGATGATTATCTTTGGAATTCCAAACCTGCAGATGATGTGGGAATGCACGAAGTCCACCACCGCCTTCTTGGTCACTGATTTGAAGGTTTTGGCCTCCACCCACTTGGTAAAATAATCGATCGTTACCAGAATGAACCTATGACCATTGGAGGCCGCAGGTTCTATAGGTCCGATAACATCCATACCCCACGCAACAAATGGCCATGGCGCTGACATTGTATGCAATTCGGTTGGTGGAGAATGAATCAAATCTCCGTGTATCTGACACTGATAGCATCTTCGCACGAAACTTATACAATCACACTCCATAGTGAGCCAGTAATATCCTGCTCGAAGAATCTTCTTTGCCAATACGTATCCGCTCATGTGTGGTCCGCAAACTCCCGAGTGTATATCCGTCATCACTGTTGTGGCTTGACTCGCATCTATACATCTCAACAATCCCAAATCCGGGGTTCTTTTGTACAGTACCCCTCCACTAAGGAAAAATCCGTTTGCCAATCGCCGAATGGCTCTCTTTTGATCTCCAGTTGCCTGCTCTGGGTATATTCCTAACCTGAGGTACTCTTTGACATCATGAAACCATGGCTCACCATACATCTCTTCTTCTATCATATTGCAATAAGCATGTTGATTCCGAACCTGAATATGTAATGGATAAACACGAACCTTGTACGGGTGATGTAGCATTGATGCCAAAGTAGCCAAAGCATCGGCAACCTCGTTATGCATCCTTGGGATATGTTTGAATTCTACCGACCGGAAACGCTTAGTCAGATCATGCAAACACTGACGATACGGGATAATCTTTATATCTTTGGTTTCCCATTATCCCTGAATCTGATGTACCAGAAGGTCCGAGTCCCCCAAGACCAAGACGTCCCGTACATCCATGTCCACCGCTAATCGCAACACTAAAATGCATGCCTCGTACTCAGCCATATTGTTGGTACAATGAAAACGCAGTTGAGCAGGTAACAGGATAATGATGTCCTGTTTCAGAAATAAGCACAGCCCCTACTCCGACTCCTTTTGCGTTTGCCGCTCCGTCGAAGAAAAGCTTCCACCCTGGATCCTCGGTTAATTCCAACCCATCAATTTGCAATACTTCTTCGTCCGGAAAATACGTCCTCAAAGGTTCGTATCCGTCATCGACAGGATTCTCAGCTAAGTGATCGGCTGGGGCTTGAGCTTTCATAGCCGTCCTTGTCACATATATGATGTCGAATTCTATAAGTAATATTTGCCATTTTGCTAACCTCCCGGTAGGCATAGGCTTCTGGAAAATATACTTCAACGGATCCAAACGCAAAATGAGGTAGGTGGTGTAAGAAGACAAATAATGTTTCAGCTTTTGGGCTACCCAAGTCAAGGCACAACACGTCTTTTAAAAATGAGTGTACTTAACCTCGTGAACCGTGAATTTCTTACTAAGGTAGTAAATGGCCCATTCCTTTCTGCCAGTAAGATCGTGCTGCCCCAGCACGTAGCCGAACGAATTCTCCAAGACCGTTAGATAAAGAATCAGGGGTCTACCCGGTTCGGGCGGAACTAGTACGGGTGGGTTTGACAGATACCCTTTTATTTGGTCAAATGCTTCCTGACATTCTGTCGTCCATTCTATCGCAGCGTCTTTCTTCAACAGACGGAATATGGGTTCACAGGTTGCTGTAAGCTGAGCAATAAACCTACTGATGTAATTTAACCTTCCCAACAAACTCATTACCTCTCTTTTATTCTTTGGCGGGGGTAACTCCTGAATGGACTTGATTTTGGATGGGTCCAACTCAATGCCCCGCCGGCTACGATGAATCCTAGCAACTTTCCTGATGGAACTCCGAATGCACATTTGGCCGGATTGAGCTTGATATCATATCTTCGAAGTCTTTGAAAAAACTTCCCGAGGTCGGCAACGTGGTCTTCTTGACGTCTAGATTTTATGATCACATCATCCATGTACACTTCAATTTCCTTGTGTATCATGTCATGGAATACCGTAGTCATCGTCCTCATGTATGTTGCCCCTGCGTTCTTCAAACCGAACGGCATTACCCGGTAGCAATAAGTCCCCCACTGTGTGATAAAATCCGTCTTTTTTGCATCCTCTTCATCCATCAAGATCTGATGATATCCCGCGTAGCAGTCCACAAAGGATCTGATTTCACGTCCGGCGCAATTATCAATCAGGATATGGATATTGGGAAGTGGGAAATTATCCTTGGGGCATGCCTTGTTGAGATTGCGGTAGTCCACGCATACTCTGATCTTCCCGTCTTTCTTTGGCACTGGTACTATGTTAGCCAACCATTCGGGGTATCGAGTGACACGAATGACTTTCGCCTGCAACTGCTTGGTTACTTCCTCCTTGATCTTTACACTCATCTCCGTCTTGAATTTCCGCAGTTTCTGCTTGACGGGAGGATATGCCGGATCAGTGGGTAATTTATGAACCACTAGATCAGTGCGGAGTCCTGGCATGTCGTCGTACGACCATGCGAAAATGTCTTTAAACTCCATGAGTGTTTTGATCAACTCTTCTCTCGGGTTGGGTTCAATATGGACACTTATTCTGGTTTTTTGACGTCATCCGCGCTCCCCAGATTAACGGCCTCAGTATCATTTAGATTTGGTTTGGGTTTTTCCTCGAAGTGACTTAATTCTTCACCGATTTCTTCTACGGCTTCATCATCGCCGTATTCCGATTCACTCTCGTCACCTCTTATTTCATGCGTTATTATTTCCAAACCAGATTGACTTTCTAGACTGGGTTGATTAATCTTTAAGCACGCCATATCATTAAGATCAGTTGAAAGAAAGCTGCTCAGAAAAGTAAAAAGAAGAAAAATAAACAAAATTAGAAACAAAGGGAACAAAATTTCATTAATGGGAACAGTACAAGGAAAAACAAGCTTGCACACTCAAACAAAATGACCTAAAACAAATGGACTTTACTCCGGGGACCGCCCCAACACAAAATTTGAAAGAAAACAATCCAAAACAAATTACCAAGACTCCTTCCGGATAGGGAGATGAGTAGCCTTCCAATTATTCAACTTTGCTTTCGATCCAACAAATTGTATCTCGGCATGGCTGGGTCCTTCGCCATCCTCTAGCATGCATACATTCGAGAATAAGTCCTCGAACTTTCTCAAGAACTCTTCGTCTGGCCTAACCATAGGACTGGGAACCTTTGTCGTCGGATGTCCACTTATCTTGGATCTGACGAAAGATCGGGAAAGGCGCGGAATAGGCTTCGGGAGCATCCATGTCTTCTGCTTATTCCTCTTGGCTCGCTGGATGTCCTCTGGTGTTGGCTTGAATCCCAAGCCAAAGGTTCCCACATTTTCGACCACAGATATCGGTTGTATAATTCCTTGCAGAGATGCACCTAAACCTTTGCCGGGTACGAAACCGTTTCTCAGCATTTCATGGGCCACCATGACGTCTACAGTAATTATTCTGTCATTGAGAATGCATTCCCCTTCTGGAACTCGCTTGACAGATACCGCATTGCAGATCTGGTATACCCATGGCCCAACTTCTTCTTTTGTCTCAACAAAGGGGACGATGGTGCCTGGTTGTTGATCATTCTCTCCATGGACTACGATCTCCTGTTGGTCCCACTCAAACTTGACTAGTTGGTGTAGGCTGGATGGAACTGCTTTTGCAGCATGGATCCACGGTCGTCCTATCAGAAGGTTATATGAAACTACCATGTCCAGCACCTGGAATTCCATGGTGAACTCCACTGGTCCGATTGTCAAGATTAACACTATGTCCCCGACCGATGCCTTGCCTCCTCCATCAAACCCTCGGACACATATGATGTTCTTGCGTATCCTGCCGATATCCACTTTCAACTTGTTTAGTGTAGAGAGAGGACAAATGTTCGCACTGGACCCATTGTCGACCAGGACTTTGCTGACCACCGACTCCTCACACTTCACCGTAAGATATAAAGCCCTGTTGTGCTCGGTGCCTTCCTCGGGCAACTCATCATCGGTGAAAGTGATCCGGTTTGCTTCGAAGATCCTATCGGTGATCTTTTCCAAATGACTCACAGAGATCTTATCAGGTACATGGGCCTCATTCAAAACTTTCATCAAAGCTTGCCGATGTTCTTCAGAATGTATCAGCAAGGACATCAATGAGATTTGTGGAGGGGTTTTCTTCAGCTGTTCTAAGAAAGAATAATCATGCAGCTTCATCTTTTTCAGGAATTCTTCCGCCTCTTCGTCGGTGACCGCCTTTTTTAGTGTTGCCGGGGTAGTCTTCCTCAATTCCGCAGGGGCAAAACATCTCCCTGAACGGGTCAAACCTTGCGCTTCGCAGACTTCCATCTTAACTTCTTTTCCTTTGTAAGTTGTCGTGACCCGATCATAATTCCACGGAATAGCTTTGCTATCAGCTATCGGCAACTGTGTTGCTGGCTTGATGATGAAAGTATCCACTCGAACACCTGTTACAGTTAAGACAGGTCTGGTTGCTGCCCTTGGTACAACTATTTTTACTTCCATTGGCCTCACCGGTACCTCGCTTGCACTTCCCCTTTCTGCTTCCGACCCATCTTGTACTTCCTTCTTATGGAAGAGTGATTCGTCAGAGTTTGGCCCCTTTTTCACTCCGACCCCACTAGATCTGATCATCATCACGGCCTGAGAGGTTTTCTCCTGTCCCTCTTCCACCCGTACCAGCTCGATCATGTTGGTCTCATGATGAGTTGGGAGTGGATTTCGGTTGATGTCGGGTTCTGCTGGAGTCTGGACGTCAATTCTGCGAGCGTCGATGAGTTCCTGGATAGCTGTTTTCAACCTCCAACACTTTTCTGTGTCGTGCCCCGGACATCCTGAGCAATATGCACAATTTATTGAATGATCCAGGTTCTTTGGAAGAGGGTTTGGTAGCTTAGCCTCGACCGGATTCAGCAACCCTACTTGCTTCAATCGGTGGAACAAACTGGTGTAAGACTCTCCCAAGGGAGTGAAAGTCTTTGGCCTTGGCGCCCTGTCGCTCTTGAATGCTTGGTTCGGACGAAAACCCGTGCCCGTGGGGTTTCTGTATGCCCTTGGGGGTGGATGATTATTTTGCGGGTTTGGTGCACGCCATGGTGCATGGACGGGAGATGTGGCATATGACTGGGCGTGATGGACAGTAAAATGGGGATCAGGTGCTGGATAGTAGTGTTGCGGGTGGTTATATGGATTGTGGAAGTAATTTTGGTGGTGAAGCTGTGGTGGGTCATACTGGGGTACGGGGCCTCTGCTTCTGAACCATGCTCCGCAATCGACTGCCGCGACCTCTTCCTTCCTCTTTTTCCCAAGCACCCCTCCGGTGCCACTTTGAATAGCTTGAGTGGTGGCTTTCAACGCTGCATAACTCATGATCTTGTTAGCTTTCAAGCCTTCCTCGATCATAGCCCCCATCTTTATCACCTCGGTGAATGACTTACCCACGGACGTCACCAGATGTCCGAAATAGGTTGGCTCCAGTGTATGCAGGAAGTAATCCACCATCTCATTCTCTCTCATCGGTGGATCTACCCTTGCTGCTTGTTCCCTCCAGCGGAAACCAAACTCTTTGAAACTTTCGGCGGGTTTCTTCTCTAACTTTAGCAATGATAAACGATCGGGGACTATTTCAAGATTATACTGGAACCGGCCGATGAATGCTTGAGCCAAGTCATCCCATGTAAACCATATGCTGGGATCCTGCCTAGTGTACCACTCTAGTGCAGACCCCCCTAAACTCTGACCGAAGTAAGCTATCAGAATCTCATCTCGCCCTCCGGCTCCTCGCATTTTGCTACAAAAACCTCGAAGATGGGCTACTGGGTCACCATGCCACTCGTATAGGTCAAACTTGGGCATTTTGAACCCGGCTGGCAACCGGACATCTGGGAATGGACACAGATCTTTGTAAGCGACACTGACTTGGTTGCCCAAACCATGCATATTCCTGAAGGATTGCTCTAGGCTTTTAACTTTTCGAATAACTTCCTCATGCTCCAAATTTTGGAAGTGCTTTTCCGGTTCTGCTGGGTTATCCCAATGAGGGGTGTGTGGATGCGGTTCAGGAGCCCTAAAGGTAGGCTTGGGAGGATAGTAAGGGTTGTCATGCGGCTCACCGGACGACTTTTGTAGAGTAGCTGGTGGAGGTGCCACAAAAATAGGGGTGAACGGGGGAGGAGAATTTGGTTTGGCTGGTGGAATTTGGGTGGCATAAGGGTTTTCCCCTTTATAGTACGGATAGATCGGGGCGCTTGTCGAAGGATCAAGGGGTGGATGTTCTGGAGCTGATGCGAGAGTAGGGAGGTTTGGTGAGGACTGTCCCCTAGCCCAGGCTAGGTGCATCTCTGTTATCTGCTGTCTCAACCGATCTACCTCCTCTTTCATGATCTGTATCTTTGATTTCTCTTCCTCGAGACTTTTACCGGAACTAGACATGCTTGCTGGAATTGGCCCTTTAGATCTAGTACGGTAATGGTGGCTGGCCAGTATATTCTATCAAGTCAACTGCTAAACTTTTCTGGTAATTGCAACAAACTTGTTAGCTTACTGAGTTTAACAGATACGTTATCGCACGTTGGATGCAATGCACCTAATCAGTTAATCATTTCTATATGTATTTACCACATGCGTCATTCCAGCCTTTCTCTTTTCAATTAGCTTTGAAACCCTCGCTTGCTTTTAGCATTTTTATCAATTAACCACCCTCTTTTTTTTTTAAGTGACGGTCGAACCTTATGTGGATTGCCTACGTATCACGTCCCCGCGTGAATCAGACCGAGCGTAGTTCTGGTAACAAGATTGTGGCAAAATTATGGAATTCTTATAAGGAATAACCTTTATGGTCACAAAACATGTCTTACAATAATCAACAAAATGGGAAACATGCTTGACTTAGGAAAAACATAAAAATACTAAAAAAATGCCAACCAAAAAATACATCTTTTAATCAATAGCCTAATGCTCTTAAACTCCTAGGGGCCCGCGAGGCATCGTTCGGCCTTGCCGTGGGCCTTGGTGTGAGGTCCCTGAGTAGTCCCCTTAGCTCTCTCATGATCTGATGAACATAGTCCATAACCGAAGCAAAAAGGGCGGTGTGGGGCATTTGTTCACAAGCTAAGCACTTCATGGTGACATAATGCCCGATTTCTTCAATTCTGTCCTTGATCATGTCCCTTTCTCTGAGTAGCTATTCTATCCGCTGGTTCTTTGCCCCCAATCTTCGAGCATTGTTGGTGACCTGGTCTAAGAGTGTTCTTGCAGTCGGGCCATCAAATTGTGGCAACGGTCGAGGTCTACCCTGGCATCCCGGGCTTGTTTGAAGACCCGTTCCCTCAGGGTAACATTTACTACCCTCAGATTGGTGATGACCTCAGTATAATCTTTTTCCACTTGCTGTAGATGAAGTGCCTGTTGATGTGCCTCCCTTCTCCAGCTAGTGCGGATCCTCATCGTTTGGGCCTTTGACTCTTCCAATTCTTTTTGGACATCTGCGACTCGACTTTTTAAACCCTTTAACAATTTTTCATCCGATCGACTCCTTAATTGTCTGTCAGCATCCCTTTTCATTTGCTGGATTTGAACCCTCAAAAAGTCATTTTCTTGTGCCAACTTCTTTTTATCTCCTTCGTCGGCGGCAGCTTGCATACTCTTCTCGAATTGAAGGTCCCGGACCTGCTGTTCTATCTTACCAATATTCGTCCTGTAACCCTCCTCCTTTGCTAGCCAATTCCATTGCTCTTGTGAATCCTCCGTGAACTGTTGGACATGGGCTCTTTTAGCACATTTCCAACGAATCTGAAACCTTTTTCCGAACCAGGCATTGTACTTTGGATCTACCTCACCTTTAGCCAGTTCTCGAACCATAGTCTTAGGCTCAAGGAATCTACATTCATGCCACAGCTTTCTAATCTTTTCTTCGGGGAATACAACTCCTGGACTCAACTCAATGGCGTGCTTTCTTAGATCTTGATCAGTAGGAATAACCTGAAATCTTCCTAGTTGACGTAATACCCGATGAGGAATATACGGTTGGATACTGCGGATCCCCATCAGAAGAATATAACATTCCTCGGCTGCCATATATATTAGTTCAGCATCAGGTAACCACCCGAACGCCCATTCAACCTGATCGGCTTCTATTGAGCTTAGTCGTGCAAGCCATGCTTCGACGCCTTCGGGGAATACAACGCCTATCATCCGTTCCTCAAAACCCCTAATATAGCTTTTTCCAGTCAACCCATGGTTCATGTATTGTGCCCGGTGATGGAGGTGTTCTTGCATCTACAATTGGAGTAACATATTGCATCCTTGAAAGAAATTGCCCCCTTCTCGGCATATAGTTAAGGCTCGGTAGATTTCGGACAATACCAAAGGGACTACCGTGCTGGTAGCCTTTTTGATTGCAACATCGACTATTCCTACAAGATTTATCTCTATTTTCTTATCTTCGCGTGGACAAATCACAATCCCCAAGAACATCGTTATGAATGCTAGAGTTCGTCTGGCCTCCCACTTGGTTCTATTCCCTACGTGAGTTAGTCCAAGATTTGACTCTTCAAAACCCCGAGGAGTGACGTACCATTGGTATAAGAATTGAAGATCGCAACCTCCACCTGATAAATCATCATTTTTCACCTTCCGACTAATGCTTAGCAAATCCAGAAACCCATGCGGAGATACCGGTCTTGGTGAAAGCAGGTATTATCCTCTTAATTTCCCATTTAACCCTGCATAGCCTGCAATCTCCTCTAGCGTGAGTGTAAGTTCAAAGTCGACAAAACAGAACACATTGCCGGTAGGATCCCAGAACGATATCAGTGCCTCGATGATGTCTTTCCTTGGCTTGATATTCAGCAGATTAACAAAACCTCCCAAAATTCTTTCCACTATCTTTTTACTACTATCTTCCAAATCATTCCACCATATGTGGAGCTGCTGAGGGACCTCACTACAGATTGAAAATGATTTATTCTGATTCGTGCTCATCCTGCACATTTATTAAGGTGAATAAAAAAAGGAAAAACAACTTTGTTTTACTAAACAAGAAAAAACTCAGTTTTTCAATCACGGCCTTTCAACGTCTCGAGGACAAAGATTTTAAGGCTGTGTGGGTAAATTGATCAAAATAAAAAATTGACCCAAAGGTGGCCGTTTATACGAAATCAGCCTTCCGGCGTCCCGTTCGGGAACATTCGGCTATTTTCGAAAATAGCATCACCGACTTATTTATGACGAAAAATTAGTTTCGATATTTTGGCTATTTTTGCAAAAGGTGAAGTTGGACCTGATAAAGGTTGCCTACGTATCTCACATCCAATGAGAATCAAACCCGCGTAGTTCGGTTTTAATAAAACAAACTACCATCTGTAAATGGAAACTATTTATATATATATATATATATATATATATATATATATATTCTATTTATTTATTTTACTGAGAAACAGTAAACTATTTTTATCCATTTCAAGAATAAAACGCACTATTTTTCCTTCCCCCCCCCCCCTTTTTTAAAAAAACTTGTCAGCATGCAAGTCTGAAGCAGATAAATGCGTAAGACAAACAGGATGCAGCAGGATGGTCTTTTCATTTCAGGTGACCTGTCCTAGACGGACCCAACCCCTGTGTTGAGTCCCCTAAGTCAAATGCAACATGATGCAAATAAACGTTCCTACTAGGGATCCGGCATGAAGCTTTGTTATTCTAGGTAAAGAAAACCTGGGGTTATTGTTCTAGACCTGGCTTACCCGAGCGGACAACTCGAGCCGAGGAGGAGGCAGCAACCCGGGAATACAGAAGCTTCACCGGTTTTGCAACTTATCCAAACCTCGTTCTAAAGTGAGACTTAGACACTATACAGAAACGAAGTCACACGAAGTGCACCCTTCTTCATGATTTAGAAGACTTAGAGAGGAGATTGGTTTCGGCACAATTTATATGTACAATTCACAACATATCAAAGCGGTAAAAGCAACATTTAGCACATTAAATACAAACATATAATAAAATCAGACAATAATAAGCCAAATACCACAATTATTCAAAGCTCGAATTCTTAAACCCTGAACCAGTGGTTCTGGGTCTATAGTCCCCAGCAGAGTCGCCAGAGCTGTCACACCTCCTTTTTACGCTGACCCGCGAGGGCATGAAGGAGTTTTTCCAATTAAAGGACAATCAAAATTGGATTTATTTAATTATTTCAGAGTTGCCACTTGGGAGATTTATGGTGTCCCAAGTCACCGGTTAAATCCCGAATCGAGGAAATGAATGACTCCGTTTAACAGTCCGCGAACCAAAAATCCGGACAAGGAATTCTGTTAACCCGGGAGAAGGTGTTAGGCATTCCCGAGTTCCGTGGTTCTAGCACGATCGCTCAATTGTCATACTTGGCTAAAATACTTGATTTTAATACATATTATCCTATTTGTGCATTTTTAAAATTAATTACCGCTTTTCGTCAAATTATTTCTACTTAAGAAAATGAACGTCATTTAAGAACATGTTTTCGGATCACGTCACATGAAATGCACCCGGATCCTCGACACACTCTTATTCTATGTTGTTGGGATTTGGACTTGAGTTGCATGAAATGCACACTCGTGTTTAAACTATAAATAAAATACAGAATTGACGGGTAGTATTTTTAAAGAGAGACTAATTATCTTATAACTGACTTGAACCCACATCGTTTAGAAGAATAAACCATTGGAATTAATTAATTGCAACTATTGGAGACCAAAGATTACCTTAATTACTGCTACTTATTCGAAAGTTCATTAAACTTCAATGTGCACTCAACTAGCATGTTTCAAGCCTGTTGGATTAATGTTCTTGACCTTATTATATCGATTCGCACTTCGAATATGTTAAACCTATTGATTCCAGCTTACATGAGTTCGAAGCTAGATTTCACTAATCCTTCTGAATGTTGCTAACGATGACTTCAAGTTGACAATTGACAATAGTTATTTCTTAATAACAGGATATAAATTCAAGTAATCAAAACTAAACTAGCATTATGGATTGAAACATAAACTTCTATGATTATGAGCAAACTAGGAGACTAATTCGCGATTCATCCTATTTATTGTTAACACATGCTAATCACAGGCCTTGAACTCACTTACCACTTAAACTGCTTTTAAACTTTTTCAAATAAATATACGAGTCCAAGATCAAGCTAACTATGGTAAATGAGTACTAACTAGTTTAACTACCCTGGCAGTCTGTTAAATTATAAGCATAATAGACCACTACCATTCATGTCATTCCATGTAGCTCAGTCATTATTTGAAGTAAACCTTAGTTCAACTACCATACAACCAGGCATAAAGGAAAACTCTGTAAAGAAACGTATGTAGGTGTTGAAATAAGGAAATTTAAACACAATATAGCTTCAATTTCATCTCATATCCTTAGCAGGAGTTGGTACATCAAACAAGCTAGAAACGTGTACCTGGTAATTGCTAGCAGAAAATGAAGAAATGAGAGGTCAGTGACTGCTTGGCAGTGATCAAACAGCAACTCAGCAATCAACAGAATACCAACAATCAAACAGCAAGTCACCCCAGAAATTAGCTTAGACAGACCAGTTTTTTACTTCAAAATACCCAGCAAACCTTTGAAAACATCCACAGACCACTATTTGTCCCAAAAGCTAGCTTAGTTGGACCCAGAACTATTTGAAGTTAACCCCTATACCCCTCTGAAGTTCCAGTGACTAGATATTGAGCCAAAGATATCAATGAATTGGTCAAAACTCAAGGTTTGTTCTACCAATTCAATGGAACAGTAAGCCAAATGAAACAATGAGAAAGAGCAAATGCAGAATCTCTCTCGAATTCAATCTGTTTTTAGAATTATACCTCTGAAATCTCAAAGAAAACTCTCCCCAAGGTGTCTATCAGTGTGTGTTTTTTAGTGTATGAGGTCTATCTCTCCTTTTTCTCTATACTTCAGACTTCTCCCCCTTTCCCAAGTGTCTAGCCCTTATCTTATAGCCAAGAGATTTCCTCCCTAATGGTGCCAAAATCAGAAACTAAACCCCTACCCATCCCTTTTCTCTGTCCAGCCCATTATATTCTCTGTTTTCCACTAAAACCTGTCTGAGCATGGGCTTTATTTAATTAAACTGTTCAGAGGTTGCAGAGAATAGGTGGTAGCCTGCTGTACTGCAGGTTCCACCAGTCTATGTTATGGGCTGGATGATTTTTTAACTCTTAAAATGATAACCAATTCAAGACTTAATTCAAAGTCACAAGCAGTTCAAAACTCAACCTAGTATAAAAATTTATATAACTAATCTATAACATTTACTTACTTGATCACAACACATATAATCAAGAACAAATAAAGGCCAAACAAATCAGTGATTCAGGGTTCTGGGCAGACTCAGGAGACCAACAGATAAGAACTAATTGCTTGACGACCTTAATCAAACTGAACATACCATTCATTTTAATTAAAGAAAACAGAAGGAATCGACCAAATAAGAGGTCTTAAAGAGTAGAACATTAAGTTTAATGGAAATTAGAAAACTGAAACATATCACATAAATGAATACAACATAGGACTAGATGACACTAGGAGAAAGGAAAGAGGAAAGAATACCTCCGAAATCAACAGTGGCCCAGGATTGACCTCGGACTTGAACTATTGAAGCCAAAATGGGCCTTAATTGGGATGTTCTCGGTTGAGAACACCTAGATTAAGGTCCATTAGACCTCAATCTCTGATCAATTTTGAATGGAGAACCCGTTTTGAATTTCTAGGGTTCATGTGGTCATTTTTAGGGCTCGACCGGTTCTGGCAAGATTCGAACTAAACCAGGGTTAATAGGGGTATGAGGGAGGTCATGGGAGTGATTGGGGTGAGTTTGGGGTGGTTTGGGGTAAACGTTCAAGTTCCGGCGAACTTCAAACTAATATTCAAAACGTTCGAGAAATATTCGAGACTAACGACTACCCGATTCGCGTAGAGGGGGCTTGGGAGGTTCTACGGTGTTAATTTGGGGAAGTTTGGCCTACCGGAACCGCCGTGAGGCGATTTTCGGTAGGCGGAGTGCGGTGGGGGACGGCGAGCCGGTCTCTGAAGCTTAGAGACGAAGAGAGGGGGTTGGCTTGGGGGGCTGGGGTGTGATTTCAAGGTTATATACTAGGTGCCGGGATTTAATCCTGGCCGTTTGATCAAGCGGGATCAACGGTGGGGATCAATTATTCAATTGCTAACAGCGTCGTTTGGTTAAGTGGGGAATTGGATTGGTCCGGGTTAACTGGGTCGGGCAAGCTCGGGTCGTGAGGGTGAGGTATTGGCCGTTAGATCAACTGAGTCAAACGGCCCAGATTAATGCTTCCTAAACGGATAGTAGGGGTGATCTTGGCCATCGGATCAATTCAAAATGAACGACCATGATTAAAGGTGAACCGGACTGGACTAGGGATAACTCGATTGGGCCTGGTTTTGGACTGGGTTTGGCCCAAATCTAATTTCCTTATCTCTTTATTTCCTAAAACTAGACTCTATATTGTATTATATATATATATATAATCAGATTAACTTGTAACACATATAATTAATTTTTACTAACAATTAACATACATAATTAAATACCAAATCCCACAATTGTACATTAAATGACAAGAAATGCGAAAAATATATTTTTATGATTTTTTCATTTTCGTAAAAATGAACTTAACTATTTCTAAGTACGGAACTAATCCTAAAATATAAATGCAACATATTTTGTATTTTTTTTTTATTAATTTAAACAAATAGACATGGACACACAAATGCAAACAATAAGAAAAAGAACATATAATCCACAAATATTGCAAACAAACACAGAAACTCTTTTATTTTGAAATTTTGGGAGTAATTCTCGTATAGGGCAAAAATCACGTGCTCACAGACGCGCGACCGCGTAGGGCAGATATTCAACTAGGTATAGGGAATTTCATTTAAGTCCAATTTTTAGATGAAATCATGGGTCCTAATTGTCCCTACTCAGTTATTAATGAAGAATTCAGCCCCATTGTTTCACAAAAACACCCTAAATCTACCCTAACAGTTAAAACTAAGAGAGAAAAAAGAAAATAAGAAGTTATACTAATAGGAAGAAAATAAAAAGGATCAAAAATCAACTATGAATATAATTAGTGAGAAATGTTACCAAAGGTTGTAAAAGTTTCAACTACTTGAAGCAAGTTCTTTTTGTGCATAGTGAAAAATTTAGGGCTCAGGTAGAAAATTAGCGAAAAGGTTAAAATGAGGCCTGAGGTTTCTTTTTATAGAAAACACTGTGGGACCCCCTTACTTACCTACCAACACGACCGTACAGAAATGGCCGCGAACCGCGCTGGATTTCCAACATTGTTAATTGCTTGAACAGCCCATGCGGACCACACTGTTTTGGTGTGCGGCCGCGTGGGAAGCTTCAAAGAGTATGCAAATTGGCCTTCTCCTGCGCGGACTGCACAAAAATGTCACGTGGCCGCGCAAATAACTTCAGAGACTTAGTGCCCATTTCACCAGTCTGCGTAGACCGCACTATTTTGGTACACGACCGCACAGGCAAACTTCAGAGAGCATGTTTCCTAGGCTTCTCCTGCGCGGACTGCAGGAAAACTTCAGAGACCTAAAATTTGGCACTTTTGTCCTGCACTGGCCTAACATCAACCCTGAAATATCTCAGAAACCATGAGTTAAAAAAATCCTAATCTACAATAAAAAATGAAATGAAAAAAAAATACATGGGTTGCCTCTCAAGAAGCGCCTAATTTAACGTCGTGGCACGATGCGTTTTACCGTCATATCACTTCAAATGAATAAGCGCCACCACGTGGCTGTCATCAGTCTTCCCCAAGTAGTGCTTGAAACGATGCCCATTTACCCTACACACTTCACCATTCTTATTTTTAAGATCAAGAGCACCGGGGGGAGTTATAAAGACCACTTCAAAGGGACCACTCCATTTGGATTTGACCTTCCCCTGAAATAACCGCAGCCGAGAATTGAAAAGAAGAACCATGTCGCGCTCCTTGAATTCTTTACCCCGAGCAAACTTATCATGGAGGTACTTCATTTTGTCCATATACAGGGATGAGCTGGAGTAACCATGGAATCTAAACTCATCAAGTACATTCAGTTGCTCCACTCGGAGGTTGGCCGCAACATCCCATTCCTACTTCAATTTTTTCAATGCCCACATCGCCTTATGTTCTAGCTCCACGGGAGATGCAAAGCCTTACCAAACACCAATCCATATGGAGACATACCAATCCGAGTCTTATAAGCCATCCGATATGACCAAAGAGGGTCATCCAACTTCTTTGACCAATCGGTCCTATTTGCATTCACTATTTTGGACAAAATACTCTTAATTTCCAGGTTTGACACCTCTACTTGGCTGCTTGCTTGAGGATAGTATGGGGTAGTCACCTTATGGTTAACTCCATATTTGGCGAGCAAAGAATCAAAGGACTTGTTGCAAAAATGGGATCCCCATCACTAATGATAGCACGAGGGGTTCCAAATCTAGTGAAGATGTTCTTTTTCAAAAATGCCACGACACTCCGGCTTCATTGTTGGGAAGAGACACGACTTCAACCCACTTAGAAACATAATCCATCACTACGAGAATATACGTGTTCCCATATGAGCTTACATATGGGTCCATGAAATCAATGGCCCACACATAAAAAATGTCCACATCTAGAATTGTATTGAGAGGCATCTCATCCCTTTTAGAAATCCCACCGGCTCGTTGACATTCATCGCATCTCTTAAATAAATCACCGGTATCTTTAAACAAGTAAGGCCAATAGAAACCATAACTAAGCACCTTAGAAGCGATCCTTTCACTGCCATGATGGCCACCAAACGAGAGGAATGACAAGCTTCGAAAATACTCAATTGCTCTTCTTCTGGGACACATCGACAAATCACACCATCGGTGAAAATTTTAAACAAGTAGGGCTCATCCCAATAATAATCCAAACTATCCCGCTTGAGCTTCTTCCTTTCGTTAGAAGAGAGCTCATACATGACTATACCTGTCACAAGATAATAGGCTACATCGGCAATCCATGGCATATAACGCATAAACACCGCAAGGCATTGTTCATCCGAGAAAATATCATTTATCTCAAGGCCGTCGAGCGACCTCCCCTCTTCCTCCAAGCGGGACAAGTGGTCCGCCACTTGATTTTCACTTCCTTTTTGGTCCATAATTTCTAGATCAAATTCTTGCCAGAGTAATACCCATCTCATCAACCTGACCTTCAAGTCTTTCTTTGTTATCATATACCTAAGGGCGGCATGATCGGTATGGATAATCACCTTAGCCCCCATAAGGTATGGGCAAAACTTTTCCAAGGTGAACACAATAGCTAGATACTCCTTCTCGGTGACTGTATAGTTCTTTTGAGCCTTATTCATCGTCTTTCCTACGTAGTACACTGAATGGAATGTTTTGTTGATTCTTTATCCAAGCACCGCACCGCACCAACCGCCACATCACTAGCATCACACATAAGTTCAAAAGTCAATTCTTAGTTGGGTGCGGTGATGATGGGCGTAGTGGTCAATTTATGTTTCAACAATTCAAAGGACCCATACACCTCTCATTAAAGATGAACTTCACATCTTTTTCCAACAGTTTACACAACGGGTTCACAATTTTTGAAAAATCCTTTATGAATCACCTATAAAACCCGGCGTTGCCTAATAAATTCCTCACCCTTTTGACAGAAATAGGGGGAGGAAGCCTTGAGATGACCTGTATCTTCGCTTTATCGACTTCAATACCATTCTTTGAGATTTTGTGCCCTAATACAATACCCCTTTGCACCGTGAAGTGACATTTCTCCCATTTTAGTACAAGATTAGTTTCCTCACATCTTTTCAACACCTTGTCCAAGTTCACTAGGCATTCTTCAAATGAGTCCCCCACCACGCTAAAGTCGTCCATGAAGACTTCCAGAATATCCTCCACCATGTCGGTGAAGATTTCCATCATACATCTTTGGAAGGTTGTCGGAGCATTATAAAATCCAAATGGCATTCTTGAGAAGGCGGATGTGCCACATGGACAAGTAAAGGTTGTCTTTTCCTGATCCTCCGGGGCAATGAGAATTTGGTTGTACCTTGAGTAGCCATCAAGGAAGCAATAATAAGCCCGGCCGGCTAAACAATTAAGCATTTGGTCCATGAATGATAGAGGAAAATGATCTTTTCTAGTGACCTTGTTGAGCTTTCTATAATCCATGCACGCCCTCCAACCTGTGACCGTTCGGATAGGAATCAATTCATTGTTGGCATTTGTGATGACCTTCATACCCCCTTCTTTGGCACACATTGGACCGGAGAGGTCCATGAACTATCCAAAATTGGGTAGACCACACCGACATCCAACCACTTGATAACCTCCTTTTTCACCACTTCTTGCATAGCTTCCTTCAATCTTCTTTGGTTCTCAAGAGAAGGCCTTGCATCATTCTCCAATATGATCTTGTGCATGCAAAAGGTGGGCTTATACCCTGATTATCTGCAAAGGTCCATCCAATCGCCCGCTTGCACTTTTGTAGAACTTCCAAGGTGGCATCAACCTGCAAGTTAGTTAAGCAAGATGAAAGAATAACATGCAAAGTGAAATTAGGGCCCAAGTATTCATACGTGAGGTAAGGAGGACGTGGTTTCAACTCCAACACCGCCGGCTCTTCAATAGATGGCATGGTTCGGGGAGTTTTCTGATTCTCAAGGTCCAATGATAATTTCCTAGGCTCATAAGAGTACGAGCCCATACCATGCAAAGAATTTACATATTCATTCTCCTGGCATCATCATTAGCCTCCATGTTCAAAAGCACCGCCTCTAGTGGATCTTCAACATTAATCATTGCGCTTGTGTCATCCACTATCACCACCGTGACAATGTCAACAAATGAGCATACCTTGGTTCTATTTGGTTTCTTCATAGACTTGCACACATGGAACACCACCTTTCCATCACCAATCCGGAAAGTCAATTCTCCCACCTCGACATCAACCAAGGCCTTCCCCATGTCTAAGAAAGGCCTGTAAGAATGATTGGGACTTCAAATACCACCTCACGATCTAGTCTCATGAAGTCAGCCGGCAAGATGAATTTATCAACCCGAACAAGGACATCATCGATTATTCCCAAAGGCTGATTCATTGACCAATCCGCCATTTGGAGCCTTATTGAAGTTGCGCGAGGTTGTCCGATCCCTAAAGTTTTGAAAATCGAATATGGCATTAAGGTGATACTTGCCCCAAAACAACAAAGGGCTTTTGCAAAATCAGCGCTTCCAATGGTGCATGGGATAGTATATGCGCCGGGGTCCTCAAGTTTTGGAGCCATGGAATGTACAATTGCACTCACTTGATGGGTCTTCTTGATTGTTTCACACTCCATTGATCTCGTCTTTGTAACCAAATCTTTCATGAATTTAGTTTACCCCAGCATTTGCTCGAGTGCCTCTACAAAAGGCACATTGATAGTCAAACTCTTTATTATCTCAATGAATTTCTTAAATTGGTTGTCACCTTTTTTCTTGGCCAATCGTTGAGGATAAGGCAGAGGAGGCCTAGGAAAGGTGCCTTGGCTTTGGGTACCTCCAGCTCGGGCATATCTATCACGTGTTCCATAGACGGGTTCAAGGTCTCTTGTGTCTCCTCTTCAACCTCATGAATGTCAATCCTCACTTCACCTCTAGCACGTGGTCCCACCACATCATCAACCCCATATGAATATCATCATCACATAACTCATCTTCATCAACCATGACTCGACTCTCTCCTGAGGCATGCACATCACCGCCTCGTCCACTTCGTGTAGTCACCGCCATCACATGATTGTTGTGTCAACCCTTAGGGTTTACTACCGTGTCACTTCATAGAGAACCCTTTGGGCGAGAGTTTAAAGATTGAGAAAGTTGTCCTATTTACACCTCTAGGTTCCAGATAGATGTGTTGTGTGAAGCCAATTGAGCATCGGAGTCTTGATTCTTTTTCATCATTTTCTCAAACATCATCTCTATTCGCCCCATATCACTTCCGGAAGAGCTAGGTCCTTGAGATTGAAACATTGGCGGGTTGTTCTGTTGTTGAAACATCGGAGTCCTTTGAAAGCCTTCCCCCGATTACCTTGACCACCATTGTTGTTCCACCTACCTTGACCATTGTTATTGTTCCAATTGTTGTTGTTGTTACCATTCCAATTTCCACTGTTGTTTCCTTGATTCCCCCAAATGTTATTTTGATTATTCCCATTCCAATTTCTACCACTTTGTTTATTGCCCCAATTTCCATGAGGACGCCATTGTTGATTGCCTTGGTTTCCTCTATTTCCTTGGTAGTTATTAACATTTTGCCATTCTTCACTTTGCTCATCATAGCACTCATTTGAATAACCGCTACCATCATAATAATTTTCACAATTTCCTTGAGATTGTTGTCCTCTTTGCCTTCTTTTCATCATATTCACTCCTTCCATGGCATTAACTTGGAGCTGGTTTTGAACTTGTTGTAATTTTGCCTTTGCTAATTGATTCATTATTGTTGTGAGTACGGAAATGGCTTGGCCATGGTCATGAAACTTATTGTGCAAATGTATGACATTAGGATGACTTTGAGGAACGTTTTCCCGGCTTTACCATGCCGAAGAAGTATCGGCCATCTCATCTAACACATCACATGCCTCTTGGTAAGAAAGTTTCATGAAGTTCCCTCCGTCTAGTTGGTTTACAATGCACTGATTCGTGGTGTTGATGCCCCTATAAAATGTTTGTTAGATTATTGCTTCGGTCATGTCATTGTTAGGGCACTCCTTCCCCATGGTTCTATATCTTTCCTATATCTCGTGCAATGGATACATTGGCTCTTATTTAAAGGCTAGAATTTCATCCCGTAGAGCCGCCATATGAGTTGGAGAAAAGAACTTGGAAATGAATTTGTCCGCCAATTCATCCCGTGTGGTGATAGAATGATTTGGTAACCTTTCTAACCAATTGAGCTCTTTACCCCTAAGAGAGAACGGGAAAAGCCTCAATCTCAAAGCATCCTCTGACACATTAGTTTGTTTGCTCTCCCAGCAATTATCTACGAACCACTTCAAGTGCTTGTATGTATTTCGGTTGGAGGAGCCTGTAAAATACCCTCTTTGATCAAGAAGTGTCAACATGACATTGGTGATTTAAAAATTCCCAGCCCGGATTCGTGGAGGAACTATGGCACTTGCATAATCCTGGTTTGGAAGAACTCTTGGGGCCACTCTTAGCGGTGGCGGTAGTTGAGGAGGGTCTGGGATTTGGCCATTTGGATTGGCCTTGACATTTCTACCTTTCAGTGGTACTTGAGGTACCGGAAGCTCATCTTGCTCAACATCTTCAACCTCCTCCCCTGCCAAGTCATTGCCAAGAGGGTCACTTTTGTTTAGAGCCATGTGTACCTGATAAATCAACACAAATCAAGTTAGTAAAAAGAAGGAAAGAGAAGCAAAACACAAAACTAGCTACACAAATGGTCAACGCCGCAAGCTCCCCGGCAACGGCGCCAAAAAGTGATCGCAGCGGACTCAACCTTAGGAAGAATGGGCGCTAATACTTTTACCTAATAGCGATATTAGGGTCAATTTCCATAGGGAGCTAGAAGGGAGTTATATATTTGCTTAGCCTAGAAATACGAATTTTCTTCTAATTGATCTTCTAATATTTTTGGGTTTTTATGATTATCAACTACAATTTAACAACTACTAATTATAACTAAATTATGCTGAGATATTAATTCTAGGTTGTATGCAAGATAGATAAAGAAACTAGGGCTGTGGTATTTACCTAGGTGGTCAACTAACGGGTAGAGATTCCTAATACAAGAATGACGATTATGGGGCTTATTCCATAACTGTTACATGATTGCACTCACTATCACACCTCTCGGTAGAGAGAGTGATTTTACCCAATTGACTCTCTTGAGGCCAAATGGGTAGGCCAATATGCCCAAGCAACTTAGGGTTCAAGCTGGGTAATTACTCTCTTGAGGTTTAACCCGTTAATTGGGACTACCATTCTCATGGGCCCATCCCAATTCCTTGTTGGGTTAATTTTTGGAGTCATAGACACTCTTTTTCAAGATGAGTCAAGACCCACTAAGCTAGACTTAGTGTTTGCAACCACCAAATCCTAATTAAACCATAAAATTAACCCAAATAGCAAACACCCAACATCATTCAAGCATTAAACAAGCACACCCATTAATTACCCACACTAGAGTCGAGCCACAACCCTAGCTAATGGGTTTAGTAAAACATAATAGCAACAAAAATAGAAGAAATATAAGATAAACTTGACATATTAATTAACTAGAATGTTAATCTACAAGAATCTATGGTAAAACAAGATGAAGATCCCCAAAATAGGCTTAATCTTGAGTCTCACGAGTGCAACAGCTATATCTGATACCAAGCTTACCCTAAAAATAATAAAATATTCTATATATACTAGGCTAGAAAAATTTGACAAAAATGCCCCTACGGGGCTGGCACGGATCGCGCAGAAATGCTGCGCCGCCATGTAGGGGTCTTGGTCTTCAAATCCTTCACTTTGAAGCTGGGGGCGTGGACCGCACAAAAAGGTAGCGCAGCCGTGCAGATTGAGGAGCGCGGATCGCGCAGAAGTGAGGCACGACCGCGTGGAAAATTTTACCAAACTAGGAAGTCTCTAAATCTTACCCATGCGGACCATATTGTTTTGGTGCGCGGCCGCGTGGGTTTTCCTTAGGCTCTTATTCTCCTCAGGAACGGACCGCATCAGGATGCGCACGGACTGCGCAGGTCACAAGCAGAAATCCCAACTCTCCGAATCTCCAGCGCGGCCGCGTAGCAAAACAATGTGGTATGCGTTGGACCTGTTTGATCCCCACTTCTCTTGACTTTCACACTTGGCAGTTTTCACTCCGTTCCGAGCCAATTTGTTACCATTATCATCTTGTCGTTCAAACCTGCAATCAAGCATAATTTGTTAGCATTTTGGGACTAATTTTTGGCAATTGACGCACAAAACTTAGGCAATAATGGGTATAAAACATGTAAAATTCATAGTTATCAATGACTACTATGAATCAATTGGCTAAGGCACAGTTACAACAAGTCCAAAACTCTCGCCAAGTGAATGCCATGGAGGGTGTGAATATGCTAGTGAATCAAAGAAGAAGAAGACAACAAAACCAAGAGAATTCCGAGCAATTTGGTGATGGTTGTGATGAGTTTCAAAATGATGGGTATGATGAACAAACTGAAGAGGTACAATATATGAACAATTTTCAAGGAAATAAAGGCAACTCTTCAAACCAACAGTGGTGACCCCAAGGAAATTGGGGCAATCAACAACAAGTTGGTGGTAATTGGAACAACAACAATCAGGGCGGTAATTGGGGGAACAACAATCAAGGCAACCAAGGAAATTAGAATGGTAATAATAACAATTGGAACAACAATGGTCAAGCGGGTGGAACAACAATGGAATCCAAGGCAACATGGGGCAAGGCTTTCAAAGGCCCCCGATGTACCAACAACCAAATATTCCGCCTCCATTTCAATATCAAGGATCTAGTTCTTTGGGGAATGATATGAGAAGAATAGAAATGATGTTCGAACAAATGATGAAGAAGAACCAAGATTCCGATCCTCTATTGCCTTCCCACAAAACCTCTATCCGGAACTTGGAGGTGCAGAGAGGCCAAATCTTTCAATCGTTGAATACTCTCCCTAAGGGCGCTCTACCAAGTGATACATTAGTGAACCCAAAGGGTGGGAACAATCATGTGATGGCAGTTACAACGGGATAGGCGGTGATGTGAATGCCTTGAAAGAAAAGCAAGTTGTTGATGATGATGTTGGGTTCCAAGACGATATAGGTCCTTTGATATTTGAAGATGTGGTTGAGAATAATGTGAACAATAAAGTGAGGATAGATATTGATGAGGCCAAGGTGGAAACTCAAGATGCCGTGAACCCGTCTAGGGAACACGTGATTGACATGCCTGAGCCGATGGTGCCGAAAGCTAAGGAAACTTTTCCTAGACCACCTCCGCCTTATACTCAACGGTTAGCTAAGCAAAGGAGTGACAATCAATTCAAAAAGTTCTTTGATATGATTAAATTCCTTACAATCAATGTGCCCTTGGTGGAAGCCCTTCAGCAAATGCCGGGATACGCCAAGTTTATGAAGGATTTGGTGACGAAAAAGAAGTCGATGGAGTGTGAAACAATTAAAATGACTCATCAAGTGAGTGCTATAGTACATTCTATGGACCCAAAACTTGAAGACCCCGGAGCTTTTATATCCCTTGCACTATCAGTAGTGCGGATTTTGCTAAGGCCCTTTGTGATTTGGGGACTAACATAAATTTGATAGCTTATTCGGTCTTCAAGACTTTGGGAATTAGGCAACCTAGTCCAACCTCAATGAGACTTCAAATTCCAGATCGATCAAGTGAACTTTTGGCATAATTGATGATGTTCTTGTCCGAGTAGACAAGTTTATATTGTCGACCGACTTTGTCATTTTGGATTGTGAAATGGACTTTGAAGTCCCAATTATTCTAGGATCAACTTTCCTTGCAACGGGGAAGGCATTGATTGATGTAGAAGTGGGTGAGCTCACTTTCCGAGTGGGAGATTAGAAGGTAGTCTTCCATGTTTGTAAATCCATGAAGCAACCCAATAGCATTAAGGTATGTTCATTTGTGGACATTGACACAACTATGATAGTGGATGACACAAGTTCTATAATTAATGTGGAAGATCCCCTTAAGGCCGTGCTTCTAAATATTGATGTTAATGATGATGCTAGTATAGTGGAATGTGTAGATGCTTTTCATGGTGTGGGCTCGTATTATTATGAACCTAGGAAATTGTCCATGGATCTTGAAAATAAAAAAACTTCACCAACTAAGCCATCTATTGAGGAGCCACCAGTGTTGGAGCTGAAACCATATCCTTCACACCTCAGGTATGAGTTCTTGGGCTCAAATTCTACATTACTAGTTATTATTTCTTCTTGCCTCACTAACTTGCAGGTAGACGCTACTTTCGAAATTCTCAAAAGGAAGAAGAAAGCGGTTGGGTGGACAGTGGCCGACATTAGGGGAATAAGCCCCACATTATGCATGCATAAAATCATTTTAGAGGAAGATGCAAGGACTTTCTTAGAACACAAAAGGAGGCTCAATAAGGAAATGCAAGAGGTGGTGAAGAAAGAAGTGATCAAATGGATAGATGCGGGTGTGGTGTATCCAATCTCCGATAGCTCACGAACTTCTCTGGTACAATTTGTGCCAAAGAAAGGTGGGATGACTGTGGTGACAAATGACAAAAATGAACTTATTTCCACTCGTACCATTACCGGGTGGTGAGTTTGCATAGACTACCGGAAGCTAAATAAGGTGACCCAAAAGGATCATTTCCCATTGCCGTTCTTCGACCAAATTCTTGATCACCTTACGAGGCGTACTTTATATTTCTTTTTGGATGGCTAATGGGGGTATAATAAAATCTTGATCGCTTCGGAGGACCAAGAGAAGACCACTTTTACTTTCTCATACGGCACATTTGCTTTCTCTCGGATGCCGTTGGAGTTGTGCAATGCTCCGACGACCTTCTATTGATGCATGATGGCTATTTACACCGACCTGGTAGAAGAAATTTTGGAGGTCTTTATGGATGATTTTAACGTGGTTGGTGATTCCTTTGAAGAGTTCTTGGGAAATTTGGATAGAGTTTTGGACCAGTGTGAAGACACCAACCTAGTGCTAAATTGAGAAAAATGTCATTTCATGGTTGAAGAGGGTATAGTGTTGGGCCAAAATCTTTCTAAGCATGGGATTGAAGTAGACAAAGCCAATACTGAGGTGATTTCAAGGCTCCCTCCCCCCAATTCTGTCAAAGGGGTGAGGAGTGTTCTTGGACATGCGGGGTTCTATCGGTGGTTTATCAAGGATTTTTCAAAGGTTGTGAATCCCCTTAGCAAGTTGCTATAGAAAGGTGCTAAGTTTGTTTTTGATGAGAAATGCATGGAGGCATTTGAACTTCTCAACAATAAGGTGACCACTACCCCGATCATTACCACACCATGTTGGAGCTTACCTTTCGAGCTCATGTGCGACGCAAGTGACATTGCGGTTGGGGCTGTTTTGGATCAAAAGGTTACAAAATATTTCACCCGGTGTACTAGGCAAGAAAGACCATGAACGAGCTCAAAGGAACTACATAGTCACCGAGAAAGAATTGTTGGCCATAGCTTTTGCAACGGAAAAGTTTTGACCGTACCTTATGGGGGCTAAGATCATTATGCACACCGATCATGTTTCCCTTAGGTATTTGATGACAAAGAAATACTCAAAGGAAAGGTTGATAAGATGGGTTCTACTACTCCAAGAATTTGATCTAGAAATTGTGGGCCGAAAAGGTAGTGAGAATCAAGTGGCAGACCACTTGTCCCATTTGGAGGAGGATGGGAGTCCTTGTGGTGGACTAGATATCAAAGACTTATTTCCTGACGAAAACCTCCTTGTGGTGTCAATAAATGATATGCCATGGTTTGCCGATGTTGCTAACTACCTAATGACCGTAATAATCCCATGTGAGCTCTCTTCTAACCAAAGAAAGAAGCTCAAGTGGGATATTTTGGATTTCTAGTGGGATGAGCCATACTTGTTTGGGTGTGATTCGAAGGTATGTCCCAGAGGGAGAGAAATTGAGTATTTTGGAGGCTTGTCATTCATTCCATTATGGTAGCCATCACGGAGGGGTGAGAATAGCTTTGAAAGTTTTGAGTTGTGGTTTTTATTGGCCAATCTTATTCAAAGATGCAAGTGATTTAGTAAATAGATATGATCAGTGTCAACAAGAGGGCGGGATTTCCAATAAATATTACATGCCTCTAAACACAATTCTCGAAGTTGATATCTTTGATGTTTGGGTTATCGAATTTATGGGCCCTTTTCTTAGCTCGTGTGGGAACACTTACATTTTTGTATGTGTCAAAATAGGTTGAGGACGTGGCCTTGCCCAGCAATGAAGCTAGGAGTATGGTGGCATTTCTAAAGAAGATCATTTTCATAGGGTTAGTTACACCTCGGGCAATCATTGGTGATGGAGGATCGTATTTTTGCAATAGAGCTTTTGATACCTTACTCGTCAAGTATGGTATGAATCACAAAGTTTCTACACCTTATCATCCTCAAGCAAGTGGCCAGATTGAAGTGTCTAACAGGGAGATCAAGAGTATATTGTCCAAAATCGTCAAGCCAGTAAGACCGATTGGTCTAAAAAGCTAGATGATGCTCTATGGGCTTACCTGACCGCTTACAAGAACACAATGGTATGTCGTCGTACCGATTGGTGTTTGGGAAAGCATGTCACCTACTAGTGGAATTGGAGCATAAGGCCATGTGGGTGTTAAGGAAGCTTAGCCTTGAGTGGGATGTTGTGGCCAATCTTCATGTTGAACAACTCAATAAACTTGATGAATTCTAGTTCCATGCATACTCTAGTTCGTCCTTGTATAAGGACAAGATGAAGTACCTTCATGACAAAGATGCTCGTGGAAAGGATTTCAAAGTTGGTAATTAGGTGCTCGGAAAACTGAAATCAAAGTGGAGTGTGCCATTTGAAATTGTATGTGTGACACTGTTTGGTGCTCCAGAGAACAAAGGTGGTGAAGTCTTTCGAGTGAATGGGCACTGTATCAAGCATTATCTTGGAAAGTTTGATGATATCCATTGGTGGTTGTTGCTCATTTCAAATGATGTGATGGTAACCCGCATCGTGATGCTACATTAAATCAGGTGCTTCTTGGGAAGCAACCCATGTGTTTTTCTTTTTGTTTTCTTTGATTTTCTTGGTAGTGTAGGATTGATTTTTGGGCTAACTAGTGGTGAGATGTTGCAAGGATTGAGTTGATGCAGTGCGGGACATAATTGCAAAATTGTTCAGTCTTTGATTTCCAGTGTAGAGACACTACACATTGTGCAGTCCGCACTGGTATGAGCCAATGTGTGGACTCTCTAAAGTTTTCCACTACAGCCGCATGGGATTTTGTGCAAATTGCGGTGGACCTTCGCGGCTGGAGTCTGCTTTGTGCAGACCGCAGAGGTTGCCTTCTCAAATTTCTTCTAAACAAACCCAGCATGAACCATGGACCATTTTGTGTGGCTGTGCTGGTAGGTAAGAGTGGTCCCACATAATTCTCTATAAATAGACCTCAAGGGTCTCCTATTACCCTTTTAGAAAAGTTAACTCTTAGAGGCCCTAAAAGTACTGCTCGTTTTCTTTCCTCATCGTAATAGCTTGCTTGCATTGTGTTTATTCACTTCTTCTCAATATATGGTAACCTTTCACCCATTTATTTTAGTTTATTGTTTAATATGATTTCATTTTCTTTTCTATTAGCTGTGTAGTCTTCTCCTCCCACAAAAGCTATACACCTTGTTTGGAGGTTGGTGGAACTGTACAGAGAGAGAAAGAAGGATTTGCATATGGTGTTTATTGACCTAGAGAAAGCATTTGACAAGGTTCCTAGAGAAGTTCTCTGGAGATGCTTGGAGGCAAAAGGTATGCCGGTGCCTTATGTTATGCCAATTAAGGACATATATGATGAGGCTAAGACTCGGGTTAGGACAGTATAAGGGGACTCTGAGCCTTTCTCGGTTCAAATGGGATTACACCAAGGCTCTACGCTCAGTCCATTCTTATTTTCACTGGTGCTGTATGCAATATCATACCATATCCAAGGGGAGGTGCCATGTTTCATGCTATTTGCCTATGATATAGTTCTGATTGATGAGTCACAAGCTGGTGTTAACGAGAGATTGGAAGTCTGGAGAAAGACTCTTCAAGCTAAGCAGGACAAAAATGGAATACCTCGAGTGTAAGTTCAGCGCTGGGCCGGGGGAAGTGGACGTGGATGTAAGGCTTGTGTCACAAATCATCCCAAATAGAAGCAGCTCCGAGTATCTTGGGTCGGTTATCCATGGGGGAGGTGAGATCGACGATGATGTCACTCACCGTATTAGTGTAGGATGGATGAAGTGGAGGTTAGCATCTGGAGTCTTGTGTGATAAGAGAGTGCCAACGATACTCAAAGGTAAGTTCTATAAAGTGTTGGTTAGACTTGCTATGATATATGGGGCTGAGTGTTGGCTTGTTAAGTTTTCACATATCCAAAAGATAAAAGTAGCTGAAATGAGGATGTTGAGGTAGATGTGTGGGCACACTAGAAAGGATCAAATTAGGAATGATGACATTTGGGAGAAGGTACATGTGGCCCCTATTGATGACAAGATGCGGGAAACGAAGCTCAAATGGTTCGGACATGTACAGAGGAGAAGCCTAGATGCTCCAGTAAGGAGGTGTGAGCGGCTGGTTGTGGAAGGCACACGAAAAGGCAGAGGGCAGCCTAAGAAGTATTGGGGAGAGGTGTTCAGACAAGATATGGCGAGGCTTCAGATTTTCGAGGATATGGCACTTGATAGGAAGTTATGGAAATTGCAAATTACGGTTGTAGGATAGGAGGTAGTGGACAAGTTCGATGGGTTTTTGTCTAAGATATCTAGACTATTTTCGATGCAGGATCCATTTACAAACCATCATTTTTCGTTGAATTATTATTGTTATTATTTTTCTTTTCCTGCTTTCTATGTCCCTTTTACCATATGATTTCTGTGGTGAATCTAATACTCTCTTTTTCTGTCTATTTATTATCTTGAGCCGAGGGTCTTTTGGAAATAGCGTCTCTACCCCCTTGGGGTAGGGGTAAGGTCTGCGTACACACTACCCTCCCCAGACCCCACTTGTGTGATTTTATTGGGTTGTTGTTGTTGTTGTTGTTTTTAGTTTGGCTGTTAATTTTTGTGTGCTTGATGAGTATATTGAACTGGGTAATTGAGTAGGGACCAAATCTAGGTGAAAAACTTGAACTAAAATACAAAACCCAAGAACCCTAACTCAGTGCCATATCTAAGCACCCACTATGGACCGCGGTCATGTTTGTGCAGTCCACGATGATGATTTTCTGAAAGCTGAACTTAAGCCCGGTGCAGCCGAACTACATTTTGTGTGGACTGCACTGGCCCACTACGGCCACGTTACTACTTTGTGCGGTCCACGGTGGTCAGATTTAGAGAGGTGACCATTGTCTAGTACGGCCACACTACTTTTTCTGTGATCCACACTGGCCCACCACAGCTACGGTAATGCTTTATGCGAGCCGCGATGGTGAGATTCAAAGAGATATTTAGGGTTTAAGACCTGTGCAGACCACAGTCATTCTTGTGAAGTCCGCAGTGGCCTTAGTATAGCCGCACTGCCATTTTGTACGGTCCGCACTAAGCATGTTCTGCAACTGTCTGGTTTTGTTCTGCAAATTCTTTCTGCACATATGTTTCATTGCTCTATTGATACTAACAAAGATAGATGTTTGTGCTTGTAGATAATGGTTAAGCAATGGGGGGGGGAGAACATCAAAACAACCAGGAAGAGGTGACTCCTCCGAGGGGGAAAAGGAAAGAGAATAGTCAAACTCACTCCCAAAGCTCGGAAAATCATAAGCACACCAGGAAGCTGATAAAAGCCATAGATAGAGTTATTTCCCATTCCTCGGGGAGTGAGTACCAACTGTAAAGGAATATCTTTTCCGACTCAGTCCCAACTCATTTCATCTCCAACTTCCAATTGACCGATGATACTCTTCCACCACCACCCACTATTCGAAAGCTAGTTAATATTGTTTGTGATTCATCTGAGGGCTCAGCAGTCGTTTGCGGGGATGACTAAACCTCTCCCACAACTTTATTATCTAGGGGAGTGCAGGAGGAGGAGAGAAGGTGATATAGGTAGATGAGGGGGTAGCTGAAGGTGGTGAGCCTCATGTGGGAGGCATTGCCCGAACTAGGAAGCCTGATATGTGCAAAGATAGATTTGTGAGCCAAGTGGCTTACCATAAGTGTAGGGAGTGGTGGCCGGTGAGGTATTTGATACCTGAGCAAAGTTTATTAACGAAGACTTATTACCCCACAACCCTGATGTGCAAAGGAAATTTAGGACTAGAGTAGGCTGGGAAATATTTATAAAGAAGTGTATAGATGCAAATGAACACATGGTGAAGGAATTTTGTTGCAATGTAGCCCACATAAAAAAGGGCTCAAAAGTGACCAAGGTTTGCAACAAGATTGTATTGTTTGAAGGGATTCACCTGAATGAATATTTGGGCTTCAATGATGAGGATGAGTCTCTATATCTAGCAAAGTTAGAGATGGTTGAGGAGGTCCGTCCTTGGTTAGCTCAGTACCTGGCAATCCCAGGTACCGTTTCGGAGTGGTTGACAGCTGGGGCTAAAATACTGAGGAGAACCCTGAACTTTGATGTTAGAGGGTGGGAGACTTTCATTTGTAGCTAGTTGGAACCTACTACACATGACCAAACTTTTCCTCTACACTAGACTATGTTAGTTGCATAGATCATAGCAGGATACTCCATTAATGTGGGGAATGTGATGTCCTATGTTATATCATTAGTGGCGGAGCATGATCGAAACTACCCTTTCCCCAGCACCCTCTCTATGTTTTTCTGGGACTTGGAGGTGGAAAAGAAGCTCTATCACATCAAAGCCAAGCCAGTAGCTCTATTCTCATGGTATAGTTTAAAGGGGTCAGACAACCTCAAGGATAAGAGCTACAAGGCCCCTGCTTCAGCCCTAACCAGCCAGTCTGAAGTGCCAGTTGTGGTAGAGGCCTCCACTGAGCCTGCATTCATAGTTTCTGACATGCCTCTCAAACCTTCCACTACTGCTGACTTGCCTCCTGATATTTTTACCTCAGCTGGCCCGGAGATTCCATCTTCTCGGGCCCATATATCCTATCACTGCCCATCGATTAAGCCAGACGCTTTAGAGCTTGAACAACTGGATGTGTACTACTTCATCCAAGTTGTCTACTTTGACATCCACCATTGCAGCTAAGTCGGATCCTCAGCCAGCACTAGTCCCACAGTCTATCGAGGATGCCTTGAAGAACATGCTTGACAACTAGGAGAAGATCCTTAGTACACAGGCTGATTTGGCAAAGGTGGTGGCTTCACATGGCAAAGCTCTAAAGGAGCTTGCCAAGTAGAACAAGAATTTGCGCAAGACAAAGACCTCTAGAGAGTCCGTGAAGGAGCTGAGGGTAGATGTGGATAGACTGAAGGCATACTAGCTATCTTTAGACTTATTATTTAAGGACCCAGCTCCAGAACCAACCACAAACACGGATCAAATACAGAGACCTCCAAATAATAAGAGGAAGATACATAGAGCAGATGATGCCATCATCTAGTTGGCGGACCCACCATAGGCTTCCTCCAATCAGCCACAGGTTGTACTAGAGCCACAGTCGATCCAGGTCCAGTCCCAGGTCACAACAGGTGAGCAGCAGGATACTGGGAACCACTCTGAGGTTCCCAAGCATATCGAGGACATAGGGACCACTCATGATCCTATGCAAACAGATGAGGCTTAGGGAGTCTTCATATCATTTCCTTATACTTTTTGGTGTTTATTTGTTTAGTTGTCATTAAGGATAATGCCAACTTTTACTTGGGGGGGGGGGGAGGCGCCCTGCATTTTATCCTTGGATGACTGTATATATACTAATTTAGTTTATGCTTTCTTTGATTTTCACTTGGTCTGTATATAATGCTACATTTAGTTACTTTATCACACTTTTTATCTTTCATTTGGTCTGTATATAAAGTTATATCATTGTATATATTCATTCTCGTTATATATTCATTCCTCTGTTGTACATATTCATTCTATTTTCTATTTTCACAAAATAATTTCGGGTTTAGCTTCTTATATAGGCTCGTAGCATTTTGTTTTATTTTGGACGTTTTTAATAAGCCTTTGGTTTACTTAATGCCATGGTTCTTTCCAAAGATGGAGTATTGTGTGAACCGGGTGACACTTTCTAATTATAGATGGCAAAACAACCTTCTTAAGGGTTTGAGTCCGTTTTTTATTTTTTTGTTGTTTTGTAATTTGTAGTTAAGGGTACCTAAAACAAAGATTCACTTGGGCCTAGAACATTTGCCTTTGATCCCATGGTCAAAGACAAAATGATGTCTTTAGGATGGTGAAAGTTGTAACCTTGAGACACTTGCGTTGGCCGATAATCATCAAGTGATTTTTCGGGACCATTGTATGCTCAAATCATATCTAAGGTCATTGTGGCCCCCCGACTCTATGTCTTTGGCAATCCTTTAGCTTCTATGTATGAGTCTAAGTCTCGAGCCATTGGTCTAAAACTTGCCCTGGATGTTTATTGAGGCAAAATCTTAAGTGAAATTTGACTTGAGCAGTGATTATGGGCTCTCATTTATCCAAATGATAGTTTAACAAATTCCATAGCCTACCAATGATAGGATCCCTAGTTAACCCTTTTGAGACTGAGACCTTTTTCTTTCAAGAACCATGTCACAATCCTATACCCATTCTAAAAGATACCCTCTCTTGGCACCCGATCTTTCCTTGAGCACATGGAAAATGTATAAGTTTGTGGGGAGAGCGAGGATGACAACAAAGTGGTATGAGGCACAAAAATGAAGAAAAGAAAAGGCAACGAAAAATAAAGAGACACAAAAGACAAAAAGAATGCTCAATGTGAAAAAGAATAAGAAGTGATTCAAGAAAAGCAAAAGAAAGAAAGGTGAGGAAAGTTGAAAAAGGAGAAACTATTTGAATTGCATAAGAAAGCATGACAATGTATCTCTCTAACCCCTTAGAAAGATTTTAAATGGCCAAAGTGTCGAGAGAATTATGCCAAATAAATCATAAGAAGTGCTTAAGGGAAGTTTGAACCCACTTGAACAAAAACATGTCCTACCCTAACCTATAGCCTTCACAACGACTCCACAAAAGCCCTATATGTTCTTGAGTTAAATGAAGCTTACATTAGTGGATACTTACATAAGGGGCAAGCATATGGTACTTAGAGCCAGACTTGTGGCCTTTTCTTGAGAGAGATGAGTGAAATCCCATTATCCTCGGTTTGTGTTCCAATAATATAAAAGGTGAGGTTTGTTTAGGGGGAGTTGAGGATGTGTGAGTTCGGGTTTCACATTGAACAAAGTAATTGAGAGAGTCTTTGATGTATTGAGTCAACTCTTGATGCTCTTGTGTAACACTTGATCCATGGTTTTTCAAAGGTTAAATGTTGTTAATGATAAATTTATATTGAGGGCAATTATTAGTCCCAATTGATGCTTGTTGAGATTACTTTAGGATAGCTTGAAATTCTTGGATTTTTCCTTCAGGGGTGGGTCTTATTTGGTTTGCTTGAGGACAAGCAAAATCTTAAGTTTGGAGGAGTCGATAACTAGGGATTTTAATATGTTTTATGCTCCTTCTTGCTTACGCTTTGATTATAAATTCTAACAAAATAGTCCCAAAAGGCTCATAAGTTGGCTAGATTGCAGGTTTGATCAACAAAGTGACGAAATGTCTAAGTTTGACTCAAAAGAAGTGAAACCTGCTCAAGTACCAAAGACAAGGCAAAGACGGAACAAATAGGCCTAGTGCGGTCGCAATACACTTTGTGTGATTCGCACTAGGGATATTCAGAGAGTAAATTTCAGGGTATAAAACTTAGCGCAACCGTAGTCCATTCTGTGCTATCCGCACTAGGGAGATTTAGAGAACTGGAAAATCAAGGGTTAAAGCAGTGCGACTGCAGTAGAGTTTGTGCGGTCTACACTGGAGACTCTGTTAACGCACTACCATTATGTGCGGTCTGCAGAACAGAAGTTCAGAGAGATGAAATATGCCAGATTGAAGTCCTCACGGTCCGCAGTCAGAATTGTGAGAACCAGATTAGAGACCTCTACGGCCATGGTCCATTATGTTCGGTCTGTGGAGCCTGAGTTCTGAGAGTTAAGATTGCAAGTCCAAGAACCTAGTGCGGCCACAGTCCATTTTGTGCGGCTGATACTGACCCCGTATGGGTATTTTTGTCTAGTTTTTCTAGCTCAATATAAATAGAACCTTTTTCCTATTTTTAGGCAATCAGTTATTTCTAGAACGTAGCCGCGCTCATGAGAACATCATCTATAGCCATTTTTTGGCATCTTAGCTTAATTTTAACGATAGATTCTTGTATTTTACTTTAGTAATTAATTATATGTCTTCTTCTTCATCTATTTTTCTATGTTGTTGTTCAAGCATGATTAGCTAAACTATTTAGCTAGGGTTGTGGCTCAACCCAAGTGTGGGTAATTGATGGGTGTTGTGATTTAAGGTTAGATTGACTATGGGCATTTGTATTTGGGTCAATTTTATGGTTTTTATTTATGAATTGGTGGTAGCAAATACTACTTTGTGCTAAGTTGACTTGGCTCTTCTTGAGAGAGAGAGTCTAAGTCTCCAAAATTGACCCAACAAGGAATTGGGATGGACTCGAGAGAATTGATAGTACCAATTAAAGGGTTAAATCTCGAGAGAGTAATTTCCGACTTGTACCCTAGTTGCTTGAGCTAATTTACTTACCCCATTTAGTCTCGATAGAGTCAATTGGGCAACATCACTCTCTCTAGCGAGAGGTGTGAGAGTGGGTAAAGTTTTGCAACGGTTATACATATTTCCCCAATCAGATCAATCAAGCCTTAGAAGCAATTAACCGTTAATTAGCCACCTAGGTGAAGGTCATATCCCTAGTGCCCTTTTAAACCATTAGATACAACTCTTAGCAATAATCATGTAATCTAGTTTCAATTCTAATTAGTAGTTTGATAATAGTAGTTTATAAAAGAAAAACCCAAAAATGTTATAAGTGACATTTGGAACAATTACACGACTCTAGACTAGATAGATACTCAACTCCCTTTCAAGCTCCCTGAGGAATTCAATCCCGACCCTTATATCGGGTAAAAGCTATTGCAATCCTCTCTTCCTACTTTGTAGTAGTGTTAAGTTGGCAGCGATCACTACTCACATCATTTCAAGTGATGTGTTCAAGTTGTACCAAAGGGGCTTTTATACAAAACATCACAAATAGGTTTTAGTTTCACTCTCAAGCATCAAGCAAAAATGGAAAAGATCATTCTCTTAAGTTTGAAGAACAGGGTTGAACGCTACTACAGACAGTTCCTAAACCATTGATTATTGTTGTCCTAGTTGAGTTGTAACCATGTTATTGCATTTACAATATCTCCTAAATCACTTACTTAGAAGTTTACTGATTAGGAATCCTCTTGTAAATCCTCAGACTCGTTGAGTTTAGGCTGTGGCTAGTTTTAGTCATAAAGAAAAGTCTTTGTAATCATAGGTTTACAAAGTAGCTTGTGGTGACAACACCACAAGTTAGAAAAATCCTTTGTAACTAGGATAGTCACAAAGTTGCTTGCGGTAAAGGTACCATAAGTTAGTTTGATTTCTTTACAATCTGGAGTATTATAAAGTGGCTTGTAATAGTAACATTACGAGTTAGTAAAGTTAAAAGCCTAAAAGGTAGGTCATGCATTATTTATCCCCTTGTGAGGGATTTTTCTATGTAAAAATCCTTGCCTCATTTACTTACTGCTTTATTGAGTTCTCTTAACAGAAACTTGTAGAGGACTAGGTACTACGATTTAGTGGACCCAAACAAACTAACAATTAGTATCAGAGCAGGTTCCTCCTATCATGTTAACATCTAGGAAGGATCTTTTTGATAAATCCTTTAAATTTTGAAGATGGCGAATCTATATACCACCCACCCAAGTTTGATGGAAAACGTTATTGGTGGTGGAAAACTAGAATGCATGATTTTATCATGGCTGAGGATTGCGAGCTTTGGGATATTATCTGTGATGGTCTGGTTATTCCAATGAAAGTACAAACAAAAAAATCAGTTTCAAGAAAAAGGACCAGCAAAGAATACACTGAAGTATAAAAAGAAACGATGGAGAAGAATGCCCGTGCCAAGAAATTCCTGGTAGATGGTATGGAACCTAAAAGGTATAACAGAATATCTACATGCAAAACTGCCAAGGAAATATGGGAGGCTTTGCAAATGGCTCATGAGGGAACTATATAGAAAAATCTAACAATGATAATAGTTCTACGATGGCAGTTGCATGCGGGTAGATTGGATATAACTCAACGCTTGCTTTGATGGCACAATCAGACAACGATGAAGAAAATGGAAATGAAGAGGTAACCTTCAAGGATGTTTAGAGAAATCTGAAATCCTATACTCCAAAAAAATTCATGTGTTTAGCTGATGTTTTAATTATTACATTTTGTAGTCTTGCGGAGGATAGAGATACCTTGTTCTTAGAACTAGAGGAATCTGAACATATTAGAAAAGACTTAGTTGCTGCAATTTCTGATCAAATGAAAGCCATTGAAAGCTTAGAAAGGGGAAAGGAGATAGTGAATGAGGAATATTCTAGTCTTGAAGTATGAGTGAGGAATATTCTAGGATTGACGATGAGGTGACAGCCTTGAGATTTAGGATGAGTGCTGAAATTGAGAAAAACGAGCTCCTCCAAACCAATCTAGAAAAAGTAATGAATGATCTTGTAAGGTCTCTAAAGTAAACCTGGTCCGTAGAAGCTACCACAGTCTTGTTCACTAATGACAGTGAAAAGGGGCAAGAAATACTGTTTCCAAGGAAGAAAGATCCTTACAACCCTCACAGTAAGAGCGCAACTGCATCTGTTAACTGGCCTTGTATCCAATGTGGGAACACTGGGTACTCCATGGAAGTTGTACATGCCAAGAATTAGTCAGTACCAAAACACAAAGTGGCTGCTAAAACTGTGATCACAAAAAAAGGACCAGGTTCCACTCATAGAAAGCGCACATTACTTCCATGGACCAAGAGAGCTCTTATTCATTCTCTTTGTTACTACAAGGGAATTAATTTTTTTGTGCAGGGAACAGTGAAGGGAAGTGAGCAACAATGGTTCATGGATAGTGGATGTTCGAAACACATGGCTGGGAATACTACAAACTTTCTTTCACTAAAAGCCGTGTAGGGTGGGAGTGTATCCTTTGGAAATGGCAAAAAATGATTCATTCTTAGAGGTTGAAATGTTGGGAAGTCACTCACTCGCTCTATTCAAAATGTGTACGATGACAACACACTTAAGTACAGTCTTCTGAGTGTTTCTCAAAATTGTGATTAAGGGAACATGGTGGAGTTCCTGTCCAAAATATGTACAGTCATTGACCTTGTGACTGGTGAAATAGTTCTGATGGCCAAAAGATACAAGAACATCTATGTTACGGACTTTTAATCCTTATAGAGTGGTGATCTCAGTTGTTTGAAGGCGCTTGACGATGATGCGAAACTATGGTGCAGAAGATTGGGCCATGCAAGCTTTTTCCTTTTGAATAAACTAACTCAGAAGAACTTGGTCCATAGTCTGCCTGTGTCACAATTCAAAACACAAAAATTCTGTGATGGCTGTGCCAAAGGAAAACATGTAAAGTCCTCCTTTAAGTCAAAAATAGATCACCTCAAAGCTGCTTGAGCTCCTGCACATGGATCTTTGTGGACCTATGAGTATGCAAAGCAGAGGAGGAAAGAGCTATATTTTCGTGATCATGGATAACTATTCCAGATTCACATGGACTCCATTTCCTAGAACAAAAGATGAAACGGTTAAAGTATTTGTGAGCCTTTGTGAAACAAAATTGAGGTGAAGATGGAGTCTAGAGTTGTATGTATTAGATCAGATCATGGGAAAGAATTTTACAATATCAAATTTGATGAATTCTGCAATGAAAGTGGCATCACTCACTACTTCTTATCTCCTAGAACTCCTTAGCAAAATGAAGTAGTAGAAAGAAAAAATAGAACTCTAGAAGAAATGGAAAGAACAATAATGATTGATAGTGGACTTGCAAAGAACATTTGGGCTGAAGCTGTCAATATTGCCCGCTACTTAGTGAACGTGTCCATGACAAGATCAATTCTGAACAAGACCCCGTATGAACTGCTGAATGGAAAAAAACCCAAACTGACATATCTAAGAACATTTGGATGCAAATTCTATGTTCTCAATAATGGGAAGGATTAGCTTGGTAAGTTCGATGCTAAAAGTGATGAAGGGATATTTCTTGGCTACTCTTCTCAAACAAAGGCTAACAAGATTTATTACAAATAGACTCAATGTAAAGAAGACGTCCGTGTTATCTTTGAAGAATCACACCCATCAGTTGAGAAGAGTACTGAGGAAGATCAAGATGGAGAACCCTTATTTGTTCCTGGTGAAGTCATTAACATGACAAATGGAAAGGCAGACTTGATGAGTCAAGTGAATGAGTCAAATGAAGGTAACACAGTCTCATCAACAACAGAACTAAGCACCTCAATTACAATCACTGAAGTAGAAAAAAGATTGGTTGATGCAATTCAAGGAATTCCTCTGGGATACGAAGGAAGGATAGAAGAGAATCAGCCAAATATACCATCACCATCTCAAAATGAATCCCAGACATCTAACTGGAGACATCAAAGCTCTCACCCTAGATTCTGGAGACATCAAAGGTCTCACCCTAGATTTTGGAGTTCAAACTAGGTCAAGAGCTAGAAATTCACTTGCCTTCTCAGCCTTCCTCTCCCAAATAGAACCCACGAACATAAAGGAAGCCTTCAAAGATGTAGATTGGATTACAGTCATGCAAGATGAGCTTCATCAGTTGGAGAGAAATAATGTTTGGCACCTCGTACCCAGACCCCCAGATAAAACCATTATAGGAACCAGGTGGGTTTTCAAAAATAGTATGATTAAGATTGGAATAACCACAAGGAATAAGGCTAGATTAGTGGTTCAAGGTTACAATCAGGAGGAAGGGATTGACTTTGACGAAACATTTGCTCCAGTTGCTCGCATGGATGCCATCAAAATTCTGATCGCCTTTTCTTCTCATATGGAATTCACTTTGTTCCAAATGGATGTCAAAAGTGCATTCTTGAATGAACAACATAAGAAAGAAGTCTATCTAAAACAACCCCCGGGGTTTGAATGTCATAAGCACCCTAAATGTGCTCAAATTGGACAAATCCCTATGTGGGCTAAAAAAGGCCCCTCGAGCGTAGTATGAAAAGTAGTCAAAATTTCTCTTAGAAAATGGGTTTAAGAGAGGAAAAATTGACAACACTCTTTTCTTAATGAAATGGGGAAGCAACCTTCTCATTGTTCATGTCTATGTTGATAATATAATTTTTGAAGCAATGACTAACTCTCTATGTGAATAATTCGAGAAATTTATGGGAAGTGAATTAGAAATAAGTATTATGGGTGAATTAAACTTCTTCCTGGGTCTTCCAGTAAAACAATCCCCAAAGGCCACTTTGATTTGTCAACAAAATACATCACGAAACTATTGACGAGGTTCGACATGGAAGCATCAAAAGTAATAGACACCCCTATTGCAACTGCCACTCGACTAGACATGGATGAATCAGGACCTCATGTGAATCAAACAATGCATAGAGGCATCATTGGGTCACTTGTATATCTCACTGTCAGTAATCCTGATATTGTTTTCAGCATGGGATTGTGTGCGAGGTTTCAATCAAGTCCTAAGGAATCTCACTTGAAGGCTACCAAAAGAATATTGAGATATCTTAAAGGCACACATGACCTGGTACTATACTATCCATCAGGTGACAATTTTAATTTAATTGGGTATGCTGATGCAGACTACATAGGTTATCTTGTGGATAGAAAAAGCACTTCTGGGATGGCTCACTTCTTGGGATCATGTCTTATCTCTTATGGTACAAGAAAGCAAAATTCAGTGGCTGTTTCAACAGCCGAGGCTGATTACGTAGTTGTAGCATCCTGCTGTGCTCAACTTCTGTGGATCAAGCGACAACTGGAGGATTTTGGAGTTTTCACTAAGAGTGTGCCTCTCCTATGTGACAACACCAGTGCACTTAACATGGCCAAGAGTTTAACATGGAAAAGAATCCAGTTCAACAAAAAAAGGACCAAACATATTGATGTGAGGTTTGAAAGAAACAGAGTAAAGTTGGGATTGTTAAGGCCAAACTAAGGACCAGATTCCTTTTTGGTTTGGCTTGTGTTATTTAGGAATAATGGGTATACAGTGTTCTCTGGCCATGTCTAACTCACTTTAATACCGTTGCAGGTAAACATGCATGATGAGCATAGAAGCAATAGATGGAGTACATGATTGATAAAAGATGATTTTTTAAAGAAAAAAGAGAGTGGGGGGGGGCTAAAGAAAAAAATGCATTTCAAGAACCAGGTTCTTCTATAAAAGGTTAGTAGTTATGTGCATCCCTTAATTAACATCTTAAAAGGTACAAAATATAACTGTCATCTCATTAACTTTTCAGATCCGACTGTCACGTCTCTTAAATTCAAACGTTCCATCTCCCTCTGAAATATCATAATTTTACATACCCAACCGCCATTTCAGAACCGGTGCCTATTCTTCCGTACTCATAATTATCCTCTCTGCATAAAAACCCCTCTCTTCCTCACTTCTCTATCATAAGCCCTCCTCTAACTCACTCAAAGGATCATCACACCACCTTTATCAATGGTTGAGAAAAATTTAGTTCTTTCCGCATCACCTGTAACCCCCTCTAAAATGTTTGTGGGACATCTCGGCATCTCTGAGTCACTGTCACCCTCCATCAACCATATCACTATAGTCCTTCCTTCCCTAGTTTCCCAACCTTCTTCCAAATCAAAAATTACTGTACCGCTCTCCCATTTGCCTATTTCCCATACCAATCAAGCCCCAGATAGTGACCAAGGTCTAATTACTAAGAACACAAGTGACTTAGCCATTGTTATAGTCAACCCCATGATCGGGGAAACATTTATTATTGAAGAGAAGATAGTGCTTGTGGTATCTGCTAAGGGATATTGCATGAGGTCATTTCCCAAAAGCATACATCATATAGTGTAAGGGAAGAAGGGAACCCTATAGGAGATACAGTAGCATCCGCTACTGGGGTTCACATGGAGAACCTAATCTCTCTATGGAGGACCCAGGCCAGGACTCTCACCCCCAGGAAAGTGTCACCTTCTTTCGATGTTGTGCCCTTGGAAGTTCAAGGCCTAGAAATGCACTCTAGTGATGAAGAAGACCTTGACAATATGGCCCTTGACGCATTCATCAGTAAGCATAGGACTGATTGGAATCCTGAGTCTGAAACAAAGTGCCCCACCACAAGACTTCAACTTAAAGTGGCCTATGACTTTACACTCCAAAAGAGCAAGAAAAATAGTAAGAAGAAAAAAAGAAAGCTGGTGAAAAATGGTCTACATGTAGGGGATGCAGACATCCCTATTATTGAGATAGAGGAAGAACTCCTGAGGAACCTGGTTCCCTTGTAATGCGGTTGTCAAAGAAGAGAGAATTTGATTCCTTGGAGAAGGGGTCTACTTCAAAGTCTAAAATGAAGAAAGTAGTGAGTGATAAGGATGTTTTTGTCAGGTCCAAAGGAAAAAGTAAGGTCAGCGGAGAAAAGTATAGGAAACACAAGTAAGAAGCAATTGAAGAACCTACTTCTGCAAAGAAAGGAAGCAGTAAGGTGTGTAGGGTCTCTGAGCGATTGAGGCACCAAAATGTTCTGCTGGGGCGTACGTTTGACCCCACAATCTCAGAAATGGCCGGGATGCGTAGATCCTAAAAATAGTGGAGTTTCACAAGTGGACACATCTGTTCTACCTAGATGCTCCCAAAGTGTATCAAAAAGAGGTCCAGAATTTCTTTTCCAGTTTATTTCTAGTGGATACTAACCATGTTTGTGCCTTGGTCAATGGTGTGGATATTGTATTTGATGTGAAAGTGCTTGGGAAAATTTTGCAAGTTCCTACAGCTGGAGTAAAGAGTGTTCGTGATGTTTGCTAGTACAACTTCCGCAATGTAGTGGTGAAAGATAATTCCAATCATAAAGGGGACTAGATTCATAAAAAAGCTCCTTCCTACCTATCAGTTATTGTTTGAGCTGGTTAACAAAGTCATGTTTCCACGAGCAAAATGTCAATCTGTCACTTCTAAGTCTGATGTATTCCTAATGGAGCAATTGGATGGTTTTCACCCTGTGAGTTTGCCTGCCGTAATGATTGAGCATATTCAAAAAATGGGTTATTTCAAGGATGGAAAATATGGGCTTTCCTATGGATTATTGCTCACACAAGTATTCAAACACTTTGAGGTTTAACTAGGAATAAGTAAATAGGGACCCGTAAGAAGACATTCTCACAGGCAGCCCTAGAAGAGTGTTAGTGTATTGAGAAATATGGGGGTGTAGGAAGCACTTCAACTGTGTCTCAGCTCATCAATGCCCAAAACAGCACAAATGAGGAGATACGTATATTGAAGGCCAGGAATGCTATCCTGGAAGGCCAGCAAGGTCGAGTGGTTTCCTTTCTGAATGATGAAGTGATCCCCTTGACCCAAGAAAATGCTGACCTCAGGGCACAAGTTGAGAACCTGAAAGCTGAAAAGCTCAATGAGCAAAAGTCGGGCAAAGGCTGAATAGACCTTGTTCTCCAAACACTTGATGCAGCATCCAAGTCTTTTCCTCCTAGTGCCCCCTAAGTTCCTTTCAGTGGCCAGTGTTTTTTATATAACGTTTTCTTATTTGTTTGTGTTGATGGTTGATGGTTGGTAGTTGTGTTTTTCCTATATTGTTGTAGGGATGTACTGTTACTGCTCCCGTGTTTCAAGTCCAATGCTGTCTCTTTCTTTTTTCAAAGGAAAAGGAATATCAAAATTATTAATATAACTCCTCTCTTATCTTGTCTAGTACTTCATCTTTGTCTTCTATTTTTCTCATGATTGTATGCATATATGTGGCATGAGTTGGCTTGGCTGGACATTTTTGCACTTTTATTCTTTTTAATGATGCCAAAAGGGGAAAAAGGACTGTCACAACCCCAAAACCCTATCGTGATGGGCCCCAGCACATTGCTAGGCCGACCTGACCAATCTTACACAATACCGAGCTACCAGCTCTAATTTTACTTTCAAAATCATTAACAATGACAAACGAAGTACGGAATTTAGCATACGTTACGAAAATATCCCAAAGACAGCATAACACTTCCCACAGAATGTGCGGTCACAAGTCAAGAGCCTCTACTAAAGAATATAACAAGAATACAGTATACATGGTATATCTAAGAACCGTGGAAAAGTCTAAGGGTAAAGGAAAAATAGGGAAAGTTGGGTCCTGCGGACGCCAAAGCAGCTACCTCTACAGTCCAAATATGACTCTATAACAGTTGGAGAATCAGCCCTGCCGTGATGTACCTGGATCTGCACACAAGGTGCAGGGAGTAGAGTGAGTACTTCAAACTCAGTGGTACTAAGCATGTATAAAGACATTGAAGGTAAAAATACCTAATAGACCACTCAGTAAAGTTATACAATACCTCTTTTTATCCTTTTTAATAGTATAAGTCTCAGAGAAAGCAATAATAGCTAGAGCAGTAAAGAAGCAATAAATGATGCAATGCAGATGCTTGAACATGACCGCTACAACGAGTAGCCCGATCCATTTGGGTACCCGCGCTCACTTTGGGGATTAAGACTCTGGAGGGGCTCCTACAGCCCAAGCACAATATCAGTGACATATGCTGCGGCACATAGCCCGATCCACTACCAGTCTAGCTACATGCAATGCAAGCCTTACAGGCACAATTAATTATACTTTTGAAATCCGTTTAACAGAAAAATAGAAATAAGTGTTCAGAAATCTCAGAGTTTGAAAAATCATTTTAGACAGTGTTAAGATCAGGACCGATATCATGGAAACATGCTATAATCATAGATGCAATAATAACGATCCTCACGGGATCCAAATAACTGGAACATAGTCAAATATATCCACAACCATCCAAGTAGAAGGTTTACCGTCTCATTTATACCCAACAACACGGTACAATTCTACACGATCGGACTAAGCCATAGTCCCCAATCATAGTTGACCCCACACTCATAGTAGAGTACGTTTCTCGCCTCAATACAGCGTCACATAGTGATATACCGGGGTTTCAAACTCTCATGTCATCATCCACACCCATTACTCACCTCGAACCGGCTCAGAAACTAGTCCGTAACGCCTTTCCCTCGAAAATCAAACTCCACGGGTGTTGAATCTGATCAAAACAAATAGGAATACGTCAAAATAGGCTAATGGAACTTAACCCAATCGAACTGACTCGAAATACACCCAAAAACACGAAGTTGCCAAAACCCGAGTCCCGGGCACACTTCTCGAAAAATATGAAATTCATATTTTCAGAATCCTCATCTCGCTACGAGTCCATACATATAAAATTTATCAACTTCGGAGTCAATTTGTCCCTTCAAATCATCAATTTACCATTTCTTATGCTTCAAGCAAAAACCCCCATTTTACACCTTGATTCCTCTAAGTTCAGTGATTAAATCCATATTTTATCAATATAATAACATAATCTAGGTCCAAGAGTCCTTACATGATGATACTCCATGAATTCCTCTTCAAAATCGCCTAATTCCTCTCTCTTCGAAGCCCCAAATATTTTTCACACTTCTGAAATTTCCAATACACTGATCATTAAACCCTCTGCGATTTTTGCTTTTGCGACATTTTGACCGCACGTGCGATCCCGCTTGCGAGCACACCATTTTTTCCCCAAGCAAATAAGTCCAAAATAAATATATAAAAATGATTTTATTTGATATTTGTTGATTGTTGTGTAGAAGTATCAGTGTTTATTTTTAGTTGTTGTAAATAACGTAAAGAAAATTAAAACAATAAAAATATACAATTTGAATTAATTAGAAAATACCAAAAAATATAAGATAATTACTAAAATTAGAAAATCAAAAGAAAAATACAAAATGCAAGGGATAACTAATACATTAGGAACAAATACGGATGAAAACAAATATAGAATACAAGAAAAATGTAGAAAAAATAATAAATAAATAAAAATTGAAAGTATAATACAAGAATAATACAAAATACCAAAGTATTTGGGCCAAAATCACAAAATTCTAGCCCAATTAACACAAAACAGACCTGGCCCAAAGGAATTAACACTGACTGCTTATACACAGGCCCAAACGACGTCGCTTAGGAAAGTAAATCTGAACCATTAAAAAATGAATCAAATGGACCACCAACCTATGAACCAGCCTCCACCTTTAACACCATATAACAACCTTGAACTCCTCTTTCACCCTATCCAAACCCCTTCCCTCGAATCATAGCCTAAATCGTCGAATATTAAAAAATATTCCGCCGGAACCCTACTCCGGTGGATAGCCCTAAACCAAAAGCCACCCAATCGATCCCCTAGCCCTCAGATATGAGCCGTTCACAACAAAAGAAAGACTCCACGAGTCTTTCTAGAAGACCAACAGTCAAAAGAGACTCAAGGTCTCTGAACAACCGGAAAATCAAGAACCAAGAAAAAAATGAACGAAAAGAAGAAAAAGAAAGAAGGAAAGACAGAAAACGAAAAAAGCGACAAAAAAGCTAGGTAACCCTAAAGCCCCATTTTTTCTACTGTGCTTCATTCTATTTTCATTATTTTCTAGGCCTGAACTTATTGCATGTTCAAAAGTCTTCTATGTATACTTGAAATTGACGGAATACTTTCTTTTTCTGATTGAAGTCATTTGTTAAATCACATGCTCTGTAGTCATTTAATGTTCTTGCTTTATAAATCTTGTTCGATTAAATGTTTGGATTAATTGGATTCAACCATTATTAAACTGTTTCTCTGAGTCTTGATTAATCAAGTGTTTAGTCGTAATTAGGGTTATATTTGCAAGATTGTTTAAAACTGGCTACTATTGAAATACAATTTAAATGCTTGAATCTTCTGAATTTTTGAGTATTTAGTCATATTAGGGCTATGTGTGTAAATTGCTTAATGTTTGCTATCATTGCAAAACAGTTTGACTTTTGACTTGTAAAAAGGCTATTTGTGGCTATTTTTGTAAAGTGGTTAGTTCTGAAAAGAGGTTACTTAGTTCTGAATTGGCTATAATATAAAGTCTAAGCATTAGGGGTTATATGTTAAAAACTATTTTGATTGTTGACTACTCAAAGTCTAATTAAACCAAAAGGTTGTCGGGTAAAAACAAACAAAACATAGGGGTAAAAGGGGAATAGGTAAAGGGTATTCAAAAAATAACTTAGAAAGATTAAGGGCATAAAAGACAAATAGGTATGGTTTTGGTGTAATTAGCTGAACAATAAAGGGCATTCTAGGTATAGTTAAATGGTAAATAATAAATAAACCTTAGCAAGTGAAGATAATAAAGGCATTTACGCCTAAATAGAATGATAAAGAATACCCTAGAACCTTCTAGCAGGGGTTCAAATGTAGACTAAACTGAAATAATTCAAAAAAGAGTAGGGGTGGGAACTCTGAATATTTAATTCAAATTTCCCTCCCATTCTACTCTATAAAGGCCCCTTTAGGCCTTATTAAAAAGGTTCAGTTGATTTAATACACTAAATATACACTGAAATATTGCTACTGTTTCATTGCTGCTAGTTCGAGTGATATTTTGGACTTCTGTTTGTTGTTCTTCATCTGTTGATTGGATTCGCTGGGTTTTCTACTTGCTTGGATGGATTAGTTGGGTTTTCTATTCTGAAGTTTTACCTGTTGTTGTGTCAATCTGCCTCTATTGCAGTTGATATTTGGTTGCTGCTTATCGCTGATTTTCTTCTCCTTCATCCCTTAGAACTGATTATTTCATCTCACTTGATCAGGTACACTACTACCTCTCAAGGATGTAACTGAAATTCTTTGAAGGAATAAAAATGCTAATTAGTTCCTATTGTAATTGTATTTCTATTTTTGTCATAGCTATAGACGTTTAGATTTTATGTAATTCATTAGGATTTTGGTTGTAATAAGGAGTGGGCTGAGCGAACTTAATTCAGATTTATAGTAGTAGTAGATAACAATATAAGAAATACATTAAATAGGTCAGTCAAAATGTAACATAGCTTTAAAATCGAAACTGGTTAAACTGAGTTGATTCACTTGTAGATTTATAACTACACTGAAAATCAGACGTGTAATACAAGTACTTAGATATTTTATTAATTAAATTTTGAATCAGTATCAATTAATTCAAAAAGTATGAGTTAGTTAAAATTTGGATTATGTTAATGGCTTATCATTATTCAAACCTATTTTGTAACAAAACTTGTGTTAAACTTTGTGATATGGTCTGAAATAGTAATCTGAATATGATTGAAATGCCAATGGTAATTCGAATATGTTTTAGTTGAAGATTAAGGTTAACACTTCCAGTTAAATAAAAACAACAAGGTAACTCTACAATTAGTGTTTTAACTGATAAATAATAAGTAGATTACATTCAGTTTATCTAACCAAACAGTAGAATTCAAATATAAATCAGCCTTAGCATGTATAGTTAAATTCTGATATTGAACTTAATAATATCTGCTTATAGTTCTGTTAGTTCATTAAAAATATTAATCTGCCTTGAACCTGCTTTAGATATTAATAATTTAGGCCTAGCTATGAGAAGAGGCCCAAGTCCAATTGATATAGCATTTATGCCTATGAGAGCAGATACAGAAATATCGACTAGGCTTCAAATAGCCAATTGCACCTTGGTGCGGCTTTGTGAAATTGGCCCGGATTCCAAGCCCAATAATCAATAATGGCCTGGATCCAAATAGATAATGACATAAAAATCGTTTATAAGCGTCTCTATTAGGGAAAAAATAGAATTAGAAAATATAGTACACAAATAGGCTTAACCTTTAAAAATAAAATGGGACGAGGCTTGTTACAAGATAAAAATGCACGGGGCCCCCAAATAATAATTATAAAAATTTAGATCCGACAGGATCGTTTAGACAATTTCACGATCTTTCCCAAAATAACAAGAATAGACACCGCTAGGCATAATTTTAATATACATTCAATTGAACGGGTGCACATTTATGTGACCCAAATCCTACTCTTAACGAAGTCGAAGTATATTCAAATCCACAGGCGTACTGGTATGGTGTGGTCGCGGATACATTTTGACGACGTTGCAAATTCGTAAAATTCAAAAGCGGTATCACTGCACATGATTAAAATATATAAATTGAAATCTGATAAAATCAAAACAACAATTGAGTGACCGTGCTAGAACCACGGAATTCGGGAGTGCCTAACACCTTCTCCCGAGTTAACAGAATTTCTTATCCGGATTTCTAGTTCGCAGACTGTAACAGAGTCAAACTTTCCTCGGTTCGGGATTAAACCGGTGACTTGGGACACCATTATATTCTCAAGTGGCGACTCTGAAAACTTAAAATAACTAATCTTGTTCCGACTGTCCTTAAATTTTGAAAAACACCTTCTACGCCCTCACGGGTATAGTGTAGAAATATGCATTTTTCAGTAGAGAAAAATAAGGTGTGACAGCTCTGGCGACTCTGCTGGGGATAAGATATCAAAAACTACTGTTCAGGGTTTAAGAATTCGAGCTCAGTTAAACTGTTGTTTTGCTTATATCTAATTTTATTATATGCTTTAATCAATGTGCTATATGTTCACCGCTTTGATATTACGTGAATTGTATATAAAAATTATGCCGAAAATCCTTCTCCTTACCTCCTGGGATGTGCTTACTGGTTGAGACTCCCCTTTCTGTTAAGTCAATAACCAAATAAGAAATAGAGGCCGGAAAAGTAACTAAGTCGGACGATCCTGTGGGTCCCCGGTACATAGCCCCCTCCTCGACCCGAGTTGTCCGCTCGGGTACACAGTCTAGAACTAATGAAAAATCAGGATATTAAGCCTAGAGTTAGGATGATTAAATGCATCACATCTAACTTAGGGGACTCAACACAGGGGTTGGGTCCGTCTAGGACAGGTAACCCGGATATGAAACGGCTGTCACGACCCTAGTTCACCAATCGTGAACATGTCATGACGGCACCCAGTCCCCACGACTAGGTAAGCCTAACACATTGCGGAATACACAAGTTTATGAACTTGAAACAAGAAATAGCGGGAAACGATATAAATAGGAATGTAATCCGTGCCGCTTAGCTCATACACTCGCCAATCACACTGTATAAAAATACCCCCAAGACCCGGAATCCCACGGGTAACACAGACTAAAAGAGAATTACAACTGTGGCTCTATGTGTAAAGAGTATCTAAAACAAAGAAATGAACGAAAAACATCTACTAGAACTATCAGAATAGAAGGAGGGCCTCCAGATCTGCGGACGTAGCAGATCATACCTCGAGGTCTCCAATGTGCTGCTGAATCACCTAGGATGAGCCTGTCCTGATGTACCTGGATCTGCACAACAAAAGTGTGCAGAAGAGTAGCATGAGTACACCACGGCGGTACTCGGTAAGTGCCAAGCCTAACCTCGATGGAGTAGTGACGAGGAAGGTCAGGGCCCTACTGAGAGAACAATAATATAATGATGATAACAATAATAAACAGTTTAAATAATAATGAATCTGAAATGACAACAGTAAAGTGATTTATGCAACCGTCTACAATTTAAGCTAGCAGCAAGTAATAACTCAATCAACAAGTCCAGGACCTGTGGGTATTGAACCCACAGTCCCACTCTGAAATCAACAATCCAGGAGCTACGGGAATTTAACCCGTAGTCCCAATAACTTTATCTCTGGGTCTCCGAGAATCGAACCCGCAGTCCATGCCTCAATACCTCAAGATGTGTCTCAATGATCTCAGGATCTCCGGGAATCGAACCCCCAATCCATATCTCAATAATATATATCAATAACTCAGGATCTCCGGGAATCAAACCTGCAGTCCATATCTTAATAGCTCAGGATCTCCAGGAATCGAACCCTCAGTCCATGTCTCAATAACTCAGGATCTCCGGGAATCGAACCCGCAGTCCATATCTCAATAACTCGGGATCTCCGGGAATCGAACCCGCAATCCATATCTCAATAACTCGGGATCTCCGGGAATCGAACCCGCAGTCCAGAAACAATATCACTCCGGGTCTCTGGGAATCGAACCCACAGCCTTGGGATTTCCGGGAATCGAACCCGCAGTCCACCAATACAACAAATAAAGTAACGCACAGAGAGAGAGAGAGTATAATATGCTAAACTACAACTTCACCAAAAACTAGTATCAACAATTTTTCAAGAACTCAAATAAGACAATTAGGCAAATAGACAGATAAATCCTATCTAGTCATGCTTTTCTAGTGAATACCAGGTAAATGTAACAATTTAATCAACTAAGAACAGGAATATCACTAATCGGACAATTCAAGTAAAGTGAGTTACAACAACCAGCGCATGTACACGCTCGTCACCTCGCGTACAAGGCTTTTCAACTATCACATAATATCCTAGGGGTGAAGGTTCCCCCACACGAGGTTAGACAAGCCACTTACCTCGACTCCGGTACAAAATCGCTAAGAGACAACTCTCTTGACGCGAATGTCGGCCTCCACAGGCATAGTATCTGATAAAAATCAATAGAATCACATCAAAATAAGCCAATTGGGCATTATCCAACCAAAACAATTCAAAATACACCAAAACCCACAAGTTGCCAAAACCCGACTTTCGGTACGCCTCTCGAAAAATTACAAAAGTTATATATTCGGGTTCCTTATCTCAACACGAGTCCGTGCATATAAAATTAATCAAAATCGGACTCCGTTTGCCCATTCAAATCAAAGATTTCCTAAAATTTAGGCCTAGGGCTCAAACCCTCCATTAATCCTCCATTAACAGTGAAATAATCACGAATTTCATGATAAACTAATGAATTAAGGCCAAAAAACTTACCCCCGATGATTTCCCGATGATATCCCAGCGTTTTCTCTTCAATTTCCTCTCTTGGAGCTCAAAAATGGCGTTTTTGGGTATGAAGTTCGCGACTGGTCTGTTCTGATATTTTAATATACTGACTCCCAGTTATCTCTATGCGATCGTAGCCACTGGCTCGCGATCGCGATGTACAAACTCTCCAGGCTCCAAAAATGCTCTATGCGATCGCGGCCCCTGGCACGCGATCGCGATGCTCAAAATTCTGGCGACCCATTTTACCTCTACGCGATCGCGACACACCCTACGCGATTGCACAGCTTCCGACCTCGAATCTATGCGATCGCAGACTTACCCTCGCGATCGCAGAGTTTCCCAAATTCACCCTATGCAATCGCAGACTCAACCTCGCGATCGCGGAGCTCAACATCCTCCTCTTACGCTATCGCATACATAGCTTGACGATCGCGAAGCACAAAAATTCTCTGCATTTATTGCAGCAGAAACAGCAGTGCCTTTGGCACAAATTGGTCCGATTTGACCCCCAAATTCATCCCGAGGCTCCCGCGACCCCCACGAAAACCGCCAACATACTCCAAAACATGATACGAACTTGTTGCAATGATAAAAACACCATGCTAAATATCAAAATCACCATTTTCACATGGATTCAAGCCTAAGTTTCTTCAAATCTTCCGAAATCAACATCCAATCAAAAACCCGACCAAACGACGTCCGAATGACCTGAAAATTTGTGGACATATCCAAAATCACATAATGAAGCTACAGAAATTGTGGGAATTCTATTCCAACCCCCGGATCGAAATCTCACCTACCGTTCGGATTCGCCAAAATTTCAAACTTCGGCATTTCAAGCCTAATTGAGCTACGGACCTCCAAAATACATTCCGAATGCGCTCCCAACCCCGAAATCACCTAACGGAGCTAATGGAACCATCAGATTTCCATTCCGAGGTCGTCTTAACATTGTTCCAACTACGGGCCATTTTCCAATTATAAAGATTCTATTTAGGGACTAAGTGTCCGAAAACACTCTAAATTCTAGAACCAACCCTCCTGGCAAACCACAATAGCAGAAATGAACTTAGGGGAACAGTTAAATTTGGGATCGGGGCGTAATTTTCTAAAACGACCTGCCGGGTCGTTACATCTTCCCACACTTAAAAGATTCGTTCGTCCTCGAACGAGCATAGAAAACATACCTGGAGTGGTGAAAATATGAGGGTACTGGCTGCGCATATCATGCTCGGTCTCCCAAGTCACCTCCTCGACCGGCTGACCCCGCCACTAAACCTTTACTGAAGCGATGTTCTTTGACCTTAGCTTCCTGACTTGCCTGTCTAGAATGGCTACTGGCTCCTCAACATAAGACATATCCTCATCTAACTGAACAGAAGTGAAATCCAACAAATGCGACGGGTCACCATGGTACCTCCGGAGCGTAGAGACATGAAATACGGGATGGACTCCGGCTAGGCTGAGCGGTAAGGCCAACTCATAAGCAACCTCCCCAACACGCCTCAAAATCTCAAAAGGACAATGAATCTCGAACTCAGCTGAGCACATTAGCCTGATATAATCTGAAAATATTACTTCTTGTTCAAACAAATAAGTCTTAGAGCCTAATTCCAACATCTGGAATTCTATGCCAGGACTGTTTTCATCAAGAGATCACTCAATTATTCCTCACACGACGTCCTCAAACATGATTGCATAACTTTGCTGGATTCTTACCTTGCAACACCAAATCCACAGGATCACGATAATATTTTATGACCAAATTAGCCAAAAATTCGACGAATCAGATGCTCCCATTGCACCTCACGATCTACATAGGTCTCGTTCCAACTTTTACAATACTGACACGACGGAAGAGATGTGCCGATATCCATAACCAACTACTGAATCAACAATTCATTGGGTCTATACTCCCGACAAGATCCATTACCTTGTCCTAAACCAGAGGATGATCCTTTCCTCTATAATATACTTCATATAATCAATTTGCACTGACCCCAAATCCCATAATCTCATCTCACCCAGTACGAACTGCTCAGGCGATAAGCCACCCCAGACATAATCAAAAGTCCCACAAGATGACACAATGTGCCAGTAGGCTACTAATTTGTACGTGATACAAAATCAAGGCGAACACTATAGAGAACTATTCAACTCTCACACTAACATGGACTTCCTCAGAAAAATAGGAAACAAAACACATAAAAGCAAATATGGACACTGAAATAAACATCACACTCTTGCGGCATGCAACCCGATCCCAATAATATACCCATGGCGGCGTGCCACCCGATCCCAACAATATAACCATGGCGGCGTGCCACCCGACACCAATAATATAACCATGGCGGTGTGCCACCCGATCCAAACAATATAACCATGGCGGCGTGCGACCCGATCCAAACGATATAAAACTCACACAAGGAGCCATATGTCGAGCTGAATAGCTCATCACATCAAAATACCGAATATCGATCATAAGCACACTAAGGTGCCTGATATCAGACACAAGGAAACATATAGCGCTATAGGCTACAAACTCAAGCACAACTAAGATGCGATATATAATCTGAGTCTCGAGAGCCATCATGCTCATATAACATCACCGCTGAGCGGAACCTCAACACATAAGGAACTTACCAAGCTGTCTCACAACTCATACGACGTAATATATCTTGACATGAATTAACTAATCGCGAAATAAGACCTCGACTATCCCTCCATAAAGGGCTCATTGCTGGAAGAAACACAACCGGCCTGACGCAAGGCTCACTTCCACATTTAAATCTAACCACCGACCTTAAGTCTATCCTGGTCGTGCCAAGCTAAGTCAATAATGTTTCACAGGTCTATAACCCAATAAGTAGAGTGCCCTCCAGGCATAAATTCTCAAATGGATGATATCACCAAAATCCTCATACTTGGTTTAAATTTCTAACCAATCTAACTACAAGTCACACCTATACAATCGTCTTGTGGGACAAGCTCCCACCACCTTCCGAATAATTAAACGGGCCTGCACATTCAAACCACCGGCTGCACTAACACTGAAAATAAATCAGGAGTCCCTAACCGGGATGCAAAGCCTTTCTCATAGAACACCAATCTCAAGTGATACTGACGTTAATACCCATCTTACTCAGAACACTGAAACCCCTTTCCTGCTCATCCGAGCTCTTTATATCACATTCAGGTCAACTGCAACCTTGGTCCTTACTTCAAATTTTATACCACTCACTGCACTTCACGTGCCGATATATGATAGATACGATTTCCATCACAACTCTAGAACTGACGATAGGCTAATACTTCATCACATAAGACTTTCCGTTTAACTTACTTCCAAAGAACTATAGCAACATACAGGCGAATTCTCATAACCATCGAATATGCCAATCTCTAAGTAGTGGTCCAAGCCACCATAACCCTTCTCGAGATATGCTTACTCATAGCAGGCCCTAACTGAAGAATACTTCAGAATACCATCAATCACTGCGGCCGACAAGCCTCAAATGCACCACCACAAATTGCATGCATACCTCGATCACATTAAATGAACCGATCATTGACACCAATATGCCAACTCAACTTTGGTTAATCAATCTACTTCCTTCCAGTGTATCCTTGATTGCCTTAGAAGTGTTAATATCTCCCTTCAATATCTATCTTATTCCAACCACACTCACGCCGAGTGACCTTAAATCATGAGGCCATGCTGTCTCAAAAATAACTACCATTTCATGTCTCTCAAATGCTACGCCACAAGTCAAAACATCATAGAACATTTTGTGCCCTTCTTCATAAGTTGCTTCAAGAATTTGACTCCCAACTGTACTTATAGACTCAGTATTATCAAACACCACACTTTACCTCTTGAATTCACTAGGACCGATATTGAGAACCATACGGCCCTGACTTGCCCCAGTACGCAACCAACTATACTGAATGTTTAAAACATATGAATACCCTCTCGATAAAGCACCCAACGGAATCACTCCCCGCGAAGCCTGCACCTATACGAGGCATAAATCATGAATCTTTCCTCAAGTTTGAACAAGAGCCAGTAAGGCTAACCATAACATACATTCAACAATTCATATACTCAAATTACCACTCATGGTCCTTTTCCGTAGCTACAATAACCCATTAATATGCTAATACCCAGAATTCACGCATGTAATTGGCCATGCGACCCAAATCATAAGTGGTGAGACTCTCCCACTAGCTCAAAGCCACTATTACACGACTCTCGAGCACATTAGAAACATTCACTCAAGTCATCTACTCTTATTCAACTGCAATTCACTTAATCCTACGAACATAATCACTTGTGCCCTATTACCACTCTAACCCCATATGGTATGACCTCATTCCAATACAACCAAACATCATCCCGCTCCATGCACCGAGCATTCTCTACCAACGACATCTTAAAACATACTATGATCCTCACACGCCTACGAAGCACCATGTAGCCTTCACCGAAATCTTCTCTGCTGATAATGAAAGGTAGAATTTATTAGGGATACAGGAACATCAAATGTCCCAACATTATACCATACGAGCCTCAACTCTTGCCCATCCTCGAGTATCAAAGAACCTTTTGAATAGCACCTAGATACATCACATGCCAAATCTGATATGACACATGACCCATAATTTGATCGTTGATAGTGAAATCCTTTCACTTGGCACGAAGCCATAAGATACATCTTGCTAATCCATGACAATAGCCTTTATCATTTGTACGTCTTCATCATAAGACTTGTCCAAGACATTCGTTTGGTACATGTCCTTCTTAAGATAGTTAAACTCATTCCCCCTAGTATAAGCCCTCTCAGTCTGTAATAAAGATCAAGGCGAGCAGAAGCAAGGCAGGGGAGAAAGCCATAAGCAAGAAAATACTAGTCAAGCCATCTGTAAACAAGCCTACAGTGATAGCAGAACCCAAGCCAGTAAATGTGACAGTGCCCGAAGTGAGTGTAAAGCCCGTATTGATTGTAAAAGGAGCGCAGCTAGAGCTAGTTATTATCAAGCAAGTTACTCAAATGCCCATAGTGAACACCAAAACTTTGCCTTGGAATTACAGCAAGGTGAGCGTCATGTATAAAGGAAAAGAAATCAAGGAGGAGATTTGTGAAAGCCATGGTTTGACCAGGTTAGGGAGATGTTTTGCTCCCGATGAATTGAGGAAGGCAAAAGTTACAAAAGATAATCCGGCCAATGTAAAGAAAGGTGTCACTGAAGAAGAAGCCGAAGAATTTTTCTATAGTTGAGCAGCTGAGGAAAACACCAGCGCAGATATCTTTACTGTCCTTGTTGATTCATTCTGATGAACAACATAATGCGTTAATGAAGATCCTAAACGAGGCCCATGTACCAGAAAAGGTCACAGTGAGTCATTTAGAGAAGATCACAAATAAAATCTTTGAGGCAAACAGAATAACATTTTCAGATGATGAACTGCCGATGGAGGGAACATAACACAACATGGCATTATATCGTATGGTAAAATGTGAAGAATCAGTGGTGACCCGTGTACTGGTGGATAATGGGTCAAGTGCAAACATATGCCCTTTATCTAATTTGGGCAGGCTTAAGATTGATCATGAAAGAATCCATAGGAATAGTATATGCATGAGAGGATTTGGCGGAGGCGGGAAGAACACTGTTGGAGATATTATATTGGAACTTACTATCGGACCAGTAGAGTTTACCATGGTATTTCAAGTTTTTGATGTTGACGTATCCTACAATCTCTTACTAGGACGTCCATGGATTCATGTTGCAAAGGCTGTACCTTTCTCACTCCATCAAATGGTGAATTCGAATGGGATCGTCAAAAAATAGTGGTTCATGGTGAAGATAATTCCTGCAATATCATCACGCCTTTTGAAGAAGTTGAGGGTGATAAAGGTCCCTAGGTATACTAAGTGGTAGACACTATATCTGTGGATAAAATATCTGAAGGCGAAAACATTTAGGTGCCCAAGGTAGCTTTCGCGTCAGTCATGGTTGCTATAGAGATGTTGAAAATTGGGTTTCTCCCTAGGAAAGGTTCAGGAGCTGCACTGCAAGGAATAACACAGCCAGTATCTCTTCCGAGTATCATTGACACTTTCGGATTGGGATTCAAGTGAACAATTGCCGACATAAAAAGAGCCCAAAAATTGAAAAAGAAAGGATGGATCCTCCCTTAGCCTATCCCTAAACTCTCCCATTCATTCGTCAAACCTGGTACAAAAAGGCATCCGACAACGGTCATGCCCAGCCAAGCAGAGATAAGGCCAGACAAGGAGCTGTTAGAAAGATTTGAGAGGTTGTTCGAAGATGTGAACATGGTAGAGGCAGCTGAGGGTACAAGTAAAATGGACATCCAGTTTGTTGGATCCCAGATCAAGCTGAATAACTGGGAAGCTACTCTTCTTCCGACTAGAAGAGAGTTGTGGTAGTTAGCTTTTATATTTCATTCATAACCTGTTTTATTTCAAGCTGTAATACATATCTATGTTCCGTCCAATCGGACGTGTCACACCTTGTTATCTTTTGAAATTTTAATGAAATGCAATTTCTTTCTTCCTCTATTCAGTTAACCTTATTTTATTTTTCTTTTCTTTTCTTGTACAGTCCTTTTACGTTGATTTCAATGATGTGTCATGCATAAGGAGTTCTCAGCCTAGTCTTGATAATCAAATAGTAATACAATAAATTGAACATGATAATGAAGTGGAGTATGATGACGAGGAAGTTTTGGAAGAAATTAGTAAAGATGTGAACTACTATGAGGAGAAACCCAAACCAAACTTGAATGAGACGGAATCTATTAATTTGTGGAATGAGGAAAACATTCGGGAAATAAAGATTAGTGTTCATTTGGAAACCTCACTCAGAGAGGACTTGATAAAGTTACAACATGAATACAAAGACATATTTGCATGGTCATATGACGACATGCCAGAGCTAAGTACTGATTGGTGGTATATAAGTTGCCCATTTATTCGGAATGCCAGCCCATCAAGCAGAAGTTAAAAAAGTTCAAGACAGATCTTAACATGAAAATAAAAGAAGAAATCAACAAAAAATTTGAGGCAAAGGTCATACGGGTCACCAAATATCCCACATGGTTAGCTAATATTGTACCTGTTCCGAGGAAAGACGAAAAAACCAGAGTGTGTGTTGATTATCGAGACCTCAACAAAGCAAGTCTGAAGGATAATTTTCCATTGGCAAACATCTACATACTAATTTACAATTGTGCCAAACATGAGATTGGGTCTTTCGTGGATTGTTATACGGGTTATCATCATATCCCGATGGACGAAGAAGATGCAGAAAAGACAACCTTTATCACGCCTTGGGGAACATATTGTTACAGAGTAATACCGTTCGGATTAAAAAATGCTAGAGCCACATATATGAGAGAAATGATTACCATGTTTCATGACATGATACATCGAGAGATTGAAGTTTATGTGGATGATGTCATTATCAAATCCAGAAAGCAATACGATCATATTAAAGACCTAAGAAAGTTCTTTTAGAAGTTTCGGAGATACAATCTCAAGCTCAACCCAGCAAAATGTGCTTTTGGAGTACCATCAGGGAAATTATTGGGGTTTGTGGTAAGTCGGTGTGGTATTGAATTGGACCCATCCAAGATCAAAGTTATTCAAGTGTTGCCTCCGCCAAAGAGAAAGAAAGATGTGATGATTCTGCTGGGCAGATTGAATTATATTAGCAGATTTATTGCCCAACTGACGTCAACTTGTGAGCCTATTTTCAAATTATTGAAGAAATATGCAGCAGTAAAATGGACTGATGAATGTCAAGTTGCATTTGATAAAATCAAGGAATATCTAGCCAATCCGCCTGTATTGGTTCTTCCAGAACCCGGAAGGCCCTTGATCCTTTATTTGACTGTATTGTATAATTCCTTCAGTTGTGTACTGGGGCAACATGATGAAACGGGAAATAAGGAGCAAGCAATTTACAATCTCAGTAATAAATTTACATCTTATGAGGTAAAATATACTCAATTGGAAAGAACATGTTGTGCCTTGACTTGGGTTGCACAGAAGTTGAAACACTACTTGTCGGCTTATACCACTTATCTCATATCTCGTTTGGACCCGTTGAAGTACATCTTTCAGAAGCCTATGCCCACAGGGAGGCTTGCTAAATGGCAAATTCTGCTCACAGAGTTTGATATTGTTTATGTAACCCGCACTGCAATGAAAGCGCAAGCAGTTTCTGATCACTTAGCAGAAAATCAAGTCAACGACGAGTATGAGCCACTGAAAACATACTTCCCTGATGAGGAGTCAATAAATATTGAAGAGTTGGAACGAGACGAAAATCTGGGCTGGAAGTTATACTTTGATGGGGCTGTAAACAACAAAGGAGTTGGAATTAAAGCTGTACGCATTTCAGAAACGGGTCAGCATTACCCTGTTACCGCTCAACTCCGCTTTTTTTGTACAAACAATATGGTTGAATATGAAGCTTGTATATTAGGATTAAGAATGGCTACAGACATGGGTGTTCAAGAGATTTTGGTCATGGATGACTTGGATCTCTAGATACATCAAATTCAAGGAGAATGGGAGACACGAGATTTGAAACTCATACCGCACCGACAGTGTCTACATGAACTATGTCAGCGGTTTCAATCCATAGAATTTAAACACATCCCCAGAATGCACAATGAAGCTGCTGGTGCTCTGGCTAATCTATCATCTATGTTACACCATCCGGATAAGGCTTATGTGGATCCATTACAAATCCAAGTTCATGATCATAATGCTTATTGTTATATAGTAAAAGAGGAACTTGATGGTGAACCATGGTTCCATGATATCAAAGAGTATCTGCGAATGGTGGTATACCCGGTACAAGCTACAGGGGATCAGAAAAGAGCCATAAGATGATTGGCGAGTGGATTCTTCTTTAGTGGAGGGGTTTTATACAAAAGAACTCCGAATTTGGGGTTGTTAAGATGTATAGATGCAAAACAAGCTACTACAGTCATGACTGAGGTACACGTAGGAGCCTGTGGACCCCACATGAGCGGCTATGTTTTAGCAAAGAAAATACTCAGGGCTGGATATTACTGGCTTACTATGGAAAGAGATTGTATCAGATATGTACAGAAATGTCATCAGTGCCAGACACATGGGAATTTGATTCATTCTCCACCATATGAATTACATACGATGTCGGCACCATGGCCTTTCGTTGCTTGGGGCATGGATGTCATTGGTCCAATAGATCCAGCAGCATCTAATGGGCACAGATTTATGCTAGTTGCCATTGATTATTTTACCAAATGGGTGTAGGCAACGACATTCAAACCGGTAACTAAGAAGGCAATGGTGGACTTTGTACATGCAAACATCATTTGTCATTTCGGAATTCCAAAGGTGATTATTACAGACAATGGAGCCAACCTTCACAGTCATCTAATGGTGGATACATGTCAAAGGTTTAAAATTATGCATCGCAATTCTACACCTTATCGGCCCACAGCAAATGGAGCAATTGAAGCCGCAAATAAGAATATCAAGAAAATCCTTCGAAAAATGGTGGAAGGATCAAGGCAATGGCATGAGAAATTACCCTTTGCTTTATTGGGTTATCGCACTAGTGTGCGCACTTTGATAGGTGCAACCCCTTATTCATTAGTGTATGGCATGAAGGCAATGATACCTGCGGAAGATGAAATACCCTCCATTCGAATCATTGGGGAGGCAGAGATTGATGATGATGAATGGGTAAAAGCACGGTTAGCACAATTGAGTTTAATTGACGAGAAAAGATTGGTAGAGGTATGTCATGGACAGTTGTATCAACAAAGAATGGACAGAGCATATAATAAGAAAGTACGTCCACAAAAATTTGAAGTTGGACAATTGGTGCTGAGGCACATCTTACATCATTGGGTTGAAGCAAAAGGGAAGTTCGCCCCTAATTGGCAAGGGCCATTTGTTGTATCTCGGGTGTTGTCCAATGGAGCACTGTATTTAACAGACATAGAAGGAAAATGCGTAGAAATAGCTATTAATTCTGATACAGTCAAAAGATATTATGTATGATTTATTTCATATATCTAATTGTATTTGTCATATTTTTGAAATTGAAATGATAAAGGCATTTTATTCCGCTATCTAAACACTTTATCCATTGTTATCCCTTTGAGGCTTGTTATATTATTCTTTCATACCCCTCTTTCGGAATCAACAAAGAAGGCAAAATGGGATGATGAAATGTCAAAGAAAAGAAGTAAAAAAAAAGGGTGGCAAGTAATTTGGTTGGACAGACTAGGTCGGTTAGCCCGAATGCATGGCATGATCAAAGGAATCAGCCTTCTCATTCAGATAAGTCTCGTTCTTTTATTTTGAAAATATTCCTACACTCAAAAATTCAGGATCATTGCATTTTATTGAAATCTGTCTACAAGACGTTGTCACTTGTAAGCTAATTACTAGCTTCTCAGTTAAATGGCACAATGAGATTGGGGTCCTTCAAAGGGCAGGAGAAATAAAAAAGCATATGGCGGTCATATAGCAGGAGGAAAGTAAAAGAGAAGAAGGAAAAACAACAAAAGGAAATTACAAGGAAAAGTTGAGTTCAGAAAATTATTGGAAATCAGCCAGGAGTTACAACATAGCAGCACAAAAACAAGCTGAAGCAAATTCAAGAGTGGAAGCAAGGCCAACAAGAATGCCAGTTGCTAACCACCATTTTTATACTAACGAGTTGTTCATTAATTAGAACATGGACAAAAGATTCAAATTCTTACTAATCACTTTAAAGTGAATGTGACCAATGTAGACACACAAGGGAGCGCAAAGTTGGGCAAAATTCGGCACCCACCTGGAAAATAATGGAAAGAGATCTAAGGAAAACAACAATGGAGGACAAAATCTATGATAAAAATTGGTAATCAGGCACCCACCTGGATAATAAGGGAAGTTTTACCTTTTATTTCAAAATAGAAAATGTTACACCCAGTTATCAAACTGGGGCAGAATTCTTTTTTGGTGTTTTAGTATTTTGTAATCAGGCACCCACCTTAATAACAAGGAAATATTTTTCAATTTGTTTGCAATCAGGCGCCCACCTGGATAATAAGGGAATATTTTTCAAATATTTGCAATCAGACGCCCACCTGGATAACAAGAGAATATTTTTTAAGTTTTTGTAATTAGGCGCCCACCTAGATAACAAGGGAATATTTTTTAAGTTTTTGCAATCAGGCACCCACCTGGATAACAGGGGAATATTTTTCAAGTTTTTGTAATAAAAGTTTTTGTAATGAGGCGCCCACCTGGATAACAAGGGAATATTTTTCAAGTTTTTTGCAATCAGGCGCCCATCTGGATAACAATGGAATATTTTTCAAGTTTTTTTAATCAGGCGCCCACCTGGATAACAAGTAAATATTTTTCAAGTTTTTTTGTAATCAGGTGCCCACCTGGATAACAAGGGAATATTTTTCAAGTTTTTGTAATCAGGCGCCCACTTGGATAACAAGGGAATATTTTTCAAGTTTTTTGCAATCAGGCGCCCACCTGGATAACAAGGGAATATTTTTCAAGTTTTTTGCAATAAGGCGCGCACTTAGATAAAAAGGGAATATTTTTCATGTTTTTGCAATCAGACGCCCACCTGGATAACAAGGGAATATTTTCAAAATGAAATTCTTCTACTTTAGCTGACATTCAATAGCATGATATATTTAAAGCCCCATACTGGGGCAGAAAGGTTTTCTTTATTTTTTGTTTTTTGTAGTAAGCATGTGCCCACCTGAAGAACAAGAGAATACTTTTCAAGTTTTGCAATCAGGCGCCCACCTGAAGAACAAAGGAATACTTTTCAAGTTTTGTAATCAGGCGCCTACCTGAAGAATAAGAGAATATATTTGAAGCAAGTTACAAGCAAGAGTCTTCTCAAAGAATGGAAGATGCAAATGAAACACAAGAATCAGTTGAAAGATATAGCTAGGATTTTGTAAAATATTAGAGCATAGTTTAGCTTATTTTCTTTTTACCACGGTGTAATAAGGAGATTAGCAGGCAGCGATAACAAGCAACAACAATAGAGTCACCGTTCTCTGGTAGTTTCAACTACCAGACATTCCAGAACTACACTGACTTGATTCATGTTTAGCCCAGGATATGTAGGCAATCCTTGAAGCAGGATGCGGTCAAAAATTTCAAAAATGCATTACACGGAATATGCGAGTGGGCAAAAATCCCTCATTACTGCTCACTTATCATTGCACTTAAACTCTTCGTGTTCCTGAGCAAAGAGGGGTAGCTGTGAGCACGTGCTTTTTTCCCCAAGCAAATAAGTCCAAAATAAATATATAAAAATGATTTTATTTGATATTTGTTGATTATTGTGTAGAAGTATCAGTGTTTGTTTTTATTTGTTGAAAATAAAGTAAAGAAAATTAAAACAAAAAAAAATACAATTTGAATTAATTAGAAAATACCAAAAATATAAGATAATTACTAGGAAAATTAGAAAATCAAAAGAAAAATACAAAATACAAGGGATAACAAATACATTGGAACAAATACGGAGAAAAACAAATATACAATACAAGAAAAATACAGAAAAATAATAAATAAATACAAGTTGAAAGTATAATACAAGAATAATACAAAATATCAAAGTATTTGGGCCAAAATCATAAATTCTAGCCCAATTAACACCAAATAGACCTGGCCCAAGATAATTAGCATCGGCTGCCTATACACAGGCCCAAACGACGTTGCTTAGGAAAGTAAATCTGAACATTTAAAAGATGAATCAAACGGACCAAAACAAGCGGTTGTCTAGAAATTAAAACGACACTGTCTAATTGAAATAATCAGAGTCGTCCAATTAAATGATCTAACGGATAAAAGAAAAGCCACACTTAAACCAAATGACACCGTCTAATCAAAATAATCACAACCGTCCATCTTATTGATCTAATGGACGATAGGAAGACTTCATTTAAGTCCTACGATGTCATTCAAATAATGAGTGAATCCTGGCCATTAGTTTAATCTAATCCAACGGCTGGGAACTAATGTTACACTTTTAATATATATCTATACCCCTCCGTTATTTCATTCATTATACATTTCACACCACCAGACACCAAACCCAAGCCGCCACATTTTCCTTCCCCCTCTCCACACAGGCCATCGGAACCCTACCAGTGGTCTGCTTCTGGTCATCTTCTCCGGTTAGCTTCCACATCCCTGAACCCTCCCCTTCTCCTCTATCGCCCCATCATACCAGCCACATCCAAATCCATCTCTTTCTCCCCAAATCTTGAAATACACGTCGTAGGAACCCTAGCCGGCGACCATCAACCTATGAACCAGCCTCCACCCTTAACACCATATAACTACCTTGAACTCCTCTTTCACCCTATCCAAACCCCTTCCTTCGAATCTTAGCCTAAATCGTCGAATATTAAAAAACATCCCGCCGGAACCCTACTTCGGCGGATACCCCCAAACCAAAAGCCACCCAATCGAACCCCCGGTCCTCAGATATGAGTCGTTCACAACAAAAGAAAGACTCCAAGAGTCTGTCTAGAAGACCAAAATTCAAAAGAGACTCAAGTTCTCTAAACAACCGGAAAATCAAGAACCAAGAAGAAAAATGAAGGAAAAGAAGGAAAAAAAGAAAGAAAATGAAAAAACAACAGAAAAGATAAGTAACCCTAAAACCCCATTTTTTCTACTGTGCTTCATTCTATCTTCATTATTTGCTAAGCTGAACTTATTGCATGTTCAAAAGTCTTCTGTGTATACTTGAAATTTACTGAATACTCTCTTTTTCTGATTGAAGTCATTTGTTAAATCACATGCTCTGTAGTCGTTTAATATTCTTGCTTGATATATCTTGTTCGATTAAATGTTTTGATTAATTGGATTCAACTATTATTAAACAATTTCTCTGAGTCTTGATTAATAAAGTGTTTAGTCGTAATTAGGGTTATATTTGCAAGATTGTTTAAAACTGGCTACTATTGCAATACAATTTAAACACTTGAATCTTCTGAATTTTTGAGTATTTAGTCGTATTAGGGCTATGTGTGTAAATTGCTTAATGTTTTCTATCATTGCAAAACAGTTTGACTTTTGACTAGTAAAAAGGCTATTTATGGCTATTTTTGTGAAGTGGTTAGTTCTGAAAAGAGGTTACTTAGTTCTGAACTAGCTATAACATAAAGTCTAAGCATCAGGGGTTATCTGTTAAAAAATGTTTCGATTGTTGACAACTCAAAGTCTAATTAAACCTAAAGGTTGTCGGGTAAATACACACAAAACATAGGGGTAAATGTGGAATAGGTAAAGGGTATTCAGAAAATAACTTAGAAAGATTAAGGTCATAAAAGACACATAGGCATGGTTTTGGTTTAATTAGATGAACAATAAAGTGCATTCTAGGTATAGTTAAATGGTAAATAGGAAATAAACCTTAGCAAGTGAGGGTAATAAAGGCATTTACGCCTAAATGGAATGATAGAGAATACCCTAGAATGAGGCATGGGTTCAAGTGTGTTCTTGTTAAATTAACTTAGACTAAACTAAAATAATTCAAAAAAGAGTAGGGGTGGGAAATCTGAATATTTAATTCAAATTTTCCTCCCATTCTACTCTATAAATAGGCCCCTTTAGGCCTTATTATAATGGTTCAGAAGATTTAATACACTAAATACTGATATTGTTTCATTCTTGCTAGTTCGAGTGATATTTTGGACTTCTGTTTGTTGTTCTTCATCTGTTGATTGGATTCGCTTGGTTTTTCCATTTTGAAGTTGTACCTGTTTGTAACGACCCGGTCTGTCGTTACGGGCATTTACCACCCCGTCATGTTGCAATTACATGTTTTATGCTTTTATATCAGTGTTGGAGCCTATCGGGGTGAGTTAGGAGTGAATTGAATTGAAAATGAAGCAAATAGCATGTTTGAAGGAAGTTTGAATATGGAAAGTCAACCTAGAGTTGACTATCGAGTTAGAGTACTCGGAATCGGATTCGATGATTCGACTAGTTTCGGGGGATCATTTATGACTTAGGAGAGCAATCGGAATTGAATTTGGAGGCCCGGTGTAGAAAAAGGCTTGAATTGGCTAAGGTTGAATTTTGGCGAAAACCGAACGGTTGGTGAGATTTTGATCCGGGAGTCGAAATGCAATTCCGACAGTTCCTGTAGCTTCGTTATGTGATTTTTGATATGTCTACAAATTTTCAGGTCATTCGGACGTCGTTTGGTCGGGTTTTTGATCGAGTGTTAGTTTCGGAAGTTTTGAAGAAACTTAGGCTTGAATCCGTGCGTAATTGGTGATTTTGATGTTTAGGATGGTGTTTTTATGATTGGAACAAGTTTGAATCGTGTTATGGAGTATGTTGGTAGTTTTCGTTGGGGTCCCGGGGGCCTCGGGATGAATTTGGGGGTCCAAACGGACCATTTTTGGCCTAAGACAGCAGCTAAATTGCTGCTGTGTCTGCAGAAGGAAATCCTTCATCGCGTTCGCGATGAAGGGCGCGCGTCCGCGAAGGTCAGCAAGGATATGCATCGCGTTCGCGATTGTTTGGACGCGAACGCGTAGGGTCAGGATCGGAGGCTTCGCGTTCGCGTGGAGTTGGAACGCGTTTGCGTAGGTGAGGAATGGTTGGTCATCGCGTTCGCGTGAGTGGAGACGTGAACGCATAGAAGTAAAATCCGGCGGTTGGAAATCTGTGCTTCGCGAACGTGTGATTGGGTGTCGCGTTCGCGATGGAGGACGGAGCAGAGCATCGCGTTCGCGTGAGTCCTGTCGCGAACGCGTAGAAGGAAAAAAATAGGCGGCTGGGAGCTAGTGCATCGCGAACGCGTTGGGGAAGGTCGCGTTCGCGAAGGTCAATCCGGAGCTGGGCATCGCGAACTCATGGCAAGGAACGCGAACGCGTAGAGTTAAAGTCCCAGGCAGTGAGTTTAATTGCAGAACAGAGGGCTCGCGGGTTTCACACCCAAAACACCATTTTTGAGCCCTAGAGAGAAGAAATCACGGGAAAACGCTGGGAAATCATCGGGTATTCATCGGAGGTAAGTTTCTTGACCCAAAAACATCATTTTATGGTAGAATTAACATCAATCTTCATGAAATTGGGTTGAAATCTTGAAGAAATGTGGCCTAGATATTGAAAACGGGATTTTGAGTTTTGGAAGGCCATTTGTACTCCGAGTTTAGTAAATTTTATATGTACGGACTCGTGGCGGGACGAGGGTTCTGGAAATATGAGTTTCGAGATTTTTCGAGAGGTGGGCCCGGGGTTCGGGTTTTGCAAATTTCGCGATTTTTGATAGTTTTCGATTTCTTTCGATTGGGTTATGTTCCATTAGCCTATTTTGATATATTTGTGCTGATTTGTGCTAGTTTTGACGTGCGTGGATGCCGGTTCGAGGAGCTAAGGCGTCGAGGGCATGAGTTTTTGCCGGTTCGAGATGGGTAATTCTTGTAAATGATGTCCTGAGGGTTAGTAAACCCCGGACTTGCACATCTTAGTGCTGTGTTGAGGTGAGTTGCATGCCGACTAACGGGCGTGGGGTAGAGCACCATTGGGGATCGTGACTTGGTCCGTCCCGCGTAATAAATAATAACACCTAATTGTTAAAATGAATTGGACTAATTATCACGTTTGGGCTTCGTGCCAATTATTTGAATCCTTCGAGGATTGGTATCACTGTTTTGATAACACTGAGCATATTTTATTCTAAATTTAAGGTTTAAAATGGAATTATTGCTATTCAGCATTTTTACAAGGTTATGAAAAACTTGAACAAGGTCTTAATAACATTTTTTGCTGTGAGCTAATATGATATTGTTGCCGTAGGGCTTTCTTGATTATTTGTTAGACTGATTGGGGCCAAGGGCCATATGTTAGGGCATGACATTCATGTGAGCATATGCATACACATGCATGGATCGGACTGCACGCTGCAGTGGTATATGGATCGGGCTGCGCGCCGCATCGGGTGTGATATTAATATTGTGCTTGGGCTGTAGGAGCCCCTCCGGAGCCTGAACCCCCATAGTGAGCATGGGTACCCAAAAGGATCGGGCTACACGCCGTAGCGGTCATATGCATTGCATGACATACATATATTGGTTTACGTGTACTACGTGGCATAACATTCAGCACTCATACTTTACTGGCACATGTGCATTGGTTGCTTTATTGACCAGATCTCCTGGTATAACTTGTTAAGGAGTGCTGAGCCCGAGAGGCTGATTTGAGTGCTGACTTGCACTGGTTGAGATTCTCCCAGGTATTGGTATCTTATAATGAAAGAAAGTAGCTAAAAATTGAGATTTCTAAATAATCTACTCACCTATATATGCTGAAAAGGAATAAAATGATAGTGTTTTGAAGTTTTATGATAGTTCTGTATTGTGTAGCAAGGGATAGTGCCTTGCGTGGTTTTCTTCCCTTCAGCATTATTTACTTTTATTACCGCTGAGTTGGAAGTACTCACACCCGACTCCCTGCACCTTGTGTGCAGGATCCAGGTACATTACAGCAGAGCTGATTCCATTGCGGCTCGGGAGTGCTTTTGGACAGTCGAGGTAGCTGCCAGCGTTCGCAGGACCTGATTCTCCAGTTTGTCTATATTTTGTTCCGATCATCCCACACTTGTGCACAGTTATATTCACTATTTACACTTGTATATTTCGTAGAGGGTCATGACTCTTGACCCTTCGGTCTATGGAAGTTGGCACGTGTTGGGAGTTGGTTCCCTGTTTTTAATATGTATCTATCACTGTTGAATTTTTTCCGTATGCTTAAATTGGATAAAGTAAGCTTATGGCTCCGTGATTGTTGTTAATTGGTCAGGCTGGCCTAGCAGTGTGCTGGGCGCCATCACGACCGGATTTGGGGTCGTGACAAGTTGGTATCAGAGCCTAGGTTTACTAGGCCTCATGAGTCTTGAGCCGGTTGGTAGAGTCTTGTGGATCGGTACGGGGACGCCTGTACTTATCCTCGGGAGGCTGCAAACCTTTAGGAAACACTTCACATTTCTTGGAATTCTTATCATGCGCACTTGATTCATCTTGAGATATAATTTTTGAAATTCCTTCCACACGTCCGTGTACGCATCGAGCGCTCAATAATGTAATTTCCTTATGGCTTGTGATTTCCTCGAACGAGGGGCGAGATATAATCTCCATGAGTTCATGTTGGGCCAGTCGGGAGGACTTGAGGCCAGATCTTTGTCTATGGCTTGAGTACCAAGGTAATAATTTCGCGAGTCGGTATCATGAAGTTCATACGACCGGTATTGATCTTTATTGTGCAAATGGCAGTTTGATAATGGGAGAGCTGTAAGGTATTCAGTTCTTATTGTGATTTGATATGTAGCCCTAGCTATGGGCGTGAGAAATAATTATCATATCTCGTAATTAGAAGGTAAAGTGCCTTATGTGTAGTGGAACGAGTTTAAACTCAGGAAGACTAAAGTGATTTTGATATGTGTTATGATTCGAGCAGGTACAGCGCAGGTTCAAGTATAAATTGTGATAATATGATCGTATAGTATTGGGGTTTAATGTTGTTGAAATACATTGTGATGTATTGTTAGAATGGTTTGGTGATTCTCTGGCAGGTGGATATGCCAAATTACAAAGGAAACTCTGCCGAAATTTTTGAAAAATTTGGGACTTAGAAAGATTTTTGTCACCTAAAGAGAGTGGGCTTATTGGTGGTGTGTGTATAAATGCAAAAAAATTGCAGAAGGGTTAAGGTCTCTGATGATTCGAGTCTCTGTCAAGGCTTGTAAATGACTTGAGTTTAATCTCATTGTAACATTTCGGCATCACTTGAGTAATAATGATATGGGTGGTTAAAAGTGCTTTGATGAATGGCTTCGAGCTAAGTTGGGGAGGTTGCTATTAATTAACTGATTGCACTATTGTGTGCTGTGTTGGCTCTGTCTCTAGGTATGTTTGGGAAATTTTGATAAAGGTTATGGTGCTTCGTAGATGTGAAGAAATACTAGGATGTTTTGAACTGATGTTGGTAATGAATGTTCGGTGTATAGAAAGTTAAGATAGCAAATTGTGTTTGTATGTAATCATGATCTGCATTGTCAGAATTCTAACAAAACACGAGTGGATCTACTCAATAGAACAGTTGAATTACAGCTGAATAAGGGTGAATGATGCCCGAGAATGGTTTTGCAGTGTTCAAGATTTTGCTTGTAACAGTCAGGTGCCTTAAGATTGTGTATGTGGCTAAAGATGGCGATTTCGTTAGAAAAGATCAAGGCTTGTGTTTTATCATGGTTTGAAGATGAGTTTTCTTCTATATGGGATCACGAAAGTCCTTGACTAGTTGAGTGCGCCGATGTTGAGGCGGAGGAAAGGGATATGAATTTCCATGTTTTCTTAGTGTGATATGGTATACACGATGTGTTATGGAAAGTTGATAATGGTATATTCTAGATTTTGAGATCAGTGCATAATATATGGGAAGTCAATAAAGATTATTGAGCAGCGCGGACAACTGCAGGTGAATTAAGAATCGATCTTTCTGATGATTTAAGAAAATGGTACTGCTATTCTATTAACTTGGCAAGGAATATGGTCCAAAAAGGACAAGGTAATGTAAACTGATAATATCTAATGGCATGGTGGTATTCTCTTGTTGGATCGACTGTAATAATTGAGTCGTTGATGGCATAGTGAAATTCTTGGATGGCTTTCGTGGTATGAATGGGCGCTTGATGTGCGTTATGTATTCATACGGAGGAGTGTGGAACCAGGTATAGCGATTCATGTGTTATATATGTGTTGGAGACTAGAAGTTCTCGTAATCCGCCTATGCAGTGGTTGTATATCGTGTGTATCGACATCGTTTTGTGGTTATTGGAAATCGGAAGCCCTAGTGGCTCTCTCTTGACTTGATATGATGAATTTGGGTTATGATACCTTATTTCAGACTGGTTGACATAAGCCAGGTCGTCTAGACAAATGTGATATGGACTATGTCGGAAAATGGCACAAATTGCGTAGCAGAGAGCATCGGAGTATGCTCCAACAGAGTAGTTGTACCCAGGACCAGCGGACGGCTGGTAGGCATTGCTTTGTCAGTTGGACCTTAGTGACGGATGTCAGTGTAGAGGTATCTACCATTGATTCAGTTCCAGTATTGAGAAACGTTGTCAGATGCGCTTCATGTGGCCGAGCTTGAGGTTATATATATATGTTTGTTGTAATGAGAAAATTTGACTCGATATGCATTTCCTTCTTGCGAGATTTATGCGTGGATCCGGTGGTGCGCCGCCACAGGTACGGTTATTTGGATCGGGTGGCACGCCGCCACGGTATGGTATCTGGATCGGGTGGCACGCCGCCACGGGTATGTCATTGGAGCGGGTTGCACGCCGCAATAGTGTAATGTGGAAATATAGTTAGTTATAAGCTACATGGTATACAATACTTCCTCGCTTCTGAGGAAAAGACCGTTTTGAGTATCGCTTGGCGAATGGCACATCGGTTGTGTCATTTTAGGATTTAATAGCATACGTTAATTGTTTCACCGTGGCTGAGGTTGATTGCTGGGTTCAAGACCTAGATCTGTGCGTGGCTAACCGTTTTGAGCTTGGTAGCTTGAGGTGTTTCATTAGTAATAGTGTTTGGATAGAATCACGAATCGTGGCAAGGCCACGTGATGTTATGACCTCTCAAGGAGGATTCAGGTACTCTATTTCTATAATGCAAGACGCGATCTCAGTTCTATGTTATGATGGCACAGAGGAATTGAATTGCAGCTCTTTTGCTGGAGACATTTGTCATGAATTGAGCTGTCATGTTTCGAGTGTGTGCATACGTTTCTATTGGAGCCTATGTTGTGCTCGTCGTGGCTTAGGCCGGTGTTGAGGTGTTTATCACCAGTGCGGTGTGTTATAATCGAAATGACCGTTGGAGTCATTAATGAATACGAGCATATTGGATCTTGGCTTGTTAGAAAGGTAAAAATCGAGGTTTTGCCTCGAAACCTATCGTGGTATGAGTTTTAAAAAGGGAAATAGATTCACGAATGGTTAACCTGAGAGATAGGTTTGGTATATCGCGTGCTTCAACTGCCGTGGGCAGGATGTGGAGGTATTGGAATAAGACTCTATCTAATGAAAGAGGTTTTCAACTAGTAGTTGGTTATTGTGGCCTGTTGTTGTGATTAGAGACTATCGTCTCGAGTGATGGGGTCGTGACAAGTTTGTATCTCACCCGAAGTAGTGAATATGGGTTATTGCAGTGGATTCGAGTGTATCCCGAGTATAGGCATGGGATTTGCATTTGGCATATGATTTCGGAAAGTGCAATGTGATTTATGGTTCAGATGGTCTGTGAAATTTTGACTATATGGTGTTTTCGGACTTATATGAGATAGGGTGACGTATGATCGCCCGAATATATGCTTGGTAAGGTCATTCAACTATTGGGTTGCTTCTAGTACAACTCTAAGTCCGCTCGAGGACGAGCGTTTGTTTAAGTTGGGGAGAATGTAACGACCCAGTCTGTCGTTACGGGCATTTACCACCCCGTCATGTTGCAATTACATGTTTTATGCTTTTATATCGGTGTTGGAGCCTATCGGGTGAGTTAGGAGTGAATTGAATTGAAAATGAAGCAAATAGCATGTTTGAAGGAAGTTTGAATATGGAAAGTCAACCTAGAGTTGACTATCGAGTTAGAGTACTCGGAATCGGATTATGATGATTCGACTAGTTTCGGGGGATCATTTATGACTTAGGAGAGCAATCGGAATTGAATTTGGAGGCCCGGTGTAGAAATAGGCTTGAATTGGCTAAGGTTGAATTTTGGCGAAAACCGAATGGTAGGTGAGATTTTGATCCGGGAGTCGGAATGGAATTCCGATAGTTCCTGTAGCTTCGTTATGCGATTATGGATATGTCTGCAAATTTTCAGGTCATTCGGACGTCGTTTGGTCGGGTTTTTGATCGAGTGTTTGTTTCGGAAGTTTTGAAGAAACTTAGGCTTGAATCCGTGCGTAATTGGTGATTTTGATGTTTAGGATGGTGTTTTTATGATTGGAACAAGTTTGAATCGTGTTATGGAGTATGTTGGTAGTTTTCGTTGGGGTCCCGGGGGTCCTCGGAATGAATTCGGGGGTCCAAACGGACCATTTTTGGCCTAAGACAGCAGCTAAATTGTTGTTGTGTCTGCAGAAGGAAATCCTTCATCGCATTTGCGATGAAGGGCGCGCGTCCGCGAAGGTCAGCAAGGATATGCATCGCGTTCGCGATGGTCTGGACGCGAACACGTAGGGTCAGGATCGGAGGCTTCGCATTCGCGTGGAGTTGGAACGTGTTCGCGTAGGTGAGGAATGGTTGGTCATCGCGTTCGCGTGAGTGGAGACGCGAACGCGTAGAAGAAAAATCCGGCGGTTGGAAATCTGTGCTTCGCGAACGCGTGACTGGGTGTCGCGTTCGCGATGGAGGATGGAGCAGAGCATCGCGTTCGCGTGAGTCCTGTCGCGAACGCGTAGAAGGAGAAAAATAGGCGGCTGGGAGCTAGTGCATCGCGAACGCGTTGGGGAAGGTCGCGTTCGCGAAGGTCAATCCGGAGCTGGGCATCGCGAACGCGTGGCAAGGAACGCGAACGCGTAGAGTTAAAGTCCCAGGCAGTGAGTTTAATTGCAGAACAGAGGGCTCGCGGGTTTCACACCCAAAACACCATTTTTGAGCCCTAGAGAGAAGAAATCACGGGAAAACGCTGGGAAATCATCGGGTATTCATCGGAGGTAAGTTTCTTGACCCAAAAACATCATTTTATGGTAGAATTAACATCAATCTTCATGAAATTGGGTTGAAATCTTGAAGAAATTTGGCCTAGATATTGAAAACGGGATTTTGAGTTTTGGAAGGCCATTTGAACTCCGATTTTAGTAAATTTTATATGTACGGACTCGTGGCGGGACGAGGGTTCTGGAAATATCAGTTTCGAGATTTTTCGAGAGGTGGGCCCGGGGTTCGGGTTTTGCAAATTTCATGATTTTTGATAGTTTTCAATTTCTTTCGATTGGGTTATGTTCCATTAGCCTATTTTGATATATTTGTGCTGATTTGTGCTAGTTTTGACGTGCGTGGATGTCGGTTCGAGGAGCTAAGGTGTCGAGGGCATGAGTTTTCATCGGTTCGAGGTGGATAATTCTTGTAAATGATGTCCTGAGGGTTAGTAAACCCCGGACTTGCACATCTTAGTGCTGTGTTGAGGTGACTTGCATGCCGAATAACGGGCGTGGGGTAGAGCACCATTGGGGATCGTGACTTGGTCCGTCCCGCGTAATAAATAATAACACCTAATTGTTAAAATGAATTGGACTAATTATCACATTTGGGCTTCGTGCCAATTATTTGAATCCTTCAAGGATTGGTATCACTGTTTTGATAACATTGAGCATATTTTATTCTAAATTTAAGGTTTAAAATGGAATTATTGTTATTCAGCATTTTTACAAGGTTATGAAAAACTTGAACAAGGTCTTAATAATATTTTTTGTTGTGAGCTAATATGATATTGTTGCCGTAGGGCTTTCTTGATTATTTGTTAGACTGATTGGGGCCGAGGGACATATGTTAGGGCATGACATTCATGTGAGCATATGCATACACATGCATGGATCGGACTGCACGCCGCAGTGGTATACGGATCGGGCTGCGCGCTGCAGCAGGTGTGATATTAATATTGTGCTTGGGTCGTAGGAGCCCCTCCGGAGTCTGAACCCCACAGTGAGCACGGGTACCCAAAAGGATTGGGCTACACGCCGTAGCGGTCATATATATTGCATGACATACATATATTGGTTTACGTGTACTACGTGGCATAACATTCAGCACTCATACTTTACTGGCACGTGCATTGGTTGCTTTATTGACCAGATCTCCTGGTATAACTTGTTAAGGAGTGCTGAGCCCGAGAGGCTGATTTGAGTGCTAACTTGCACTGGTTGAGATTCTCCTAGGTATTGGTATGTTATAATGAAAGAAAGTAGCTAAAAATTGAGATTTCTAAATAATCTACTCACATATGCTGAAAAAGAATAAAAATGATAGTGTTTTGAAGTTTTATGATAGTTCTGTATTGTGTAGCAAGGGATAGTGCCTTGCGTGGTTTTCTTCCCTTCAGCATTATTTACTTTTATTACCGCTGAGTTGGAAGTACTCACACCCGACTCCTCGCACCTTGTGTGCAGATCCAGGTACATTACAGCAGAGCTGATTCCATTGCGGCTCGGGAGTGCTTTTGGACAGTCGAGGTAGCTGTCAGCGTTCGCAGGACCTGATTCCCCAGTGTGTCTATATTTTGTTCTGATCATCCCATACTTGTGCACAGTTATATTCACTATTTACACTTGTATATTTCGTAGAGGCTCATGACTCTTGACTCTTCGGTCTATGGAAGTTGGCACGTGTTGGGACTTGGTTCCCTGTTTTTAATATGTATCTATCACCGTTGAATTATTTCTGTATGCTTAAATTGGATAAAGTGAGCTTATGGCTCCGTGATTGTTGTTAATTGGTCGGGCTGGCCTAGCAGTGTGTTGGGCGCCATCACGACCGGATTTGGGGTCGTGACACTGTTGTTGTGTTAATCTGCCTCTATTGCTGTTGATATTTGGTTGCTACTTATCGCTGATTTTCTTCTCCTTCATCCCTTAGAACTCATTGTTTCATCTCATTTGATCAGGTACACTACTACCTCTCAAGGATGTAACTGAAATGCTTTGAAGGAATAAAAATGCTGATTAGTTCCTATTTGTAATTGTATTTCTATTTTTGTCATAGCTTTAGACGTTTAGATTTTTTGTAATTCATTAGGATTTGGGTTGTAATAAGGACTGGACTGAACGAACTTAATTCAGATTTATAGTAGTAGTAGATAACAATATAGGAAATACATTAAATAGGCCAGCCAAAATGATCACATAGCTTTAAAATCGAAACTGGTTAAACTAAGTTGATTCACTTGTAGATTTATAACTACTCCGAAAATCAGATGTGTAATACAAGTACTTAGATATTTTGTTAATTAAATTTTGAATCAGTATCAATTTATTCAAAAAATATGAGTTAGTTAAAATTTGGATAATGTTAATGGCTTATCATCATTCAAACCTATTTCGTAACAAACTTGTGTTAAACTTTGTGATATGGTGTGAAATAGTAATCTGAATATGATTGAAATTCCAATAGTCGAATATATTTTAGTTGAAGATTTAGGTTAATGCTTCTAGTTAAATAAAAACAACAAGGTAACTCTGCAATTAGTGTTTCAACTGATAAATAATAAGTAGATTACATTCAGTTAATCTGACCAAATAGTAAAATTCAAATGTAAATCAGTATTAGCATGCCTAGTTAAATTCTGATATTGAACTTAATAATATCTGCTTATAGTTCATTTAGTTCATTAAAAATGTTAATCTGCTTTGAACCTGTTTTAGATATTAATAATTTGGGCCTAGCCATGAGAAGAGGCCCAAGTCCAATTGATATGGAATTTATGCCTATGAGAGCAGATACGGAAATATCGCCTGGGCTTCAAGTAGCCAATTGCACCTTGGTGCGGCTTTGTAAAGTTGGCACAGATTCCAGGCTCAATAATGAATAATGGCCTAGATCCAAATAGATAATGACATAAAAATCGTTTATAAGTGTTTCTATTAGGGAAAAAACGGAATTTAGAAAATATAGTACACAAATAGGGTTAACATTTAAAAGTAAAATAGGACGAGCCTCGTTACAAGATAAAAACGCACGAGGCCCTCAAACAATAACTATAAAACTTTAGACCCGGAAAGATCGTTTAGAAAATTTCACAATCTTTCCCAAAATAACAAGAATAGACACCGCTAGGCATAATTTTAATATACATTCATTTGAACGGGTGCATATTTATGTGACCCAAATCCTACTCTCAACAAAGTCGAAATATATTCAAAGCCACATGCGTACTGGTACGGTGTGGTAGGGGATGTGTTTTCATGACGTTGCAAATTTGTAAAATTCAAAAGCGGTATACTTGCACATGATTAAAATATTTAAACTGAAGTCAGATAAAATCAAAACAACAGTTGAGCGACCGTGCTAGAAACACGGAGTCCGGGAGTGCCTAACACCTTCTCCCGGGTTAATAGAATTTCTTATCCGGATTTCTAGTTCGCAGACTGTAACAGTATCAAACTTTCCTAGGTTTTGGATTAAACCGGTGACTTGGGACACCATTATATTCTCAAGTGGCGACTCTGAAAACTTAAAATAACTAATCTTGTTCCGACTGTCTTTAAATTGAAAAAACTTCTTCTACGCCCTCATGGGTATAGTATAGTAATACGCATTTTTCATTAGAGAAAAAGGAGGCGTGACACCGCTTTTGCGGTAAAATGACCACTTATGCGGTTCAACTTAAACCTTTCTAAATCCGCTTCTGCGGATACCAAACTGCTTCTGCGGTTCCGCCTATGCGGTCCAACGACCACTTCTGCGATAACACCAAAAAGCCCCTGACCGCTTCTACGGTCCCACTATCGTTCCTGCGACTCTGCTTTTGCGAAAAGGGGTCCGCTTCTGCCGAACTAACACACAAGCCCAAAATCCGCTCATGTGCTTAATAATCTACATCTGCTGACATCGCTTCTGCTGTCCTTTTTTCCATAGAAGCGGAAATACCAGAAGATGCAAATCCACACACCTCATACAACTTCCAACATTTCCGATTTAACCATCTGAAACCATCCTGAAGCCCACGGGTCCTCAACCAAAAATACAAACCCATTCTAAATCACTATACAAACTTGTTCCAATTATAAAAACACGTCATTAAACACAAAAATTACCAAATTACTTCGGATTCAAGCCTAAGTTTCAACTAAAACTTCTGAAACCTACATTCCATCAAAAACCCGACCAAACGATGTTCGAGTGACCTGAAATTTGCATACATATCCAAAATCACCTAACGAAGCTACTACAAATGTTAGAATTTCATTCCGACTCTCGGATCAAAATCTCATCTATCGACCGGATTCCGCCAAAATTCCAACTTAGCCAATTCAAGCCTATTTCTACACAGGGCCTCTAAATTCAATTTCGATCGCTCCTCTAAGTCAAAAATCACCTTCCGAAGCTAACCGAACCACCAGAATTTACATCCGAGCCCTCTAACCACATAATCAACCTCAGGTTGACTATTTTGAATCAAGCTTCATTCTAATTAAGAGGCTATATGCCTTATTTTCAACCACATTCAATCACAATTTACTCGATAGACTCTAATACATACATAGAAATATGTAACAACATAATAAGGGATAAATAGAGCGGTAAATCTCATGACAACGGGCTGAGGCGTCACAGGGATACAGGGGGAATCACATTTGGGAACTGGTTCTTTTTAGACTGAACTTATAACTTAAGGCATTGTCTTAGGGGGAATGCTTTGACATGCTCTCTGATGCCCTAGTTCTGAACTTATAAATGTTTAAGTTCGTCATCATCAAAAGGGGAAAACTAATAGATCCTAAATACTCATATTTATATTTGCCTTATGTTTTGATGATCTAACAAACTTTCTAAGAAGGACACGTTAGGGAACATGACCTACGTGGGACTACTACAAACTCCAACAAACTCCAGTGAAAGTTGAATTGCTACACATACAGGAGCTAGAAACCAAACAACAACCCGATACTCTTGTGATTCCTATATAGCAACACAAAGTCATTTGGACACAACTGAAACTAAAGTGACTGACGACACTATTTCTACCGCACTGCATCACACTGACAGCCCACTTATTTTCTAACCAAATAAAGTACTCACATCATTTCAAGTGATGTGATCAAGTTGTACCAAAGGGGCTTTATACAAAATATCACAAATAAGTTTCAGTTTCACTCTCAAGCATCAAACAAAAACAGAAAAGATCATTCTCTCAAGCTGGAAGAACAAGGTTGAAGACTACTATGGACCGGTTTCTAAACGATTGATTATTGATGTTCTAGTTGAGTTGCAACCTTGTTATTGTACTTACAATATCTCATAAATAACTTACTTAGAAGTTTACAGATTAGGAATCCTCTTATAGATTACAATATCTCATAAATAACTTACTTAGAAGTTTACAGATTAGGAATCCTCTTATAAATCCTCAGACTCGTTGAGTTTAGGTTGTGGCTAGTTTTAGTTATAAAGAAAAGTCTTTGTAATCATAGTGTTACAAAGTGGCTCGTGGTGACATCACCACAAGTTAGAAAAAACCTTTGTAACTAGGATAGTGACGAAGTGGCTTGTGGTAAATGTACCACAAGTTAGTTTGAAGTCTTAGCATTAGAGAGTATTGTAAAGTAACTTGTAATAGGTAAGATTACAAGTTAGTAAAGTTAAAAGCCTACAAGATAGTTCGTGGTTTTTTGATCCCCTTGTGAGGGATTTTTCCACGTAAAAATCCTCCGCCTCATTTACTTACTGGTTTATTAAGTACTTTAAGCAAAAACTTGTAGAGGACCAGGTACTCTATGATTCGGTGGACCCATACTAACTAACATGATAAACATATTTAAAGAAGTGAAAAGCAGAGGAAAGGCTAGTAAATTTGGTACAATCTTATCAGTATTCAACTTTTCATGTTCTCTCAAACTAATAAATACAAGACATACGTTATTATATACACACATCTATAATTTAATCGTGATTAATTGATGTATATTTTCAGTTTATTTTCAAACTATTAAAATTAAGTTGTTTTACTTTAATATAAATACCAGATAAAAATATGTGCTTGTTAGTTAAGAATTAGGATGTACATTTGTAGTTCATGTATCTATCCAAGTCACGTATAGTCAATTTCTAGCCAAGATCTCCATATTTCAAAAACTACCGGTCAATCTTAAACAAGGAAGGAAATAGGAAAAAGAAGACCATTGATTTTAAGTATTTCAAAAAATACATATTTTCTTTTGTAGGGAAACCAAGCTGAGTATTATTAGCTTATTTTTGGTCATGAATATCCAAAATATCTTTGCAACTAATATTCAACATGGAGGCTTCTTCATGTCATTGACTTATCCTTTCCTATTGGGGTTTTTCTTTATTCTTATCTTAATACAATGTTGTTTTTTACGAGGGTATTCAAAAATTAAATTTTATGGGTTCGAAGTTTAAAGTATTAGTATGAACCTATTATATTTGTAAAGTTATGAATTTATATCTATTATTTTTATTTACTAGGAGTATGTTGTATTTTCACTGAATTTTTACACATGAATTTATGCTTTATATTAATATTATTGGGTTCAAATAAATCCGGTAGCATAGTAGTGCACCGGGGGAGCAAGGATAGAGGGGTATAAATAGTGGTTTGTTGGAAGCTCTTCTATTCTTATTTCTCTCTTCTAGTAGTTGGTTTCAAATTGAAACCTTTCTTTCCTTATTTTTCTTCTACAGTTTCATTTTACACTAATAATTTCTAACTCATCTTATTTCACAAGTTGCATACTCTCTGGAAAAATAGCCAAAGGAAAATCTTTAAAAAGGAACTTTTTCTAGCTCCAACATGGCAATGGCTTCTAGTTTTCGGGGTGAGTCAACGATTTTAATATGTAGAATCTTATGTATTTTTTTCAGATGTTGTGGCAAAAGGATATAATATATGCAAAGCCATCTCAATATATTATGTCTGTAGTCTTAGAGCTTGTAAAATGGTATTTAACAGAAACAAATTTTGCATGTCTTTATTTTCCATATATTTTTGGCACTCTAGAATACTTATTCTCATGTTCATATAGTTTAAGTTAAGTTCATGCTAAATATATATTCTATTTTTCTTTCTTCAAGATCGTATTCTCATGTTCATATAGTTTAAGTTAAGTTCATGCTAAATATATATTCTATTTTTCTTTCTTCAAGATCGTTTCGACTACGTACTCTATATATATATATATATATCGCAGCAGATTTAATGCGTTGGCTGGTTTTAGAATGATTTTCGGTTCAGTAAATATGATATGTTTAATCAATTATACCGAATGCATGTTAGCTACCTAAATTTCGACTTGTAGTTTTGACTAGTTATACGACAATATCATGCATACATTTCCTCTTATCAAGAAATATGCAGTGCATTATACACATTAAAGTATAGTATAAAAGCATTCCCCGTTATGTTTAATTAAAAGGAAAAAAAACATAACATGCTTACATGCAGAGAAGATGTCATTTGCTCAATGAGAAATTGAAAAAAGAGGAACTTAAAGAAATATTTCCAACTTTAGTTTCATTATTATATCTGAACAGTTAGGTTAGACCACCTTTTAGAACGGTTGCCATTTATATATACTTCCACACCAACTTAAGGTTGTTTGTGTTAATAGAATTTGAATTGCATGAATGGATATTTTATTATGACAAGTAATATTTGCATCGTTAAGGTAATTTTCAGTCTCATTTTATTGGACCTTATAACAATATTATTCGAGAAGTAAAATGAAAGTATGTATATCTAGGGTTACCTACCAATCGCATGTGCAGTATATTTAAAATAAACAGACTGGTAGCTGCTTTTAGTTGAATTTCTGAATATTTGGTCTGAGTATGGTACTTCATGTTGTTGTCAAATATAAAGAAAGATGTTGACAAAACCTTAACAATTGAAGACATGAATAAGATATACTCCAAAACTATTGTAGCCCGGTAAAAGAAAGTTAAAAAATAAAAAATAAAAAAGTAGTCTTGTAAAAGAAAGTAAAAGTTCTGATGACATGGAAATATGTTGTTGCAGCTTAATTAATTTTGTATCTAGAGAGGAGATGATGAACAAAAAATGTTGGACTTGTTATTAATGTAAAATGTTAAGAGTCTATGCTTGATTTGAATTAATGTGAACTTTATATTCATCCTGATGGGTTAGGATTGCTTTTGTAACGACCTGACCGGTCGTTTTGAGTCCTAGCGCGATATTTAGCAGTATGAGGCCATGAGCAGCTTCGTTTCAGGTGTTGTGACTTGTAGGTGTCGTCAAAATTGAATTTCGGGAAGTCCGGAGATAATTTTTAAAGAGAATTCTTATTTTGGAAGCTTAAAGTTGAAAGAATGAACTAGGATTGGAATTTTGAGTAACGACCTCGGAATCGGGATCTGAAGGTTCCAGCAGGTCCGTATGATGATATCGGACTTGGGTCTATGCCCGATTCAGGTTTTGGATAACCTGGGAGCATTTTGGCGCCTATTGTGGAAGTTGACATTTTAGAAGAAATTTCATAAGTTTGGCTTGAAGAGCATTTCAGTGTTATCGATGTCTGTTTGGGATTCCGAGACTGTGAATAGCTCTGTATGGTGATTATGGAGTTTGGGGTTTGATTGGAAGTGAATTCGAAGGTTCGTAGGTCATTTTGGAGCCATTTGGCTAAAGATAGGAATTAAGAGGTTTTTGAGAAGTTTGACCGGAAGTGAACTTTTTGATATCGGGGTCGGAATTCAATTTCGAAAGTTGAAGTAGGCCTGTAATGCTAAATATAACTTGTGTGCAATATTTGAGATCAATCGGACATGATTGGACAGGCTTAAACATCAGAAGTAGAGGTTTGAAATTTTGAAGTTGATAAAGCTTGAATCGGGGTGTAATTCATGGTTTTAGCGTTGTTTGATATGATTTGAGGCCTCGAGCGAATCTGTAATGTGTTTTGAGATTGGTTGGAATGTTTGGTTGGGGTCCTGGGGGCCTCGGGTGGATCCCGGGTGGTTAACGGATCGAATTTGGAGTTGAAGAAAAACTGAGTCTGCTGATATGTGGTATTTCTGCACCTGCGAAGATTTCGCCGAAGGTGCGGAGCCGCAAAAGTGGCCAGGAAGACCGCATATGCGGATTATGGTTAGGTGAGCTGGGATCGTAGAAGCGGTCAGGGAGCCACAGATGCGGAACCCCACCTGCGGAAAAGGGAGCAATAAAGTGGAAGCTAGGGTGGCCAACATGGATCGCAGAAGCGGCTGGTGACCGCACCTGCGGAACCGCAGAAGTGGTCTAGGGTCTGCAGGTGCAGAAATGACTGGAGGCAGTAGACTTGTTTTAAATCGGGATTTTGATTTATTTCGCCCATTATTTATGGCTTGGGGTGATTTTTTAGAGATCTTCAAGGAGATATTTTGCCATCCATGTTAAGGTAAGTTACCCCTACTCATTTTCAAGTTAAATACAAGATTATATCATGGAATTAGGCATGGAAATTGTGGAAAAAAATGGGATTTTTGAAAGAAAACCTAGAAACTTGATAAATTGGATTTACAAATTTGAACATGGAATTATGAGTAAATTATATATTTGAGCTAGTGCAGCTATGGGTAGAGTATATCTTCGAGAAATTTCGGAATCCGGGCACGTGGGCCCGAGGGCATTTTGGTCATTTTACTAAGCGAAGTTGGGAATTTGTGTAATTTGAATTGTCAACAAGTATTTGAGTATTTTCTCATTAGTTTGTCATTAACTGGCTAGTGTTGGAGCATTGTGCGTCGGTTCAAGCTTTCGAAAGAATATAGAATGCCGATCATGGGTCTTCGGAGCGAGGTGTGTCTCCTTTCTAACCTTGTAAGATGGAATTATACTCGTAGGAGAAATAATTGATTATGTGCTCCTATATTTGGGGGCTACATATGCACGAGGTGACGAGAGTCCATGCGTAGCTACTATTATGCTATTGTTCGGGTAGGTAGGACCCAAAAGCATGTAATACTTGGATTAATTATGAATATGTGGATAGCCTGAATTGCTTAAATCACATTGAATTAGCAAATAAATTTCTAAAAGGATTAAGCTTCATTTCTTAAAGGTTGTTAAAGGAGAATTGGTATTATTTGGATAATTACTTCTCGATAAATTCTTAATTTGGCTACTTGAGCGTGTATTTTATGTGTACCTATGTCGCATGTATGATTCGCAAGCAGGGTATGTGTTTATTTATGGAACGGTCCGAATGCCTCGGTAGATTAAGTAGATGCATCTATGATTCGGACCGTTCGACTCTCGGCAGTGCACAATTTACATTCATGTTGGATCGGGCCGTCGTCTCGGTATGATTTGCGCATGTTAATTGTTGCTTGAGGATTTTCAAACGTGAAATTTACCCTTGTTGGCTTGATATAAACCGATAAGATAATAAGAATGAACCTTGAGAGCCCTTGAATATTTATTAAAAGTTTTTACCTGTGTTCTGGTTTTGCGAATTAAAACTACTATATAAATCCATGATTTTTCTCACATTTCTAGAATATTGTTAATTGACCTTTAGTGAGTGTCGAAGTTGGTCATCCCGTCTCTACTTCTTCGAGATTAGGTGGGATACTCATTGAGTACACGTTAATTACATACTCATACTACACTTCTGTGTATTTTTGTTGCATAGGTATATATACTTCTAGTAGCCTACTGGCATAGCAGCGCGGATGTTTTTGGGACTAGGATAGCTGCATGAGGTGTCCCGCAACTAGTGTAGTTCCTTTCGACATATTAATATTTACACCCTGTCCATTGTATTTCGGACAGGTATTGTATTTTGTTTTCCTTATCAATAGACGCTCATGCACTTGTGACACCGGGTTCTGAGATGGTCATCAAAAGATGTGTACTAATAGTTATTGCTTAATTTGAATTGACATAGAGGTTGTTTTAAATTATAAAAAATGGAAGGAAAAATCCTGGATTGTCCAAGATATTAAAAGAGAAGTAAATTGATAATTTAGTTGGGTTGCTGACAGAGGTGTCTAGCACCACCATGACCCTTAGTGGATTTTGGGTCGTGATACCTTTAACTAGTAAAGTCATCTTGTGGAAGCAAGGAGATTGGAATTGACCCATACCTTGTATAATAAATGTTCAAAATATAATTACATAGAGTAGAGGGACCTAAACTCGAACATCCTCACAAAGTATAAGAGACATGCCCAACTAATAGAATTTTAATGCAAGTACATGTCATTACAAGGTATATTAGACCCAAAAGCTATTTTTTAAATATAGTATCAGAGCCAAATTCGGATGGGTAAGATTAGAAACGATGTTATTTAAGAGAATTTATGGGTAACTCTCATTGATGACAAGATGCGGGAAGCGAGGCTCAGATGGTTTGGACATGTTCAGAGGAGAAGTCCAGATGCTCCAGTAAGGAGGTGTGAGCGGTTGGTTGTAGAAGGCACGCGAAGAGATAGAGGGAGGCCTAAGAAGTATTGGGGAGAGGTGATCATGCAGGAAGTGACGAGATGTCAGATTTTCAAGGACATGACACTTGATAGGAAGATGTGGAGGTCGAGTATTAGGGTTGTGGATTAGGAGATAGTCGAGTCTTGGCTTACATCGTACCTTTGTGAGAATAGTATGGTGGAGTGTTTGTGTAAGATAGCTAGTGGCAATGTTTGTGTCTTACTACTTCGATTTTTAGTACAAGACCTATTTTACTAACTATCGCTTTTGCTTTCTCTCTTTCTTCTAAATTTTATGTTTTTTTTTTCCTATGATTATCCTGGTGATACTAATATTGTGCCCATCTTTTTGTTTATTTGAGTCTATGATCTTTCGTAAACAGCCTCTCTACCCCTTTGGGTAGGGATAAGGTCTGCGTACAGACTACCCTCCCTAGACCCACTTATAACTGGGTTGTTATTGTTGTATCATAGCCAAATTCCTAATAGTTCATAGTTTAATCTACTTCATTTAACAATGTTCACGCACTAGATATCTAGTCTTGGGAGTGGGGGGGGGGGTATTTTGTGTAGCACATCTTGTGGAATTCAATATATTAGGTTTATTATATGGTCTTGGGCAATGTCATTTTTTTAGATAGCTTTTAGGGAGTTAATCAATAACTACCTTAAAAATAAACTCAAACATATTCTTATGGCATTGCGATAAGTGCAAACCTCACATACATGATACATATTCCATAACAAAATAAAGGTTAAGATTCATACTTATAACTTATAAATTACATATCAAAACAATAAAAGCAAGCTAGAACATCATCAGGAGAAAGAATCGTTTGCTTTAATAAGAATCCAAATTCTTCATCTATTTCGTACAAGTACAACCACTGGAAGGTGATTAGAGAAGGCACATAAACATCTTCATTCATCCACTCTCTTGTTGATTATTTTGATTATCCTGTGTATGAGTAACCAAAGGATCAAAATCTGGAAACATGCCATTGGTAATTTGTTGGTTTTGGCTATTGAACATATCTTCATTGATCAAAGAATTCAAGAACGAGGAGAAAACATCGTCCGTGCAACAATTCATTTCATCATCTTGTTCAACCACAATATTGAGATCATCATCATAATTGACAAGCATCGCATTACTTTGATATTGATAATCATCAAGACTCGTAATTTCTCCGGGATAATTTATATTGATGCTTCTTAATGGTTCTTCAATTTGGAAAGGAATGTAAATAGGGTTTGGAATTGTGTTAAAATCATTTGCTAATTTTGAGGATGAAGAAGGTGAAGAAGGAGAAGCTTTGTTGGTAATATGATCATCACTAGAGGAATTATGATTTATTAATGGCTTATGAGTTCTTGGATCTATTCCTTGGCTGATTAACTTCTTGCTAAGGTGAGTATTCCAATAATTCTTTATCTCGTTATCTGTTCTTCCAGGAATTCTCCCAGCTATCAAGGACCACCTACAACATTTCCAAGGAAATAAAAAAGTAAGAAAGAAAAATCATATTTTAAGTAAAGTAAGATTATATATTAGGGCCTCTTTGATTTATTCCAAAAATAAAAAATAACAGCCATATTTAATTAATAGATATACTTTACTTTCCACAATAAAACAAAAGATATTTTTCTTTCAAATTGAAAATATAAATTAACCTAAAATTTCATAAAAATCAACATAAAATGTTCTTCGAAAATTTTTCTAATCTCAAAATCAATCTTCCAATATTACACTAAAACATAAATTATTTTCCAATAAACCCACCATTGTGGTGTGGGGTTAGGCTGACACTAAAACCAAATTTAAACAACACATTAAACTCAAAGATACTGCAAACCCTAATAAAAACTCAAGAGAAGATAATAAGATTAGTAAAAGCAAACAATCCATGCTTATAGGTTAGTGGTATCAGTCGAAAATCCCCCAACACAATATGGATCGATGTGTGAGTTTTATTAATATCACAATAAAAAAAATATCTTTTATAATAGAAAAAAAGAAGAAGAGAAAGGTATAGTATAACAAAATTAATATAGATCAGATAAGAGGCGGAGCCGGGACTTGAAGCTTATACGTTTTGAGTTTCCAATCAGTTTAGATTAGTGAGTTCTAAATAAATAATTTGTATGTATTTAATGGATTTCTTAAGATAAATATAGGGTCAAAAGCAAAGCTATTGGCTTCGTCTGAACTCGTCCATGTACCAGAGTTGAGGAAAAGAAGCAATAAACCAATAATATAAACAAAAATTGATATAATAAGAAAAAATGGAGGACCTGTTGCCAAGGAGGCGATGGAGGCGAAGGATGAGATCTTCTTCATCAGGCGAAATATGGCCGCGTTTGACAGAAGGACGGAGGTAATTCATCCACCGGAGGCGGCAGCTCTTCCCACAACGGAGGAGCCCCGCCTTCTTTGGCAGTGTACGCCACCGTCCTTCACCTTCTTTATTTATATAATTTGTTAATATCTTGTCTTCTTCTGGTGTCCATGGCCCTCTCTTTAACCCTACTTTGCTACAACATGGTGTTACTTTTGTTTTTGATGATGTTGGCGTTCTCATCTTTCTTTGGTTTCTCTTTGTGAAGTTTTCTGTTTTTAGTTTGCTAAGATGAGAAAGAAATGGAGATGAATTCTTAACATTTGGTTACATGTTACGTTGGGTAAGTGAGAGTGGTGATGTCTTACTACTAAATTTGGGAGGGAGTTTGTGTTTTACGTGGTTACGCGCTTTTTCTTTGCACTTACAACACGTTTTCCCAAATTTTTCGAGATTTTATTTTTATGTTTTTATTTTTAATGAACTTTTAATTAGAAAAATTCATGTCTACATTTTTTTTTTTAACTCTGGGAGCATACAATAGATTCTTGTGATCCGCATTTCCCCATATCTCGCGCTTAACGGGAATTTAGTACTCTGAGCTGTCACATGAGGATGTATGGATTGGCTTTTAAGTTGGTCAAATCAGCTTTTAAGCACTTTTAGCTTTTTTTTACCAAAATTAAAAAGTGCTTAAAATTATAAGTTAAAAATTACTTAAAACAAGCCAAAGCAAACCCAACCCAACTTATTGCTCTTTGGCTTAAAAGTTATTTTTGTCGGATTAATCTAAATTAATGACATATTGGTCTTTAAGTAGGAGCTCTATTGATCTATTAAAAAAGTTTTCATTGACAAAAATCAAATTCGAGAGCTCTAATTAAGGAGGAATATTCTTCCCTTGACAATGTGTCACTTTACATTTATATTTAGCTCTTATTTTTGAGATATATAATATGGCTACGGTCAAGAGCAGATTTAGAGGGGTGAAAAGCATTGAAAAATTATATTATGTATAAGTTTCAGTACGCCAATTTTGTTTCCGCCATTAACTATAATAAATAGAGAAAAGAAGGGTCGTAGAACTTTTATACTAAGTAATAATATGGCCACGATAAACAGCTCACGTACGAATTGAGGGAAGTTGCACTTGGTTTTCTTTGTATAATATTATGACCAAAAATAGAAGACTTCATTAGATGCATTCTTTACCTCTTATAGCGAAATAGTAACGATATGCATATGAATGGGGCTCACGCATTGATTATCCTTAGAAAACGAACATGCAAGCAAACAAGTAATTAATTTTATAGAGAACTCATCGTTTGGTGAAAGTTTAAATTACTATATGAAATGTCGAATTTTGATGGATGTCAATATGACCATAATTTATCAATTATTATTCATAAAGATATATTCATTGATTTGAATATGTTATATTGACTATATATATATATATATATATATATATGAAAGTTTAAATTACTATATGAAATGTCGAATTTTGATGGATGTCAATATGACCATAATTTATCAATTATTATTCATAAAGATATATTCATTGATTTATATATATATATATATATATATATATATATATATATATATATATATATATATATATATATATATATATATATATATATATATATATATATTACGTGCATTGCACGTATATATTAGTCAATTATTTATATAAAAGTAAAATAATTTGAATATTTTAAGAAATCATATACAAGAAAAAATTGATAATCAATATTTTATTTAATTAATCGACATATTCATTTATGAATTTAAGATAACTTTTTCATTTGTATTTTTGCACAGCTTGTATTTTTTAAATAATGAGAAATATATCTTTTATTAAGCAATGTTCAACACTATTATTACAACTGTTTTGATTGTTTGACGCTTCATCCAAGATAATCAATTGTGCTTTTCTTGTTGATTCAGTATCATTGTTTTGTTTTCACATTTTTTTGTAATGGTTGTCTCATTATTGAAAGAGGAATGTCAATTTTTAGTGAGTCATACGACCCTATGTTAAAATCGTGTTGTTACTGTTAACTATATCGTTCATAGCTTGTATTTAGGAGATAATTTCTCTAAGAATTATCTTCCTAGTTTGTAGCCTAGGATAGTGCTAATATCTTGTAATTAGTTTCCTAGTTTGTAGCCTAGGATAGTGCTAATCTCTTGCTAATCTCTTGTAATTAGTTTCCTAGTTTGTAGCCTAGGATAGTGCTAATCTCTTGTATATATTGACTGTCAATAGCAATGAGAAAGACAAGAAAAATTCTTCAAATCTTTCATGGAATCAGTTAGCCTAGGGTATTCTCTCTAATTCCGCTGCACCCTACGTTCTCCTTTTCCGTCCATATCTTCTTCTTCTTCTTCCTCTATTTTTTTCTCTTTTCTCTTCTCACCGGTAGTTTCTATGGGGGAGTCCAAATCGTCCTTCCATCCGGCTCTTGTTGTTTCTAATATCAAGAACAATATTCCCATCACTCTTGAGATGGAAAATGTTCAATATTCTACGTGGGCGGAATTATTCAAGGTTCACGCAAAATCAAACAAGGTTCTTCACCATATCATTCCTCCGGCCAAGGGCAAGGAGCAACCTTCTCCATCTACGGATGCGAAAACGGAATTGTGGGCAACCTTGGATGCCACGGTTCTTTCGTGGATTTATTCTACTATTTCTCGTGATTTGTTGAACACCATTATTGAGCCCGACTCTATGGCTATGGAAGCTTGGGATAGGTTGCGTGACATATTCCAAGATAATGAACATTCTCGTGCCGTGGCTTTGGAACAAGAATTCTCCACCACTTCTATGGAGGATTTCCCAAATGTTTCATCTTATTGTCAACATCTCAAATCCCTTACGGATCAATTGAAGAATGTTGGGGCTCCGGTGTCCGATAGTAGAATGGTTTTACAATTGGTTGGAGGTCTTACTCGGCCGTACCGAGGTGTGGGTACGTTGATTCGCCAAAGTAATCCTCTGCCTCCTTTTTACAAGGCTCGATCCATGCTCACTTTAGAAGAAGTTGGGTTAGCAAAAGAAGCAGCCACTGAGTCTGCTATGGTGGCCTCGAGTGATGGTGGTCCAAGCCATGGAGATAAACAGGGTCACAACAAAGGCAAGAATAATTCTGGCCGGCGCAACAACAACGGTGGCCGGAAAAATTCGGGTACAGGTGGTGGCAAGAACTTCGCCGGCAACAAGGGTGGTGGCCGGGACCAGCAGTCCGGCAGCCACGGTGGACAGCAGCACCAGTCACAGTGGCAGCAACAGCAGCCTACGAGATCAGCTTCATGGGGCTCGTACAATCACGGCTGGCCCATCCCTCCTTGCCCCTACCCAACGCAAGGATGGGCCAGGCCTCCTGCTCCACAGCAGCCTCGTCGGGTCGGTTTACTTGGGCCCAGACCTCAGCAGGCCTATTTCCAGCAAGCAGGGGCGTCCAATCCACAGCAAGGGCAATTCGGTTCTTACACACCTACGGATATCGAGGCAGCTATGCACACGATGTCGCTTCAAAAGCCCGGCCCATCGTGGTACATGGATACCAGTGCTACCTCTCATATGACGTCTTCTACTGGTAAACTCTCGTCTTATTTTAATTTGAGCAATCATCCAAATAATAATATTGTTGTTGGTAATGGTCATTCAATTCCGATTCTTGGCTATGGTCACACTAAATTGCCCACCCCGTGTCAATGTTTGTCTCTTAAAAATGTCCTTCATGCTCCTAAACTGATTAAAAATCTAATTTCTGTTAGAAAATTTACTAAAGATAATTCCGTGTCAGTTGAGTTTGATCCTTTTGGGTTTTCTGTGAAGGAATTTTGGACGGGGAGGCCAATCATGAGATGTGATAGTCATGGCGATCTTTATCCATTTTCACCTTCTTACAACAATCAACCTTCCTCGTTTGGTGCTATTTCACCTCAAATATGGCATGACCGCTTGGGTCATCCGGGGGCACCTATTTTAGATTTGCTTAGGAAAAATAAAGGCATTGATTGTAAAAAATACTCTAGTTCAAGTAATTGTAGCTCTTGTGTTTTTGGGAAACAAATTAAGTTGTCATTTATTTCTTCCTCTTCTAGCACTACTATGCCATTTGATATATTACATAGTGATCTTTGGACATCTCCTATTTTGAGTTCTGTGGGACATTGATATTATGTTTTGTTTCTTGATAATTTTTCAAAGTATTTATGGACTTTTCCGTTGGGTAGAAAATCTGATGTTTATGACATTTTCTTAGCCTTTAAAGCCCATATTTCGACCCAATTTGAATGTAATATAAAAAATGTGCAATGTGATAATGGTCGTGAATTTGATAATAGTTATTTTTGGGATTTTTGTACAAAACATGACATGTCATTCCGTTTGTCTTGTCCTCATACTTCTTCTCAAAATGGGAAAGCCGAACGCAAAATTCGGTCTATTAACAATGTCACCCGTACTCTCTTAGCTCATGCTTCTCTTCCCCCATAATTTTGGCATCTTGCTCTTCAAATGGCAACATATCTTCTTAATGTTCTTCCTAGTAAATTGTTGCATAATAAGTCTCCTATTGAAGTTCTTTATCAAAGAATTCCCTCTTATGATCACCTCCGGGTTTTTGGGTGCTTGTGTTTCCCTCTTATTCCCTCCACCACTATTAATAAATTGCAACCAAGGTCAACTCCGTGTGTGTTTCTTGGGTACCCCACTAATCATCGTGGTTACAAATGTTATGATATGTCTTCTAGGAAAATCATTATTTGTCGTCACATTTTGTTTAATGAACATACATTTCCTTTTGCTAGTATGCACACTCCAACTTCTCATACATATGACTTTCTTGATGATGGATTATCATCATATGTTATCCACCATATGCAGCAATCTACTACTCCTACTGGGCCCATTCCACACACGGCCCAGTAGCAAAGCCCCACCTCTTCTCCTTCTCCACGCCATAACCAACCACCACCTGCCACCCAAACTTGCGTCCGGCAGCGTGGTCTTGCACCACCAACTGCCAGCCCCGCCGGGTTACCAGCGGACGCCGGAACGGGGGGTGCCTCGGTGGCTGGGGCAGGCGTGGCAGACAAGCCCGTGTCCCCTTCATCTCCATCTCCTTCTCTCTCTGGGCCTCTTCCTACCCAATGCCCAGTCTCTTCCTCCCCTTCAGCCCAAACACAGCAGGCCCCATTCCCCACAAATTCTCCGCCCATTCCTTCTTCCCAGCCTAGAGTGGTCACACGTAGTCAACATGGGATTTTTAAACCCAATCCGAAATATGCAAACTTGTATACTACGGTTGACCGGTCTCCTTTACCTCGAAATCCCATTGATGCACTTCGTGATCCAAATTGGAAAATGGCCATGGATGATGAATTTGATGCTCTTATTAAAAATAAGATGTGGGAGTTGGTGCCCCGTCCACCTAATGTGAATGTTATTCGTTCTATGTGGATTTTTTCTCATAAAGTCAAGGCTAATGGTGATTTTGAGAGGCATAAAGCCCGTCTTGTAGGTGATGGTAAAACTCAACAGGTTGGCATCGATTGTGGCGAGACATTTAGTCCGGTTGTCAAACCAGCTACGATCCGTACTGTTCTTAGTCTTTCCTTGTCAAAGGCATGGTCTATTCATCAGTTGGATGTTAAAAATGCTTTCTTACATGGTCAGCTACAGGAAATTGTCTATATGCATCAACCTGTTGGATACAGAGATCGGACTTATCCGGATTATGTTTGTCTCTTGCGTAAGTCTCTTTATGGACTTAAGTAGGTGCCCCGGGCTTGGTACAAGCGATTTGCTGATTATATGTTGTCTCTTAGATTTACTAACAGCAGGATGGATAATTCTTTATTTATCTATCGTCATGGGTCCGACATGGCTTATCTTCTATTGTATGTTGATGATATTATTTTGACAGCTTCTTCTGATGCTCTCCGAAGTTCTATCATGGCTCATCTTAACTCCGAGTTTGCTATGAAGGACCTTGGTCCTCTGAATTATTTTTTGGGCATTGCTGTGACTAGACATAAGGGTGGTTTGTTTCTCTCACGGCGTAAATATGCCGAGAAAATAATTGACCGTGCAGGGATGTCATCCTGTAAACCGTCTCAGACTCCGGTTGACACGAAGCCGAAGGTTGGCGCTACTACTAGTGCACATTTTGACGATCCGACTCTGTATAGGAGCCTTGCGGGGGCTCTACAATATCTTACATTCACTATGCCGGATATTTCTTATGCCGTTCAGCAAGTCTTTCTTCATATGCATTACCCGAGGGTTGATCATATGTCGGCTCTCAAACGGATTATTCGGTATGTATAGGGTACTCTTGATTTTGGACTACATTTATATCCATCCTCTATTTCTTCTCTGGTTGCATATACTGATGCAGATTGGGGTGGGTGCCCTGATACAAGACGTTTAACGTCTGGTTATTGTGTTTTCTTGGGTGATAATCTGATATATTGGTCATCTAAACGCCAACCTACATTGTCCAAGTCTAGTGCGGAGGCCAAATATCGTGGGGTGGCGAATGTTGTCTCCGAGTCATGCTGGATTCGGAATCTTCTCTTGGAGTTACATTGTCCGATTAAAAAGGCTACTCTTGTTTATTGTGACAATGTTAGTGCTATTTATTTGTCAGGAAATCCAGTTCAACATCAACGAACAAAACACATAGAAATGGATATTCATTTTGTTCGAGAGAAAGTTGCACGTGGGGAAGTTTGAGTACTACATGTGCCTTCACGATATCAGATCGCGGATATCTTCACTAAAGGTCTTCCGCGGGTTTTATTTGAGGAATTTCGGGACAGTCTTTAGCGTCCGTCGCCCTCCCACTACGATTGTGGGGGTGTGTTAACTATATCGTTCATAGCTTGTATTTAGGAGATAATTTCTCTAAGAATTATCTTCCTAGTTTGTAGCCTAGGATAGTGCTAATCTCTTGTAATTAGTTTCCTAGTTTGTAGCCTATGATAGTGCTAATCTCTTGTAATTAGTTTCCTAGTTTGTAGCCTAGGATAGTGCTAATCTCTTGTATATATTGACTGTCAATAGCAATGAGAAAGACAAGGAAAATTCTTCAAATCTTTTAGTCACACTACTTATTATTATTGTTAAGGATATCATACCTCGTGATTTTGCAAGTAAAGCACGATGTAGGAATATTTTTGAGTTTCTTTAAGTCCATCCACAAAGAGTAATTCTACTTTGTTGGAATCATCTTTTTGCAATATAGTCTTGAAAACTTGCTCCTGATCAAGGTATTAAATTTTTTCGTATGTACTGTCACACCTCCTTTTTCCACGCAATGTGTAAATATGCCGCTGTTTAATACTACACCCCGAGAAGTGATATAATAATAATCAAGGAAGGAGTTTTTCCACTTAAAGGACAGTCGGAAATCAATTTATTTAATTTTTTTAGAGTCGCCACTTGGGAAAATAATGGTGTCCCAAGTCACCGGTTTAATCCCGAACCGAGGAAATTTATGACTCTGTAATACAGTCTGCGAAACTAGAAACCTGGATAAGGAATTCTGTTAACCTGGGAGAAGGTGTTAGGCACTCCCGGATTCCGTGATTTTATCACGGTCGCTCAACTGCAATTTTTGTTTTTATCTGATTTTTTTATACATTTTAACTATGTGCTTTTATATTTCACTTTTTCATTTTAGAAGAATTGCGACGTCACAAAAACACATTTTGAGTCACACCGCAACCGGTACGCCTGTGACTTTAAAGCATTTCAGTTTAGCCAAGGGTAAGATTTGGGTCATATAAATGCGCACCCGTATTTAGGAAAGTGATTTTATTAAATTCGTGCCTAAAGATTCTACGTCTTTGTTAATTTCGGGAAAGACCGTGAAATTTACTAAAACGGTCTTTCCGGGTCTAATTTTCCTAACAATTTATTTGAGGGCCCCGCAATTGTGTATTTAGTGCGGCGAGGCTCATCTCATTTATTTAAAGATTATATATAAAGTATACTATATATTTTTTACTTGTTAACTTGTTTATTAGCCTAAAGCAAAATCCATGCTTAAAATAGCGTTAACTGTATCATTGGCCATTCCAACTGTGAGCAGCGCTGGACAGTATGAGATGATCTCTAGAATTTTTTTTAGACCTTTTTCTTAAATTCATGCGAGGTTGCATAATTCTGAACATTGTTAAACAAAAAGGGAAACAAACATTTGATTTCAAATCTACTTAACTATTAAAGGCTACTTAAACGATTCATGTATCGAGCAACTTAAACAATTCACGTATCAAGCAGACAAATTAAATCTCCATGTCATTGCATTGAACAATTTAACCGTATAAAGCTGCTACCAATGAGTACTGGCGATGGTAGATAAGTGTGAGAATGGAAACAGGAAAATAACTACATATACTTCTACATATTGATGAATGTGTCATGGAAGCTACTTAGATAAATAGACAAAGCCAAAGCATACAATTTTATATGCTGCACCTGCAAATGGCAGCAGCAGTTACAGACTGCTACTTTCAGTATACATATGTGTAAGTGTTATAACTCATAGAAACAACCTCTCTTTGGACATTGCAGCGATAGTCATTTTACAATGATAGCCAATTTTAACCTCTATTATTTCTCAAACAGTTAATCAACTCAGCACTATAACTTACACAACATATACACATGATTAATTTAACAATTAGAGCAGATTTGGAATGTGATAATTTCAAACTATAGCAAAATTTGACAAAATAGAATCATGATCAATTGGCCATGTTCATATTATAGCCAAACATCCATGCGAATCAGAAAAAACAAAAGGGTTACATGGAGTGTAATTCTATAGCTCCAAAAACCAATTAAAGACATAGCAAAATAATTCACATATTCAACAACATAAACAACGACCAAATGATCCAACAAATAAGTTTGATTGAATAGAAGTCTCGAATCCAAATGTGAGGTTTAAGCAAATATTTCTGCATCAATGGGAAATCTAGCAAGAATTCAACTAAGTTCCAATCATATTTCAAAAAATCGACTGGGATTTACATACCTGGAAATAGGAGGAAAGGGGGGAGTAAGGTCAGCAGTGATACCAAAAGCAAACAGCAACAGGAACAAGCCTCACAGATTCAAATTTAAACAAAAAAAAGTATCGTGCACTAAACACTTCCAATCGAACAGTAATCCTTCAACTTTAAAACAGCTTTGAAGACCAATTTCAAACCAGAAATCATTTCAGACTTAGAAACTTCAGAAATCACCCAAAGAAATCAATGGAACGGTGTTTTACAATATCTTATCTATGTATGTATATCAATTTCTGTTTCAAATCTCTCTAATTTCAGTGTGTGAATCAGTGTATTTTCTCTATTCCCACTCAATGCTCTCTATTGAAATCCATTCTTTCTATGTGTTCTTCCCAGTATTCTCCTCTGACTCTCAGCATTACCTTTTAAATGTGTATTTCAGGTTCTCCTTTCAGATTTCCCCTTCAACTCTTTCTGCCTCCCTCTCTGTTTTTCAGAATTCTCTCCCTATGAAAACTCCCTATTTTTAAAGCTCTCTCTGCTGAAAATCCTGCTCTATCTCTATGTGTATCTCCTCTACTCTCACTGTCAGTCTCCAACTCACCTCTCTTTGACTACTCCCAATGTATTCTGTATACTCTCCTCTCAAAGAAACTCTCCAATCTCTATCTGTATGTGTGTTCTTTATGCTTAAAAATCTCCTATCTTAGATTACCCCTTAAACTCCCACTGTTTTTCCTTACTCACAGGCTCCTCCTTTTTTCTCTGTGTCTGTGTCCCTTTATATCTCCTAAAATTTCAAACCCTCCCATCTTGATCCCTTTTCCAGCATGTGTTAACACTTAAATTATTAGAAAAAATGTATTTTCAATCCTTATCTCCTGACAGCCCACTCTATTCTCCTTTTTCTTCTTTACACCTATGTGTTTCAGCTTTCTGATACTCCCCATATTCTCTCTGACTTACACAAAAGGCATTAAACAGGGTGTTATGCATCACTGATCCCCTTTTCTAATTCTTAATTCCACAGTATGGGATACGCTATAATTTAATCCAGGCATGCCTTATCTTTTGTACTCCGGCACCCATGTTACTCCTTTAACTATTTCATTAGTTTAATAAATTCACCATTTCCTTAATCTAAGGTTTCATTAGTTTAAAGCTCGCAAGACAACCAAAGAATATTGTCAACTAATCTGTTTCAACAACTATCAAACATCAAAATTGATCAAGTATTGAAATAACATGAATTGAAGCCAACGAGACTATATTCTTGACTGAATTTGAAACCATCAAGAATGAATAATTAACTTAATTCAACATGACGAACAATTCTAACATAAAGAAAAGAAGAAGAAGAGAAAGAAAAATTGAAACAAAACTGGATAAAATACTACCAAACAAATAACTAAAATCGAATAAAGAAAGAATGACAGAAAGAAAAATACCTCGGATAAAATCGACCTTAACTTGTATTCGGAATCGACCACCTTGAGGTCGAATAGACCTTAATCGGAGTGTTCTCAACCGAGAATACCTCGAATAAAGTCTATTTGACCCCGGAGTCTTGATTAATTGGATCTATTTCAACCCTTCTAATTTTTAGGTTTCTTACGGTCAATTTGGGGCTCGGGGTTTTCTGGTGAGATTCGAGGGAAATCAATGGTGGTTAGGGTGTGAGGGAAGTCTGGTAAGGGTATGTCGTGAGTTTGGGGTCAACTGGAGTTGGTTCAAGTTCGACTCAAATCTTCAAATGAAGATTCGAGAAGTTCCAGATGGATTCGAACCAAACCATGCACGGGGTTGGGATGGGGAGGTCGAGACGAGTGTGTGGTGTAAATTTAGAGGTTATTGGACGACTGCCGCCGGCGGAGGCGATTTCCGGCCGGCAGCGTATGGTGGTAGGCGGCGTTACTTTCTCTGAAGAATGAGTGATGAAGATGAGGTTAGGTTTTGGATTAATTTTTGGTATATTAAAATGGTGAACCAATCTGAGCCGTCGGATTAGAAGGGGTTTAACGGCTGAGATGAAAGGCTGTAATTAAGTGGGAGATGGACTGGGTCGGGTGTTTTTTGGCCGGGTTTGGGTAGATCGTTTGGGCCTGGTCTTGTTTCTCTCACAATTGGCCCAATCCGGATCTTTAACTCTTTATTTGATTTGTTTTCTTCATTTATTTTTTTCTAAATTAATAAAAATGTAAACCAAAAATCCTAATGCAAAAACTTATAAAAAATCCTAATTAATTCACAAATAACAAATTGATGCTTAATAAAATTATCACACGTTATACAATAACAAATTAAAACAAAATTACACAATTGGACCTTAAATGGTAAAAAAAATGCAAACGATATATATATATATATATATATATATATATATATATATATATATATATATATATTCATTTTTCATTTTCGTAAAATAACTTAATTACTCTCAATTACAAACATGAATTTATATGCAAAAATGCAAACATTTTTTTTGTATTTTATATTAATTTAACTAATAGACATGCACACGCAAAAAATGTAAATAATAAGAGAAAAATAACACAAAAATCACGCATAACAAAAAAACTATTTTATTTTTTGAAATTTTTTGGGAGTAATTCTCATGTAGGGCAAAAATCACGTGCTCACAGCTGCCCCTCTTTGCGCAGAAACATGAAGAGTTTTCGTGCAAAGATAAGTGAGCGGATACGAACGATTTTTGCCCGTCTGAGCACTCCGTATGAAGTATTTTTTTTTTTGAAAAAGTTTGACCGAACCTTTGCTTCAGAAGGTCTCCTACATATCCCCGGCTAAAAGGGAATCAGGTCAATGTAGTTCGGGAAGTTTTGGTAGCTGGGACTACCATGACTGGTGTGGTCTTGCTGTTACTGCTATTGCTGCTGATGCTACTGCTTAACTGATCTCCTTGTTACACCGTGCTAAAAGAAAAATAATAAGCTAGACTACGTTACAGTATTGCAAATTCTTATCTATCTTTTCAACTTGCTCTTGTCATGTTCCTTGCCCTCCTGCTGGCTTTGATGTTTCTTCACATGCTTCTTCTCTTCTGACAATTGTTACTTCGGCCTATCTTGATTGCCAAACTCCGACCATTGGTCCCTTCCTTGTGATCTTCGAACTATTTTCCTTCGAAGTCTGAATCTATCTTTTCTGACCCTTGTTGCCTTCCTTATGATTCTTGGATTCCTGCCGGGGACATTTTGCTGTAACCTTTTGCTCTCCTAGCGGGCTACTGTCTTCTTGAATTAAAAGGTATGCCTTTCCGTTCTCCAGGCACGCTCTTGACTTTAACAACATCTTCTGAAAATAAATCACCATTCCTCTCTTCAGGCGGGCTCCTGACTTCAACAACATCTTTTGAAAATAAATCACCATTCCTCTCTTCAGGCGGGCTCCTGACTTTAACATCAACTTAGAAAATAGATCGCCACTCCTCTCTTCAGGTGGGCTCCTGACTTCAACAATATCTTTTGAAAATAAATCGCCATTCCTCTCTTCAGGCGGGCTCCTGTCTTCAATCAACAACTTTGAAAATAAATCGCCATTCCTCTCTTCAGGCGGGCTCCTGACTGCAATCAATATCTTTTGAAACAAATCGCCATTCCTCTCTTCAGGCGGGCTCCTGACTTCAACAATATCTTTTAAAAATAAATTGCCATTCCTCTCTTCAGGCGGGCTCCTGACTTTAGCATCAACTTAGAAAATAAAACGCCATTCCTCTCTTCAGGTGGGCTCCTGACTTCAATCATCAACTTTGAAAATAAATTGCCATTCCTCTCTTCAGGCGGGCTCCTGACTTCAACAATATCTTTTGAAAATAAATTGCCATTCCTCTCTTCAGGCGGGCTCCTGAGTTCAACAACATCTTTTGAAAATAAATCGCCATTCCTCTCTTCAGGCGGGCTCCTGACTTCAACATCAACTTAGACAATAAAACGCCATTCCTCTCTTCAGGTGGGCTCCTGACTTCAATCATCAACTTTGAAAATAAATTGCCATTCCTCTCTTTAGGCGGGCTCCTGACTTCAACAATATCTTTTGAAAATAAATTGCCCTTCCTCTCTTCAGGCGGGCTCCTGACTTCAACAACATTTTTTGAAAATAAATCGCCATTCCTCTCTTCAGGCGGGCTCCTGACTTCAACATCAACTTAGACAATAAAACGCCATTCCTCTCTTCAGGTGGGCTCCTGACTTCAATCATCAACTTCGAAAATAAATTGCCATTCCTCTCTTTAGGCGGGCTCCTGACTTCAATCATCAATTTTGAAAATAAATCGCCATTCCTCTCTTCAGGCGGGCTCCTGACTTCAATCATCAACTTTGAAAATAAATCGCCATTCCTCTCTTCAAGTGGGAACCTGATTACCAAAACTTGAAATGTATAGATAGCATGATCGCCATCTCAGGAGAAAAGAAAAAAAATTCATCTGACTAAGATTTTGATATCTTAGGAGAAAGATTCATCAGACTAAATTGTTGTGATCTCAGGAGAAAGATTCATCAGACTGAGATTTTGATATCTTAGGAGAAAGATTCATCAGACTAAAATTTTGACGCTAGGAGATAATTCCTCAAACTAGGTCTAAATCATTGTGATCTTAGGAGAAAGATTCATCAGACTAAGATTTTGATATCTTAGGAGAAAGATTCATCAGACTAAGATTTTGACGCTAGGAGATAATTCCTCAGACTAGGTCTAAATTTATGCCTTACTTGAAATCTTTCAATTGTTGCTTCCTTCTTCTGAAGTACCTTGTTTCGGAATTGCTTTCCTCCTGAGTTGTGTTGTCTTTCCCTTGACTGCTTGGGATATCTTTGGAATTGTTTACTTACCTACTGGGGTAATACTGCTGGGGAAATCCTCTTTATTTCCTCCTTTTCTACTTCCTTCAAAAACCTTTATTCTCTCCCGAGATCGCTGGGGATTGAAATGTCATCAGCTGGGGATTACACTGTCGGGGGGTCCCTTTTCCTTTTGCCTCTTTCCATACCCTCTTCGGGACTTGCGTTTTGCTCCCTTGAAAAACCTGTAGGATATAATGCTGCCGGGGAAAATCTCGAAATCGGTGTTTCATTTTTTCGAGAACTTTTGGGGATGATACCAGCCTCTTGCCTTTCTAAACACAAGTTTCCTCATTTTGTCATGTCTGTTGGGGGTATAATCACAGCTTGTTGTTTTCTTTCTTTCAAAGTTGCTGGGGATAACCGGGTTCAAAGATCATTTCCTCGCATTATCTGGCTTCTTTCCCCAACCGGGTATTTGGTTTCGAGAAAATTTTCGCAACGGGAGAAAATTTTCTGCCCCAGTTTGAGAATCTTCTTCGTGGCATGCTTTTCTGCCAACAACCCCTCTTTTTCCTGTTTCAAATCAAAGAAAAATTGGGTAGTTTTAAAATGTGGTGGCTGGTTGTGGTGCTCTTGCTGGGAATGAATCTTCTCCTCTTTCCCTGCTCTGCGTTTCACTGTCAGACCCTACTGGGGATGTTATCATTTGATGATATTCATGCCGGGGATAGTTTTCTTCTTTCTTGCTTCCCCGCCTTCCTTGACGACTATTTATTCATGAGCCTTTCCACGTGGTTTTCCATTGGTATCCCGACCACCCGAATTCTTATGATAGTGACCCTGCGTGAAGACCTTGCATGTTTTACTGGTGAACCATTTTCTTTGTTCATCCTTGTCACTGGAAATACCTTTATGATGGGGATATCTCCCCTTCTTTTGTGTCATATCTAAGGAATGGGCATTTCCCGACCTTTGAGTCTCATTAACCTTGGCCTTGAGGTCATTAAACTTCCTTGAGATATCCTCATTGACACCAATCCATCCCTTTGTCATTTTCCTATTGCTGGGGAATATCTCTCTGGACATTGGCCTTGCACCTGATCCCTCTTGACTTATACCACTTGGGTGTACCAATCACATCCCGTCTTGCGTAATTGGAAAGCTGATGGAAAATTTTGCAGTCATTTCTTGCAAATAGACTCTATTGGGGAATTTTCGATAAAAAAGAGAAAGATAAAAGGAAACAGAATAAAAGACAAAAATGAAGATAACTCTCTAAAAAGAAAAATTATAAAGTAAAACCTATCAAATGTGGATACCAACTCTAATGGACATGACATGAACATATAGCCTATCCTCCATCGTCAGACCATTTTTTGTAATCTTCGCCTGGGGCTTTCCCATCCGATTTCCAATCTTCGTTCGACTTGTAGTGCCCGAGGTGTTTTCACTATCAAGCCTCTCTCATTTCTGGTTTTTCTCTCAGTTTTCATCGCCTTATGGTGCCTGTGAAGATTTTCATCACTAAGACTCTCTCATTTGCGTTTCTCTTCTAGTTGGGGATTGGGGGTGTTACCGCTAAGACTCTCCTATTTTCTGCTGGAGATCGGAGTCTTTTTTTATGGGAATCAGAGTGTTATGTTCTGATAAGACTTCTCTCATTTGCCTGACTTGGCCTCTTTTGAAGATTGGTCGAAAGGTCTTTCTTTGGACCGTAATGTAGATTTGGATAGGGCTAGAAAGAGATGGTATTAAAGGCTCAAAACAGAACAACGTGGGTTCAAAATTACAACCTTTGGAATCTACATTTTCCTTTATAAACACGACTTTTTGTTGCCCCAGTTTCTTGCTTGGGGATTTTTTTTTATTTTTATTTATACTATGACCGAGCTGTGAAGTGCCTACGTATCCTCTTTGAGGAATCAGGTCAAACGTAGTTCCCCATTCCTCGTTTTTCTAGTTTTCCTTTTCATCATTTTTTTATTTTTTTTCTTTCGTTCCTTTTTGGTTGTTTTTGTTTTTCTCTTTTTCTTTCTTTAACTTCCCCGATTTGTGTTTCTAATTTTGGTACTGATTCCGAATGAGGGGTATGAAAGAAATCAAAATAAGGCTCGAAGGGTTAACGAAGGATAAAGTGTTTGGGTAGCATAACAAAATGCCTTCGTCATTCCAATCTTCAAAACATACCAAGTGCAAACAACACGATTAACATTCGTCATATCTTTAAAGCACAGTTGGACAACACTCTCATTTTCATTATTATGAACCACCCCACGTCGATTTGGCCAGCTTGCCTTTGACTGTTTCCTTTTTAATTGCCCCGGTTTCACATGACTCGGGATCCAAATAATGTCAAATTGTTTTCATTTCCTTTAAATGACCATATAATCTTCCAATTGCTTCATGATTAACTTTTAGAATTAAGCCACAATTATGTGTGCGCTGTCACACCTCTTTTTTCCGCGCCGCGGGAGCGCGAGGGAGTTTTTCCAATTAAAGGACAATCGAAATGGGATCAATTTATTTAATTCAGAGTCGCCACTTGGGAAAATAATGGTGTCCCAAGTCACCAGTTTGATCCCAAACCGAGGAAATTTATGACTTTGTAATATAGTCTACGAAACTAGAAACCTGGATAAGGAATTCTGTTAACCCGGGAGAAGGTGTTAGGCACTCTCGGATTCCGTGGTTTTAGCACGGTCGCTCAACTGTCATATTTGGCTTAATTATCTGATTTTATAACATGCTTTAACTTATGTGCAAATTTAAACTTTTAACCGCTTTTAATATTTTTTACGAAAGTGAACGTCGCCTAAAAATATATTTGCGGATCACGTTACATGAAATGCACCCGGATCCTTGACACATCTTTATTTGACGTTTTCGGATTTGGATTTGGGTTGTATGAAATACACACCCGAATTAGGAAGGTAATATTATTATAAGAGCGCTTAAAGCGACTAACATATTATTATCTTTTGGGAAGGGCCATGAAATTTGCTAAATGGCCCATCCCGAAGTCTAAGTAATTCCGAGCTAACACAACTAAATGGGTTCATGCCGATATAATTAATCCAATATCTATTTAATATAATCCAACACTTATATTTTATGAATAATCTTAGCAGGGGTTAAATTGTAAGCAGTTATAAAACCTTTGCTTCTCTTTAACTTTCCAATTTATTGAGTTCAAAAATAAAGAAAAAATCCAACAAAGATGAAGATATCATGATGCCTTCGTTAATCAACGGAACTTCACTCAAATATAACAAATTGTTTATTTAGTTTAAAAAACTAAACTTAATAGGATCCCCAATACATAATACATACATTCAACAGCCTAACTAACGATTCAGAATAAGACAGCAAAATCGCCAGCCATTAAACGCGGCATTTTCAGAACTACACTGTTATTGCTACTTTAGGAAATTCCATTCAAATCCTTATATATACTATGACTGGATAATAATCGGTGAGAATTTTTTTAAAAAAAAAGTTCGGATAAGCCTAATATTATATCTACTGCTACTTGATACATACACACTAGCTAATTCTAACAACTTTGTGTTTGACATACCGACTTGCCATTTTGTTTTGTTGAATATCCATCAAAAAACTTGCTGTCTTATTCTAAATTGTAAGAATGTTCATTGAATCACCAAAACAGAATAAGAAAATAAAGAGAGAGACGAACCTGAACAATTCTCAAATAGAATTCTTAACAAACTTCCGAACGGAAATTCCAGAAGCAAAATCAAAACAGGGCGCGGACCGAGCTAATCTCGCCGTAGACCCTCAACAAACCTCTGACCGGACTGCCTCGCTCTAGCAGCAAACACTAAACCAAAGTACAGGGAAGTTCTTTTTTGAATGAACTGAGACCGGAACCGTCATCGATAAACTTGTACGACAACCTCGGCTAATACTCGTTGAACTCCATCTGAGAATACGAGCCATGTTCGTGAGGTTTCGTGACTGTTTCGAGGTCTTTTATATATAGCTAGTTTTGCTTCTCATTTGGGTGAGGGTGAGTTCCTAGGGTCCTAGTGAGATGCTATGAATTTGAAAAAGCATAAGCGATGATAGTTGCTGTCTCGACGGGCGACTGGAGGCGGGTAGTGGTTCAGGCGACGTGGGGGAGGGTTGTGGGTTTGATTGACGATGAAGCAGAAGGGTATGGTCTCTTCGATATTTCTAGTTTTTCAATTGGGAAGAGGAAGCAGAAACGAGCATTGAAGAAGACAACATGAGGGTGGTGCTTGTTTGGCGTGAGTTCTCTGCTGATTCTGTCGAGAGGACCTCAAGATATCAATGGCTAGCTCCTTTTGAAGAAGAAGAAAACGTTTTTGGAGGGGGTCCCTTTGCTGCTGCTTTCTTCTTCTTTAAGAAGAGATGTACAGTCCATTTTCTTTTGTCCCCCGTAGTGCATGTCTGCATGTATATTCCTTTTCCTTTTGTCATTTTCCTTTCCATTCTTTCTCTTTTTCGTTTTTTTAATTGTCCTCCCATATTGCTTGTTTTTCCTTTTTGTTTTCTATTTGTCTCTTCTCTCTGTCTTTATTCCTTTTTCATCTCGTGTGTGCATGTGTGCATGTGCTTCCCCTCTTTGTTTGTCCAAAAATTAAATCTAAAACCGGGAAGTTTGAACCCGAATATTATTTTATGCCCGAAACCGAGAATAAGAATACAGTGTTATTAATTAATCCTACGTAAGCAAAATAACTATAAGACTCATAATTAAAATAAAACTATTTTTTATATATTTTTTTTTCAAGATTAAAGTAACCCCAAAATGTTAATGAAACTATTTGTTTATTTATTTCATAATTTTCGTTTTTTTAATAAAGCTAAAAATATAAAGTACTATTTTTTATATTTTTCAAGTTTAAAATGACTATGAAACATTAATAAAACTATATTTTTGTTATTTTTCATTTTAAGGTAAAAATAAAGTAAAAGATTCAAAATTAGCTAAAATAGCTATATTAGGCCTAAACTAAATATTTTACGCTAAAAGTATAAAAAAATCTCGGGGAGGGTCAAAAATCACGCGTTTACAGCTGCCCCTCTTTGACTGAAAACACAAAGAGTTTTCGGACAAAGAACGACTAGACAAGTGTTTTTGACCTGACCCTTATTGGGAGGGACTAAACTAAAAGAAGAGGAATGTGACCGAGCCCTTGTATCTGAGCTGCCTACATATCCTTGGCTATAAAGGAATTAGGCCACGTGTAGTTCGAAAGTGAGTGAGGAAGGGGTATACCGAGGTGGAGAGCCAGTCGAGGTGTCGCTCCGTCGAGGTTCTGTTCCATCGAAGTTCCGGTCCGTGGTCCTGCTATTACATCAAAAATCAAAACATGAGAAAGACTAACTAAGCCTATCGGCTACTAGTTACAAGATTCCTATCTATAAGTCTTCTGAAGCTTGATCTTGAGTATTGGTTGGTGCTTCATGCGGACTCTAAATTTGAACCTTGATACTTGCTAGTTGCAGGTGCTGCTTTTCGAATCAAGACCAGGTATACAGTGCTTGTGACTTCGGCCATGTCTTGAGCATGCCACATCTTTCATCAACTTCTGCATTTTGGATTGGCTTCATGCCTTTTTTTTTCTTTTTGTTTATTGTGACTAAACTTCTGTTGATCCCCTCGGACTGTTGACTCGCATTCTGGTTGCCTTCCTTCTGATTCATGCTGGGGATTTCCGTTACACTCTGCCGCTTTCCTTAACCAACTTCAAAAATAAATCGCCGCTCCATTCTTCAGGCGTGCTCCCTGACTTCAACTAAAACTTCAAAATAAATCGCCACTCCATTCTTCAGGCGGGCTCCCTGACTTCAACTACAACTTCAAAATAAATTGCCACTCCATTCTTCAGGCGGGCTCCCTGACTTCAACCTCTTTTGAAAATAAATCGCCATTCCTCTCTTCAGGTGGCTCCTGACTTCAACAACATCTTTTGACATAAATCGCCATTCCTCTCTTCAGGCGGGCTCCGGACTTCAACATCAACTTAGAAAATAAAACGCCATTCCTCTCTTCAGGCGGGCTCCTGACTTCAACCTCTTTTGAAAATAAATCGCCATTCCTCTCTTCAGGCGGGCTCCTGACTTCAACAACATCTTTTGAAAATAAATCGCCATTCCTCTCTTCAGGCGGGCTCCCGACTTCAACAACATCTTTTGAAAATAAATCGCCATTCCTCTCTTCAGGCGGGCTCCTGACTTCAATCAACATCAACTTTTGAAAATAAATCGCCATTCCTCTCTTCAGGCGGGCTCCTGACTTCAACAACATCCTTTGAAAATAAATCGCCACTCCATTCTTCAGGCGGGCTCCCGACTTCAACAACATCCTTTGAAAATAAATCGCCACTCCATTCTTCAGGCGGGCTCCTGACTTCAACATCACTTCAAAACTAAATCGCCACTCCATTCTTCAGGCGGGCTCCCTGACTTCAATAACAAACTTTGAACTTCATCCCATCCCTATCGTCTTCCTTTGCTTCCTACACCACTTTCTTCTTCCTACATCGCCTCTTAAACCATCTTTTCTCCTAAATTACCTTGTTCTGGAACTACTTTCCTCCTGAGTCGTGTTGTTTTCCCTCCTGACTGCTGGGGATATTTTTAGAATTGTTTACTTGCCTGCTGAGGATAATGATGCTGGGAAGATTTTCCTTCATACCCTCCCTTTCTTTGACTCATGCGCTTGAATTTGCGTTGGGATCTCTTGTTGTAACTCTCTGCTTTATGGTGGGTTATTGGTTTCAAGACCTGCAATGTAAAAGACTGAAGACTTGCCTCTTGTTATACAGGTAGGCATCTGCTTTTAGTAGCAACTTTTGAATAAAATAAAATAAAAATGCATTCTGGTAATAATTTATGAAATATGCAATGGACAATGTAAAATAAAACAAACGCAAAATATCCCATTCGAGGGCGGATAGTCCCATCGTATTCTATTCGAGGGCGAATACTCCCATCGTATTCTATTCGAGGGCGAATACTCCCATCGTATTCTATTCGAGGGCGAATACTCCCATCGTATTCTATTCGAGGGCGAATACTCCCATCGTATTCTATTCGAGGGCGGATACTCCCATTGTATTCTATTCGAGGGCGAATACTCCCATCGTATTCTATTCGAGGGCGAATACTCCCATCGTATTCTATTCGAGGGCGAATACTCCCATCGTATTCTATTCGAGGGCGAATACTCCCATCGTATTCTATTCGAGGGCGAATACTCCCATCGTATTCTATTCGAGGGCGAATACTCCCATCGTATCCTATTCGAGGGCGGATACTCCCATGACATCAATGTATGAAAGTGAACAAACCTGAGACGTCCTGTTCGAAGGTGGACAGACCTGAAACATCTTATTTGAAGGTGGACAAACCTGACACGTCATCTTGAATTGCCTTCCTCGTTTCTCCGAGAAAATTTTCAACAACGGCAGAAAATTTTCTGCTGCCCCAGTATTGGTGTTCTTCCTTGTGGCATGACTTTCTGCTATCAATAGCATTTTCTTTCCCCGTTTCAAATCAAAGAAAATTTGTTAGTTCAAAACATTGTGAGCGGTTGTGCCGCTCCCGTGGGGTGGTTTTTTCCTTTTCTCCTTTCCCTCGCTCGGGGTTCCCAAAACATTGTTGAGGAATGATTTCATTTGCTGGAGATGATATTCCTGCTGGTGATGGGTTTTTCCATTTATCCCTTCCCCGTTCTCAACTTTCTGGGGGTTATTTTGTTGAAGGTGGGATTTCCTTTCTTCCTTTACCACTCTGTGTTGTCCGACCATCTCGGAACTTGCTGAAGATAACACCGCTGGTGGATTTTCATTTCCTCAAAATTGGTGTTTCACTCTTCTGAAGGTTGTAGACCATTTCCCTTAAGGTTTGTCTTCTTCCCCAAGTGGGTATTGACTTCCAGAAAATTTTCAAACTGAGAAGAAACTTTTCTGCCCCAGTTTGATAATCTTCTTTGCACCATACTTCTCTGCCGTCAATGGCATTTCCTTGCCTTGCATAATAATTGGAAAGTTGGTGGTAAGTTTTGAAGCCATTTCTCACTATGTTTTGACTAGACAGACTTTGACGGGGGAAGTTTTGACAAAAAGAGAAAAATAAAAAGAAACAACAAATAGAAGACAAAGGAGAACTGACTCTCTAACACTATAAAAACTCATCAAACGCGGATACCAACTCTACTAGTCATGACATGCACATATGGCCTATCCTCCGTCGTTAATTGCCTTTCACGATTTCTGTATCGTGATTTCCATCTGATTATCACCTTTGTTCGACTTGTAATGCCCGAAGGGTTTTCACTTTCAAGCCTCTCTCATTTTGATTTTCTCTCGGCTTTCGTCGCCTTATGGTGCCTGTGAAGGTTTTCACCGGTAAGACTCTCTCATTTGTATTACTTTTAGCTGGGGATCGGGGTGTCACTGCTAAGACTCTCTCGTGTTTCCTTTCTGCTGGGAATCGGAGTCTTTTCTGCTGAGAATCAGAGTGTTATATTCTGATAGGACTCTCTCACTCGCCTGACGTGGCATCTTTTGAAGACTGATCAGAAGGTCTTTCTTTGGACCGTAATGTGGGATTTGGATAGGGCTAGAAAGAAAGGGTATTGAAGGCTCAAAACAAAATTAATTTTGGGTTCAAAATTTACAACCTTCGGACCTAAATTTATTTATAATCAACACAATTTTTCTTTGCCCCAGTTTTTACTTGGGGAATTTTTATTACTTTATTTACACTATGACCGAGCCGTGAAGCGCCTACGTATCCTCTTTAAGGAATCAGGTCAAACGTAGTTCCCAATTCCTTCTTTTCATTTTTTTTTCATCATTTTTTCATTTTCTTTTCTTTTTCGTTCCTTTTTGGTTGTTTTTGTACCGATTTGTGTTTCTAATTTTGGTACCGATTCCGAAGTAGGGGTATGAAAGAAATCAAAATAAGGCTCGAAGGGTTAACGAAGGATAAAGTGTTTGGGTAGCAGAACAAAATGCCTTCGTCATTCCAATCTTCAAAACATGCCAAGTACAAACAACATATTCACGACATCTTCTGGTTGTGCTAGGAGTGATAACCATATCGTCCATTCGCCTTTTTCATCCGCCATTTTAAAGTATTGCTGGACGACACTTCCATTTCAGTATCACGAGCGAACCCCATGTCAGCATGGTCATTTTGCCCTTAAGGCTTTCTTTGTATTTTACCCGCCCCAAATTTCAAGTGACTCGGGTTCCAAATAATCTGAAATCATTATTTCTTTTAAAATGCCATGACTATCTTCCAATTCCTTCATGATTCACTTTTAAGATTAGGCCACAATTATGCGTGCATGTCATGTCACTAGAATCGGCGTTCGAACAGATGACAAATCTAAATACGGAAGAACTAAACAAAAGACGACTAGGTAATAAAAGACCGAAAGTTCCATTAAACGGAGAAAAGGTTCAAATACAAACAAGCAAAACCAAAAAATACAAACCTGAAACGAGACCTGATAAGACTAGGCAAACTGAAATGACCAAAAATGGAAAGATAAGAGGGTTTCACTACAAGACAAAATCTATGTCACAACCCTAGAAACAACTCGGACAAAAGAAATGACAACAAAAAAAAACCACCGAAAACTCCTCCTGATTACCAAGCATGACTTCTCATATACCAACTTCCGCCGATTGGTTTTGCTTTGGAATACAGATCGGGCTTCTTAATTTTCCATTCCCTTGTGTATCAATTTGATCATATGGGTTTAAGGGTGAGCTGGCAATGGATTCTGATTAATGTTGGGCGCCTCTGGTGTCTGAACCTCGATCTTATTGGTGTCAATAAGATTTTGCACTGCATGTTTCAGTTTCCATCATTTCTCGGTATCATGTCCGGGAGCTCCTGAACAATACTCACAGCTTACTGAGCGATCCACATTTGGGGGTAGGGGATTTGGCAATCTTGTCTCAACAGAACTCAACAAACCTATCTGCTTCAATTTGTGGAACAGAGCAGTATAAGTTTCTCCCAACTCAGTGAAGGTTCTTTGTGTCTTTTCCTTTCCGAAGGCATGATTCCCTCGGAAACCTGGTCCTGGAGGGTTATTGTAAGCCCTTGGTGGTGGATATGTGTTTCGGGGAGGGTGATTAGGGTGATTTGGGTAGTAGGGTTTGGCTTGGTAGTGAGGTGAAGGACCTTTCGATCTGGACCAAGTACCCTCCTCTACTGTTGCAACTTCTTCTTTTCTCTTCTTCCCGAATGCAACCCCTGTGCCATTCTGAATAGCTTGAGTTGTTGCTTTCAACGCGGTATGGCTCAAGATCTTATTGGACTTAAGTCCCTCTTCTATCATTCCGCCCATTTTGACCACCTCATTGAAAGATTTACCAACCGATGTCACCAGGTGACTAAAGTAGGTTGGCTCCAGTGTCTGCAAGAAGTAATCTACCATCTCGGTCTCTCTCATCGGTGGATCTACCCTTGCTGCCTGTTCCCTCCAGCGGAACCCAAATTCTCTGAAGCTTTCGGCGGGTTTCTTCTCTAGCTTTAGCAATGATAAGCGATCAGGGATTATTTCAAGATTATATTGAAACTGGCCGATGAATGCTTGGGCCAGGTCATCCCATGTAAACCATCTGCTGGGATCCTGCCTAGTGTACCACTCTAGTGCAGACCCTCCCAAACTCTGACCGAAGTAAGCTATTAGAATTTCATCTCGCCCACCGGCTCCTCGCATTTTGCTGCAGAAACCTCGGAGATGTGCTACTGGGTCACCATGCCCCTCGTATAGATCAAACTTGGGCATTTTGAACCCAGCGGGCAACCGGACATCTGGAAATGGGCACAGATCTTTGTAAGCAACGCTGACTTGGTTGCCTAAACCATGCATATTCCTGAAGGATTGCTCCAGGCTTTTGACTTTTCGAATAACTTCCTCATGCTCCAAACTTTTGAAGTGCCTTTCCGGTTCTGCCGGGTTATCCCAGTGAGGGGTGTGTGAATGCGGTTCAGGAGCCTTAAAAGTAGGCTCAGGATCATAACAATGATTGTCATGTATTTGAAAAAGCGGTTCACCGGATGACTTCTGTAAAGTAGCAGGCGGAGGTGCCACGAAAACAGGGGTGTCCGGAGGAGGAGTATTTTGTCTAGCTGGTGGAACCTGGGATGTATAAGGGTTTTCCCCTTGATAATATGGATAGATTGGTGCACTTGTCGAGGGATCAATAGGCGGACGCTCTGGAACTGGTGTAAGAGTAGGAAGGTTTGGTGGTGACTGTCCCCTAGCCCAGGCTAGGTGCATCTCTGTTATTTGCCGTCTTAACCGGTCCACCTCATCTTTCATTAGCTGTATCTCTGTTTTCTCTCCATCGAGACTTTTGCCGGAACTAGACATGCTTGCTAGAATTGGCCCTTTTGATCTAGTATGGTAATGGTGATTGGCCAGAATATTCTGTCAAGCCAACCGCTAAACTTTCTGAAAATGCAACAAACTGGTAAGTTCACATAGTTTAACAGATATGTTATCGCACATTGGATGTAATGCACCTAGTCAGTTAACCATATATGTATTCGCTACATGCATCATTCCAGCTTTTCCTTTTCCATTATCCTTGAAAACCTCTCTTGTTATTAACTTCCATTTTTTATTTTTTTTTCTTTTTTTTTATATATATATACATATACAGTTGTGGTCGAATCTTATGGAGATTGCCTACGTATCATGACCCCGCATGAATCAGACCGAGCGTAGTTCTTGCAAATTAATGCAAGAAATAAAGAGATGTTTATTTGATTATATTTTTTTGAATAAAAATTGTACAAGCCGACTCCAACTACAAACTTGTGTAGGAGATTTCTACAAGAATAAGAATATTTTTGGTGTCACTTATGACTATTTCTACAAAATTGGCCACATAATGGCTTATTTGACAAAATGGCTATTTTTGCAAAATTTATTTAAGAAAGATAAAACTTGATTTTTTTTTTATCCTGTGGCTCATGGGGCATCGTTCGGCATCACCATAAACCAACACAAAACTATTTTTTCATAAATTGGCCATGTAATGGCTTATTTAGACAAAGTGGCTCTCTTTGCAAAATTTTATGTAAGAAGATGCAAATTCAAAATTTTATCCTGGGGCCTATGGGGCATCGTTCAGCACCGACACAGGCCAACACAAGGCTGAAAAAGTTCAAATGCAAAAAATGTAGCTATTTCAGTAAAATTTCGGCCATGTAATGGCTTGTTTGATAAAGTGGTTATTTTTGTAAAGTTGAGTGATGACTCAAAACTTGATTTTTTGCGGATACAGCCTTTCGACATTTCCGCGAGGGAATATTTCAAGGTTGTGTCCAAAATTATTTAAAAAAATCCAAAGTGGCTATTCTTGCAAAAACAGCCTTCCGGCGTCTTTTGAGGGATGTTCGGCTTATTTTAAGCAAGAATAGCATCACCCGACTTATTTATAACAAAATCAAAAATTTGACATTTTTTGGTTATTTTTGCAAACGGGGTGTGAACCCGAACTTGATTTTGCGGCTATGGCCTTGCAACATTTCCACAAGGAATATTTCAAGGCCGTGCCCGCAAATTATTAAAAATGATTCAAAGTGGCTATTTTTGCAAAAACAGCCTTCCGGCGTCCTTTCGGAACATTCGGCTATTTTTCAAAATGGCATCATTTTGATTTTATTGAAAACTAAAACTTCGACATTTTTTTTTTTAATTTTTTGAAGGGGTGGTTGGACCCGATGAGGGTTGCCTACGTATCCCACCTAATGGCGAGAATCAAACCTGCGTAGTTCGGTCAGATTATTTTGTGACCAAAAATTGTTCTTCCTATTTTTCAAATTTTCAAATTTTCGACAGCATTTCGTCAATATTTTTGATATTTTTCTATTCCAAAATTCTATTTCTTTTTGTTTTTCAGGAATTTAACCAATCATCATAATAATACATGATAAATAAATGCAACATATAATATGCTCGGTCTTTGATTACTAGGTCACCTGTCCTAGACGGACCCAACCCCTGTGTTGAGTCCCCTAAGTCAAATGCAACGTGATGCAAATAAGCGTTTCCTACTAGGGATCCGGCATGAAGTCATGTTATTCTAAGCTCGGAACCTCGGTATGTGATCTAGACTGTGTACCCAAGTGGACAACTCGGGCTGAGGAAGGAGCTCCTTTCCGGGAACCAAAAGGCCAACCGGCTTAGAAACTTTCCGAGCCTCTTTATTATTTCGGGGTATGACACTAACAGAATAGGGAGTCTCAACCAGTGAGCACATCCCCATAGGTGAGAAGAGAAGGGTTTCGGTACAGTTTATATATACAGTTCAAGATAATATCAAAGCGGTAAACATATAGCAGTTTGTATATACAGTGCAACTAGTATCAAAGCGGTAGACATATAGCAGTTGGTATATACAGTGCAACTAGTATCAAAGCGGTAGACATATAGCACATTAATTAAACATATAATAAAATCAGATATAGACAAAAACAACAATTTAATTGAGCTCGAATTCTTAAACCCTGAACCGAAGTTCTGGGTTATCATCCCCAGCAGAGTCGCTAGAGCTGTCACACCTCCTTTTTCCGCGCCGCGGGAGCGCGAGGGAGTTTTTCCAATTAAAGGACAATCGAAATGGGATCAATTTATTTAATTCAGAGTCGCCACTTGGGAAAATAATGGTGTCCCAAGTCACCGGTTTGATCCCAAACCGAGGAAATTTATGACTTTGTAATATAGTCTGCGAAACTAGAAACCCGGATAAGGAATTCTGTTAACCCGGGAGAAGGTGTTAGGCACTCTCGGATTCCGTGGTTTTAGCACGGTCGCTCAACTGTCATATTTGGCTTAATTATCTGATTTTATAACATGCTTTAACTTATGTGCAAATTTAAACTTTTAACCGCTTTTAATATTTTTTACGAAAGTGAACGTCGCCTAAAAATATATTTTCGGATCACGTTACATGAAATGCACCCGGATCCTTGACACATCTTTATTTGACATTTTCGGATTTGGATTTGGGTTGTATGAAATACACACCCGAATTAGGAAGGTAATATTATTATAAGAGCGCTTAAAGCGACTAACATATTATTATCTTTTGGGAAGGGCCATGGAATTTGCTAAATGGCCCATCCCGAAGTCTAAGTAATTCCGAGCTAACACAACTAAATGGGTTCATGCCGATATAATTAATCCAATATCTATTTTAATATAATCCAACACTTATATTTTATGAATAATCTTAGCAGGGGTTAAATTGTAAGCAGTTATAAAACCTTTGCTTCTCTTTAACTTTCCAATTTATTGAGTTCAAAAATAAAGAAAAAATCCAACAAAGATGAAGATATCATGATGCCTTCGTTAATCAACGGAACTTCACTCAAATATAACAAATTGTTTATTTAGTTTAAACAACTAAACTTAATAGGATCCCCAATACATAATACATACATTCAACAGCCTAACTAACGATTCAGAATAAGACAGCAAAATCGCCAGCCATTAAACGCGGCATTTTCAGAACTACACTGTTATTGCTACTTTAGGAAATTCCATTCAAATCCTTATATAGACTATGACTGGATAATAATCGGTGAGAATTTTTTTAAAAAAAAAGTTCGGATAAGCCTAATATTATATCTACTGCTACTTGATACATACACACTAGCTAATTCTAACAACTTTGTGTTTGACATACCGACTTGCCATTTTGTTTTGTTGAATATCCATCAAAAAACTTGCTGTCTTATTCTAAATTGTAAGAATGTTCATTGAATCACCAAAACAGAATAAGAAAATAAAGAGAGAGACGAACCTGAACAATTCTCAAATAGAATTCTTAACAAACTTCCGAACGGAAATTCCAGAAGCAAAATCAAAATAGGGCGCGGACCGAGCTAATCTCGCCGTAGACCCTCAACAAACCTCTGACCGGACTGCCTCGCTCTAGCAGCAAACACTAAACCAAAGTACAGGGAAGTTCTTTTTTGAATGAACTGAGACCGGAACCGTCATCGATAAACTTGTACGACAACCTCGGCTAATACTCGTTGAACTCCATCTGAGAATACGAGCCATGTTCGTGAGGTTTCGTGACTGTTTTGAGGTCTTTTATATATAGCTAGTTTTGCTTCTCATTTGGGTGAGGGTGAGTTCCTAGTGTCCTAATGAGCTGCTATGAATTTGAAAAAGCATAAGCGACGATAGTTGCTGGCTCGACGGGCGACTGGAGGCGGGTAGTGGTTCAGGCGACGTGGGGGAGGGTTGTGGGTTTGATTGACGATGAAGCAGAAGGGTATGGTCTCTTTGATATTTCTAGTTTTTCAATTGGGAAGAGGAAGCAGAAACGAGCATTGAAGAAGACAACATGAGGGTGGTGCTTGTTTGGCGTGAGTTCTCTGCTGATTCTGTCGAGAGGACCTCAAGATATCAATGGCTAGCTCCTTTTGAAGAAGAAGAAAACGTTTTTGGAGGGGGTCCCTTTGCTGCTGCTTTCTTCTTCTTTAAGAAGAGATGTACAGTCCATTTTCTTTTGTCCCCCGTAGTGCATGTCTGCATGTATATTCCTTTTCCTTTTGTCATTTTCCTTTCCATTCTTTCTCTTTTTCGTTTTTTTAATTGTCCTCCCATATTGCTTGTTTTTCCTTTTTGTTTTCTATTTGTCTCTTCTCTCTGTCTTTATTCCTTTTTCATCTCGTGTGTGCATGTGTGCATGTGCTTCCCCTCTTTGTTTGTCCGAAAATTAAATCTAAAACCGGGAAGTTTGAACCCGAATATTATTTTATGCCTGAAACCGAGAATAAGAATACATTGTTATTAATTAATCCTACGTAAGCAAAATAACTATAAGACTCATAATTAAAACAAAACTATTTTTTATATATTTTTTTTTCAAGATTAAAGTAACCCCAAAATGTTAATGAAACTATTTGTTTATTTATTTCATAATTTTCGTTTTTTTTAATAAAGCTAAAAATATAAAGTACTATTTTTTGTATTTTTCAAGTTTAAAATGACTATGAAACATTAATAAAACTATATTTTTGTTATTTTTCATTTTAAGGTAAAAATATAAGTAAAAGATTCAAAATTAGCTAAAATAGCTATATTAGGCCTAAACTAAATATTTTACGCTAAAAGTATAAAAAAAATCTCGGGTAGGGTCAAAAATCACGCGTTAACATGCGCATGTCGTGTCACTAGATTCGGCGTTTGAACACAAGACAAATCTAAAGGGTAAAAAGAACTAAAATAAGATGACCAGAAGTAACAAAAGACCGAAAGCTTCATTAAACTAATGACGAAATGGTTCAATGACAAAACAAGCAAAACCAACTAGAGTACAACCCTGAAACAAAACTGGGCAAGACCAAAGCAAACTGCTAGGACAAAAATGGAAGGACAAGAGGGTTTGACCCCAAGACAAAATCAGAATCACAATCTTGAAAATAACTCGGACAACAGAAATGTCAACAAAAATGAACCACCAAAACTCCATCTAGCTGACCCAAAAACGGAGTGTCTTTCCAACTACCAAGCACAATATTTTAGCCACTAAGTTCTGCATCAATATGGCTGAGGCTTCCATCTGCTTCAACATTTTTAGCTTCAGTCAATATACCCCCCAGAGGATTCGTGTGCTCCCTATCATCGTCATTGATCACAATTAACCATCCTTTTTGAATCATTCTTTCTATTTCCTTTTTCAAGGTACGACAACTCTCAATATCGTGCCGTCTAACATTGGAATGGTATGCACATTGTGCAGTAGGATCGAAGCTTCTTGCACGTGGATCGGGAGTATATCCGGGGAGCAGTGTAATCAGGCCGACATGTTTTAACTTTTCAAACAGACTTGTATAGGATTCTTCGATAGGGGTGAGCGCCTTTTCTCGCTTCAGCAACCTCTCCTCCATAAACGCCTTATTTGGCCTGAAACCTGACCTAGGGGGTTTCCGGTATGTTCGTGGGGGTTGGTAGGCTTTTTGTGGAACTGGGTACCTGGAAGGTGAAGTATGATTTTGGGTGTCCCGGGGAGAGTAGTGGTGTTGGGGACGAGAGTAGCGTTGGGAAAACATAGTTGGAGAACGAGTAGTTGAGCTAATTGAGCGGCTGGAGAAGTTGTGATAGGCGGGTATATATGGAGAGTGTGGGGGATCATCTGGCATCGGGTTCATTGTACGGGTAAGGACAGAGTCCAGGAAGCTAGGTGGTGGCGGGGGTGGTGCTTTTCCATCCATCCATGCCCGATACATGTCGGCCACATGTTGTCTCAGTATTTTGACTTCTTCTACTAACCCGTGGTTCCGTTCAACCAGCTGTTGTCGGGTATCGGTATCAACCCACTCAGTCTTGAGATCCTCTGCCATTGTCCTCCGACTTTGTGTTACAGGGAAGAGTTATTTTAGAACCACAACCAACCACCTTTCTGTATATGGACACAACAAAGCGAAGTCATCACGTTAACGTTACGACATTTGACACACAGGTAAACGCACATTAGGGATGCAATGAACCTAGACAGTTAAACATTTCTATCATGCATAGGCGTCGTTCCAGCTTCTCATATCTGTGCTTCCTAAACCTTCCTTTATTTTCTTAATCGTTGTTATTATTTTTTTCTATTTTTCTCTTTTTCTCCTCTTTTTTGTTCTTTTATAATTTTTCATTTTTTTTTGGTTATGGACATGGTCGAATCCTATGTGGATTGCCTACGTATCATGACCCCGCATGAATCAGACCGAGTGTAGTTCTTGCAAATTAATACAAGAAATAAAGAGATGATTATTTGATTTTTTTTTTTTGAAGAAAAATTGTAAAAGCCGACTCCAACTACAAACTCTGATGAAAAACTTTCACACCTTGTGCCGGAGATTTCTACAAGAATAAGATTTTTTTTAGCGCCAATTATGACTATTTCTACAAAATTAGCCATGTAATGGCTTATTTGACAAAATGGCTATTTTTGTAAAATTTATTTAAGAAAGATAAACTTGAAATTTTTTCATCCTGTGGCTCATGGGGGCATCGTTCGGCATCGCCATAAGCCAACACAAGACTGAGAAGTTTCTAATGTCAATTGACTATTTTTTACAAAATTGGCCATATAATGGCTTATTTGACAAAGCGGCTATTTTTGCAAAATTTTATTTAAGAAACTACAAATTCAAATTTTTTATCTTGGGGCCCATGGGGCATCGTTCAGCACCGACACATGCCAACACAAGACCGAGAAAGTTTAAATGCCAAATGTCGCTATTTCAGCAAAACCAACCATGTAATGGCTTATTTGATAAAGTGGTTATATATATATATATATATATATATATATATATTTGTGGAACTGGGTACCTGGAAGGTGAAGTATGATTTTGGGTGTCCCGGGGAGAGTAGTGGTGTTGGGGACGAGAGTAGCGTTGGGAAAACATAGCTGGAGGACGAGTAGTTGAGCTAATTGAGCGGCTGGAGAAGTTGTGATAGGCGGGTATATATGGAGAGTGTGGGGGATCATCTGGCATCGGGTTCATTGTACGGGTAAGGACAGAGTCCAGGAAGCTAGGTGGTGGCGGGGGTGGTGCTTTTCCATCCATCCATGCCCGATACATGTCGGCCACATGTTGTCTCAGTATTTTGACTTCTTCTACTAACCCGTGGTTCCGTTCAACCAGCTGTTGTCGGGTATCGGTATCAACCCACTCAGTCTTGAGATCCTCTGCCATTGTCCTCTGACTTTGTGTTACAGGGAAGAGCTATTTTAGAACCACAACCAACCACCTTTATGTATATGGACACAACAAAGCGAAGTCATCACGTTAGCGTTACGACATTTGACACACAGGTAAACGCACATTAGGGATGCAATGAACCTAGACAGTTAAACATTTCTATCATGCATAGGCGTCGTTCCAGCTTCTCATATCTGTGCTTCCTAAACCTTCCTTTATTTTCTTAATCGTTGTTATTATTTTTTTCTTTTTTTCTCTTTTTCTCCTCTTTTTTGTTCTTTTATAATTTTTCATTTTTTTTTTGGTTATGGACATGGTCGAATCCTATGTGGATTGCCTACGTATCATGACCCCGCATGAATCAGACCGAGCGTAGTTCTTGCAAATTAATGCAAGAAATAAAGAGATGATTATTTGATTTTTTTTTTTTGAAGAAAAATTGTAAAAGCCGACTCCAACTACAAACTCTGATGAAAAACTTTCACACCTTGTGCCGGAGATTTCTACAAGAATAAGATTTTTTTTAGCGCCAATTATGACTATTTCTACAAAATTAGCCATGTAATGGCTTATTTGACAAAATGGCTATTTTTGTAAAATTTATTTAAGAAAGATAAACTTGAAATTTTTTCATCCTGTGGCTCATGGGGGCATCGTTCGGCATCGCCATAAGCCAACACAAGACTGAGAAGTTTCTAATGTCAATTGACTATTTTTTACAAAATTGGCCATATAATGGCTTATTTGACAAAGCGGCTATTTTTGCAAAATTTTATTTAAGAAACTACAAATTCAAATTTTTTATCTTGGGGCCCATGGGGCATCGTTCAGCACCGACACATGCCAACACAAGACCGAGAAAGTTTAAATGCCAAATGTGGCTATTTCAGCAAAACCAACCATGTAATGGCTTATTTGATAAAGTGGTTATATATATATATATATATATATATATATATATATATATATATATATATATATATATATATATATATATATATATATATATCTATTATTTATTTATTTTTTTGCAAAGTTGAGGGATGACTCAAACTTAATTTTGCGGATACGACCTTTCAATATTTTCACGAGGGAATATTTCAAGGCTGTACCCAAAAATTATTTACAAAGACTCAAAGTGGCTATTCTTGCAAAAATAGCCTTCCGGCGTCCTTTTGTGGAACATTCGGCTTACTTTAAACAAGAATAGCATCACCCAACTTATTTATAACAAAATAAAAAATTTGACATTTTTTGGTTATTTTTGCAAAAGGGGTGTGAACCCGAACTTGATTTTGCGGCTATGGTCTTGCAACATTTCCCCAAGGAATATTTCAAGGCTATGCTCGTAAATTATCTAAAATGACTCAAAGCGGCTATTTTTGCAAAAACAGCCTTCCGGCATCCTTTCGGAACATTCGGCTATTTTCAAAAACGGCATCACTTTGATTTTATTGAGAAAATTAAACACACATTTTTTTTGTGATTTTTTTTAAAAAAAGGGGTGGTAACCCAAACTTTATTTTGAGGCTACGACCTTTCAACATTTCCACATGGAATATTTCAAGGCTATTATTCAAAAAGAAAAAGAAAAGACTTCAAAGTGGCCATTTTTGCAAAAATAGCCTTCCGGTGTCCTTTTGGAACATTCGGCTATTTTCAAAAAACAGCGTTACTTTGATTTTATTGAAAACTAAAACTTCGACATTTTTTTTTAATTTTTTGAAGGGGTGGTTGGACCCGATGAGGGTTGCCTATGTATCCCAGCTAATGGCGAGAATCAAACATGCGTAGTTCGGTCAGATTGTTTTATGACCAACTACTTTAACAAAATTGTTCTCCTATTTTTTTTTAAACTTTCAAATTTTCGACCACATTTCGTCAATATTTTTGCTATTTTTTTCTATTCCAAATTTTATTTCTTTTTGTTTGCAGGAATTTAGCCAATCCGAATAATAATCCAAAAAATGCAACATATAACATGCTTGGTCTCTTGATTACCGGGTCACCTGTCCTAGACGGACCCAACCCTTGTGTTGAGTCCCCTAACTCAGATATGATGCAAATAAACGTCCTAGGCCTAGATTCAATATCCTGAAGTTTTCATATGGTGCTAGACCGTGTACCCAAGTGGACAACTCAGATCGAGGAGGGGGCTACGTACCGGTGACCCGCGGGGTCAATCGGCTTTGTAACTTATCCGACCTCTTTTTCTTATTTTTGATATTGACACTAACAGAAAGGGGAGTCTCAACCAGTAAGAACATCCCCGGAGGTAAAGAAGAGAAGGGTTTTCGTCACAATTTTTGTGACGACCCGGCCCGTCGTCACGGGATTTACCACCCAGTTATGTTGTAATTACATGTTTTATGCTTTCATATCAGTGTTAGAGTCTATCGGGTGAGTTAGGAGTGAATTGGATTGAAAATGAGGCATATAGCCTTTTAGAAGGAAACTTGAATATGGAAAGTCAACCCGGAGTTGACTATTTAGTTAGAGGGCTCGGAATCGGATTATGATGATTCGGTTAGTTCCGGGAGGTGATTTGTGACTTAGGGAAACGATCGGAATTGAATTTGGAGGCCCGGTGTAGAAATAGGCTTGAATTGGCTAAGGTTGAATTTTGGCGAAATCCGAACGGTAGGTGAGATTTTGATCCGGGAGTCGGAATGGAATTCCGACAGTTGCAGTAGCTCCGTTAGGTGATTTTGGATATGGCTGCAAATTTTCAGGTCATTCGGACATCGTTTGGTCGGGTTTTTGATCGAATGTGAATTTTTGAAGTTAAAGTTAAACTCAAGCTTGAATTTGTTGAAAAAGGACGATTTTGATGTTAACGATAGAGTTTTGATGATTGGAACAAGTTAGAATGATGTTATAAGAGGTGTTAGTACTTTTGGTTGAGGTCCCGGAGGCTTCGGGGTAAATTCGGATGCCCAACGGGTCATTTTTGGAAGATTTTTGTCGTTTTGAGCATAAATGTAATGATCCAAAGGTCTATTTTTAGTTCTAGAGATCCAAACTTGATTTCGAGACTTTGAGAATTTAAATAATGAATTATAGGACTGATCCGGAAATTTTGGTTTAATTTCATCAAGTCACGATTGGGTTTTTGACGCGAAACATGAGTTAATTGTTTAACGAGCGAAATTGATGTTGCACTGAGCAAATGAGATCCAAATTCAGTTTTGTTTGAACCACTGGATCCGTATCAAAATTACGGAGTCATAGGAAAAAGAATCGTCAAATTCCGAGTTCGTATGATTGAGTTATAGCATTTTTAGTGATATAAAAAGCTGCTGCAATTTTTTGGGGCAAATCTGGTATTTTCACTTCTGCGATGAACAGTACCCGCAGAAGCGGGTGAACTGTGATTTTTCGCTTCTGCGATGAACAGTGCCGCAGAAGCGGTGAACAGTAAATCGCACCTGCGGTGAACAGTAACCGCAGATGCGAAAATCGCTGGGCTTTTAATTGGGGCAGTCCGAGAGTTTCTTCATTTTTGGAGCTAGGGAGCTCGGATTGAAGCGATTTTCGAAGCAATTTTCACCATATGGATGGGGGTAAGTGTTCTATATCCAAAAGTGATTATATTCAATGATTCCATGGTTATTTTTCATCAAGTATTAGTGAATCAAATGGAAGAAATTGGAGAAAATTTGTAAACTTTTCAAAAACGAAAATTTAGGATTTGAAGGGTCATTTGTGGTCCGATTTGGGAGTTCTTGATATGTACGGACTCGTATCGAGATGTGGGTTCCGAATATGTGACTTTTGTAATTTTTCGAGAAGCGTACCGAAAGTCGGGTTTTGGCAACTTTGCCATTTTTGGTGTAAATCGAATTGTATTGATTGGGTGTCGTCCCATTGGCCTAATTTGTTGTATTTCTGCTGTATTTTATCAGATTCTACGTGTGCAGAGCTTGATTCTCGTGGCAAGGTTATTGCGGACTAGTCGTCGAGTTGTATTGAGGTGAGTAATAGATGTGGGTGATGACCAGCGAGTTCGAAACCCCGGTATACCACTTTGTGACACTGTATAGCGGTGAGACACGTACTCTCTTGTGAGTGCGGGGTTGATTGTGATTGAGGACTATGGCTTAGTCCGACTTGTTGATATTGTGTTATGATATTAGGCTATTCTTGAGCCGTCGAACCTCCTTCTCGGATGGTTGCATACTATATTGTGATATTGGCTACTCTTGAGCCGTTGAACCTCTTTCTTGGATGGTTGAGTATACTTGTGGGCTATGAGCCAATTATTGGATCCCGCAAGGATCGTTATCATAGTCTTGTGATATTGACATGCTAGTTTACTACCAGTCCGTAGCTATTTCTGTTATCATGCTATTTCCAATCTCTGGAACTTGATATTACGGGTTTCAACTGAAAAATGATAAAAGACGTTTTCAAAACTACTTTAGAGCCTGCGAGGCTGTATTTGCATATTAGCTGACTGGTAGTGGATCGGGTTGCGCGCCGCAGCGGTATATGTGTTGGATCGGACAACACGCCGCAGTAATATTGTGCTTGGGCTGTAGGAGCCCCTCCGGAGTCTGAACCCCCACAGTGAGCACGGGTACCCAAATTGGATCGGGCTACGCACCGTAGCGGTCATATCATGCATTGCATTGCATTTAGCTACATTTGCTAGCTGTTATACTGTTTTGCTGGTACTTGTTGGTACAGGTACAGTTGATATTGATTCTGTGACAGGGTATTTGATTACAGCTTTACATAGTGCTTTATTGCGGATTTCTTATCTGCGCTGTCTTACTCTTGTTTATTACCACTGAGTCTGGCAGTACTCATTTTACTCCCTGCACCTCGTGTGCAGATCCAGGTACCTCTCAGCAGTGATCCGGTAGCTATTCGAGTCGACATCTGTAGGATATTCGAGGTAGCTGCAGAGCCCGCAGGACCCGATATTCCTTCTTACTGTCTTTTGATTCTATATTGATATTTCTTTCCGCACTTGGTATCTTGTAAACCATTATTTCACTTATGTTCATTAGAGGCTCATGACTCTTGACCCTTCGGTCTATGGGAGTTGGTATGTGTTGGGACTAGTTCCCCGTTTTCGATATATATGTCACTATTGTTTTATGATTTGATATGTTAAAAATGGGATAAAACGAGCTCCTAGCTCCGTTGTTGTTATTGATTGGTCAGGCTGGCCTAGCAGTGTGCTGGGCGCCATCACGACCGGATTTGGGGTCATGACAAGTTGGTATCAGAGCTTAGGTTTACTAGGCCTCATGAGTCTTGAGCCGGTTAGTAGAGTCTTGTGGATCGGTACGGGGACGCCTGTACTTATCCTCGGGAGGCTGCGAACCTTTAGGAAACACTTCACATTTCTTGGAATTCTTATCGTGCGCACTTGATTCAGCTTGAGATATAATTTTTGAAATTCCTTCCACACGTCCGTGTACGCATCAAGCGCTCAGTAATGTGATTGCCTTATGGCTTGTGATTTCCTCGAACGAGGGGCGAGATATAATCTCTGTGAGTTCATGTTGGGCCAGTCAGGATGACTTGAGGCTGGACCTTGTTTATGACTTGAGCATCGAGGTGCTGATTTTATGAGTGGTGGCAATAGATAATGTATTGAGATTTTGAAACCCCGTATTTGCACTATACAGTGCTGTGCTGAGATGGAACACGCGTTATTTGACGAGTGTGGTGGTATTGTGAGACTGGGGATATGGACTTTATCCTTCCCGATTGATAGATTACTGTGTATAATGACCGAGACTGGCTTATATCTATGTATTTGGGCTAGTAGCCATGTTTGGGGCCTTGTGACGATCTGTAGAGTATTAGGGAGGCTTACTAATGGATGAGCTGTTAATTGTCCGACTCTTATCTAATATGTTGTGTAGCCCCGAGCTACGGGCGTGGTGAATATTTACCATATCTCTTAATTGGAAGGTAAAGTGTCTTACGTGTAGTGGAACGAGTTTAAATTCAGGAAGACTGAAGTGATTATGCTATGTGTATCCTGGTGGAAGGTATTGTGCTGAAATGCTAAATTGAGAAGAAGTAGGTGGGTTAATTTTTATGTGTAATTGAAAGGTATTTGATAGGTGTTATGATGCGAGCAGGTGTAGCGCAGGTTCAAGTATAAATTGTGATAATATGATTCGTATAGTATTGAGATTTAATGATGTCGAAATACATTGTGATATCTTGTTGAGTTGTGGATGTATTGTTAGAATGGTTTGGTGATTCTCTGGCAGGTGGATAGGCCAATTTACAAAGGAAACTCTGCCAAAATTTTTGGAAAATTTGGAACTTAGAAAAGATTTTTGTCACCTAAAGAGTAGGCGTAACTGTTGTGTGTGATTGAATGCAAGAATTGCAAAAGAATTAATATTTCTGATGATTCGAACCTCCGCCGAAGCTTGTAAATGACTTGAGTTTAATCTAACTAGAACTTTGTTGCATCATTTGAGTAAGAAGGCTATGAGTGGCTAAAAGTTCTTTGATGTATGACTCCGAGCTAAGTTGGGAGGCTGTTATTGATTAACTGATTGCACTGTCGTGTGCTGTGTTGGCTCTGTCTCTAGGCATGTTGGGAAATTTTGATAAAGGCTTATGGTGCTTCGTAGATTTGAAGAAATACTAGGATGTTGTGAACTTGTGTTATATTATGTGAATGATGAGGATTCTATGTAACCGTATGGGAAGGTAATGATAACGAATTCAAATCGCAGAAAGTTCTCCAAAATAATGTATTATAGAATGTGGTACTTCTGGGAAACATTGAGAGAGTATTAAGTGGCCTTTGTGTCTTAGACCGTGTGGCCTTATGTACGAGTCTTGTGCGGTAACATGAGTTGATGTATTATGGTGCTACAGTAATGGCTAATATTAAATTAAGGATGAATCAGAAAGGAAACTGGGTAAATGGATCAACTTGTTAATAAACCGAAACGGTATGAGAAGGAATACGATTAATTCCTGGTATATGTTTGGAGTAATGAGTCTCGCGAATATTGTGCAATAAAGCTTTTGAGTGCTGGCAGTTGTGTAACTCGATATGGGAATAAGGACTCAGTCCTGGCAGTTTAATTTATGCAATGTAATTGGGAGAAAGAGTTGGTGAAGTGCTTTACCGTAATTTGAAAATGAGTGTATTTCCTGTTGGTATGCAAAGCTTGGAAGGTGTAATGAGTTTTCTCTATATGGGATCATGAAAGTCCTTGACTAGTTGAGTGTGTCGATGTTTGCGGCGTAGGAAATGGATAATAATTTCCATGTTATCTTAGTGTGGTATGGTATATGCGATGTGTTATGGAAAGTTGATAATGACATATTCAAGGTTTTGAGATCATCTCATAATATATGGGAAGTCATTAAAAATAATATATTATTGATCAGCGCGGGCAGCTGCATGTGATTTAAGAATCAATCTTTCTGGTGATTAAGGAAAATGGTACTGCTATTCTAGTGATTTGGCTGGGTATATGGTCAAAAAGGACAAGGTAATGTAAACTGATAACATCTAGTGGTATGGTGGTATTCTCTTGTTAGATCGACTGTAATGATTGAGTCGTTGATGGCGTAGTGAAATTTCTGAATGGCTTTCGTGGTATGGGTGGATGCATGATGTGTGTTATGTATTCGTACTGTGGGGTATAGAATCAGGCATAATGATTCATGTGTTATATATGTGTTAGAGACTTGAAGTTATCGTTAGTCCGCCTATGCAGTGGTTGTATATCGTGTGTATCAGCACCGTTTGGTGATTATTGGAAATTGGAAGCTCTAGTGGCTTTCTTTCTCAACTTGATATGACGAATTTGGATTATGGTACTTGATTGCTGACTGGTCATCAATGGGCCAGGTTGTCTAGACTAATGTGATATAGACTATGATGGTATGGCACAAATTGTGTAGCGGAGTGCATCAGAGTATGCTCCAGCGGGGTAGTTGTACCTCAGGACCAGCAGACGGCTGGTGGGTATTGCTTTGTCGGTTGGGCCTTCGTGGCGGATATCAGTGCAGAGGTTTCTATCGTTGATTTGGTTCTGGTATTGAGTAACTTTGTCGGATACATTTCTTGTGGCCGAACTTGAGGCTATATATGTTTACCATAATGAGCAATTTGACCCGACGCGCATTTCTTTGGCGAGGGTTCTATATGGATCGGGTGGCGCGCCGCCACAGGTACTGTTATTTGGATCGGGTGGCACGCCGCCACGGGTATGTCATTGGAGCGGGTTGCACGCCGCAACAGTGTAATGTGAAAATAGAGTTAGTTATATATTACCTGGTATACAATACTTCCTAGCTTCCGAGGAAAAGTCCGTTTTGAGTATCGTTTGGCAAATGGCACGTTGGTTGTGTCCTTTCAGGATTTGATAGCATACGTTAATTGTTTCACCGTGGGTGAGGTTGATTGCTTGGGTTCAGACCTAGATCTGTGCGTGGCTGACCTTTTTGAGCTTGGTAACTTGAGGTGCTTCATGAGTAATGGTGTTTGGATAGAATCGTGAATTGTGGCAAGGCCACGTGATGTTATGACATCTCGAGGAGGATTCAGGTACTCTATTTCTATAATGCGAGACACGATCTCAGTTCTATGTTATGAGGGTACAGAGGAATTGTTACAACTCTTTTATTTGAGTCAGTTGTCGTGATTTGAGTATGTTCAGACATTTTTATTGGAGCCTGTGTTGTACTCGTCGTGGCTTAGGCCGGTGTTGAGGTGTCATAGCACCAGTGCGGTATGTTATAATCAAAATGATCGTTGGAGCCAATAATGAGTGTAAGTATATGTGATTCCAGCTGGTTAGAAAGGTAATATCGAGGTTCAGCTCCAAAATCTATTGTGGTATCAGTTAAAAAGGGAAATGGATTCATGAATGGGTGACCTGAGAGATGGATTCGATATATCGCGTGTTCGGTTGCCGTGGGCAGTATATGAAGGTGTTGGACTAAGACTTTAACTAATTAGAAAGGTTCTTTCTGCTAGAATTTGGTTATTGTGGCCAGTTGTTGTGATTAGAGACTATCATCTCGAGTGATTGGGTTATTGATATATCATATGATCTCGCTTGGAGTAGTGAATATGGGTTATTGCAGTGGATTCGAGTGTATCCTGAGTATAGGCATGGGATTAGCATTTGGCATATGATTTCAGAAAGTGCAATGTGGTTTATAGTTCAGATGGTCTGTGAAATTTCAGCTATATGGTGTTTTCGGACTTATGTGCGATAGGGTGACGTATGATCGCCCGAATATATGCTTGGTAAGGTCATTCAGCTATTGGGTTGCTTCTAGTACAACTCTGGGTCCGCTCGAGGACGAGCGTTTGCTTAAGTTGGGGAGAATGTGACGACCCGGCCCGTCGTCACGGGATTTACCACCCCGTTATGTTGTAATTACATGTTTTATGCTTTCATATCAGTGTTAGAGTCTATCGGGTGAGTTAGGAGTGAATTGGATTGAAAATGAGGCATATAGCCTTTTAGAAGGAAACTTGAATATAGAAAGTCAACCCGGAGTTGACTATTTAGTTAGAGGGCTCGGAATCGTATTATGATGATTTGGTTAGTTCCGGGAGGTGATTTGTGAATTAGGGAAGCGATCAGAATTGAATTTGGAGGCCCGGTGTAGAAATACGCTTTAATTGGCTAAGGTTGAATTTTGGCGAAATCCGAAAGGTAGGTGAGATTTTGAACCTAGAGTCGAAATGAAATTCCGACAGTTGCAGTAGCTCCGTTAGGTGATTTTGGATATGGCTGCAAATTTTCAGGTCATTCGGACATCGTTTGGTCGGGTTTTTGATCGAATGTGAATTTTTGAAGTTAAAGTTAAACTTAAGCTTGAATTTGTTGAAAAAGGATGATTTTGATGTTAACGATAGAGTTTTGATGATTGGAACAAGTTAGAATGATGTTATAAGAGGTGTTAGTACTTTTGGTTGAGGTCCCGGAGGCTTCGGGGTAAATTCGGATGCCCAACGGGTCATTTTTGGAAGATTTTTGCCGTTTTGAGCATAAATGTAATGATCCAAAGGTCTATTTTTAGTTCTAGAGATCCAAATTTGATTTCGAGACTTTGAGAATTTAAATAATGAATTATAGGACTGATCCGGAAATTTTGGTTTAATTTTATCAAGTCACGATTGGGTTTTTTATGCGAAACATGAGTTAATTGTTTAACGAGCGGAATTGATGTTGCACTGAGCAAATGAGATCCAAATTCAGTTTTGTTTGAACCACTGGATCCGTATCAAAATTACGGAGCCATAGGAAAAAGAATCGTCAAATTCCGAGTTCGTATGATTGAGTTATAGCATTTTTAGTGAAATAAAAAGTTGCTGCAATTTTCTGGGCAAATTTGGTATTTTCGCTTCAGCGATGAACAGTACCCGCAGAAGCGGGTGCACAGTGATTTTTCGCTTCTGCGATGAACAGTGCCGCAGAAGCGGTGAATAGTAAATCGCACCTGCGGTGAACAGTAACCGCAGATGCGAAAATCGCTGGGCTTTTAATTGGGGCAGTCCGAGAGTTTCTTCATTTTTGGAGCTAGGGAGCTCGGATTAAAGCAATTTTCAAAGCGATTTTCACCATATGGATGGGGGTAAGTGTTCTATATCCAAAAGTGATTATATTCAATGATTCCATGGTTATTTTTCATCAAGTATTAGTGAATCAAATGGAAGAAATTGGAGAAACTTTGTAAACTTTTCATAAACGAAAATTTAGGATTTGAAGGGTCATATGTGGTCCGATTTGGGAGTTCTTGATATGTACGGACTCGTATCGAGATGAAGGTTCCGAATATGTGACTTTTGTAATTTTTTGAGAAGCGTACCGAAAGTCGAGTTTTGGCAACTTTGCCATTTTTGGTGTAAATCGAATTGTATTGATTGGGTGTCGTCCCATTGGCCTAATTTGTTGTATTTCTGCTGTATTTTATCAGATTCTACGCGTGCGGAGCTTGATTCTCGTGGCAAGGTCATTGCGGACTAGTCGTCGAGTTGTATTGAGGTGAGTAATAGATGTGGGTGATGACCAGCGGGTTCGAAACCCCGGTATACCACTTTGTGACGTTGTATAGCGGCGAGACACGTACTCTCTTGTGAGTGCGGGGTCGATTGTGATTGAGGACTATGGCTTAGTCCGACTTGTTGATATTATGTTATGATATTAGGCTATTCTTGAGCTGTCGAACCTCCTTCTCGGATGGTTGCATACTATATTGTGATATTGGCTACTCTTGAGCCGTTGAACCTCCTTCTTGGATGGTTGAGTATACTTGTGGGCTGTGAGCGAATTATTGGATCCCGCAAGGATCGTTATCGTAGTCTTGTGATATTGACATGCTAGTTTACTACCAGTCCGTAGCTATTTCTGTTATCATGCTATTTCCAATCTCTGGAACTTGATATTACGGTTTTCAACTGAAAAATGATAAAAGATGTTTTCAAAACTACTTTCGAGCCTGCGAGGCTGTATTTGCATATTAGCTGACTAGTAGTGGATCGGGCGGCGCACCGCAGCGGTATATATGTTGGATCGGACTATACGCCGCAGTAATATTGTGCTTGGGCTGTAGGAGCCCCTCCGGAGTCCGAACCCCCACAGTGAGCACGGGTACCCAAATTGGATCGGGCTACGCGCCGTAGCGGTCATATCATGCATTGCATTGTATTTAGCTACATCTGATAGTTGTTATACTGTTTTGCTGGTACTTGTTGGTACAGGTACAGTTGATATTGATTCTGTGACAGGGTATTTGATTACAGCTTTACATAGTGCTTTATTGCGGATTTCTTATCTGCGCTGTCTTACTCCTGTTTATTGCCACTGAGTCTGGCAGTACTCATTTTACTCCCTGCACCTCGTGTGCAGATCCAGGTACCTCTCAGCAGTGATCCGGTAGCTATTCGAGGCGACATCTGTAGGATATTCGAGGTAGCTGCAGAGTCCGCAGGACCCGATATTCCTTCTTACTGTCTTTTGATTCTGTATTGATATTTCTTTCCGCACTTGGTATCTTGCAAACCATTATTTCACTTATGTTCATTAGAGGCTCATGACTCTTGACCCTTCGGTCTACGGGAGTTGGTATGTGTTGGGACTAGTTCCCCGTTTTCGATATATATGTCACTATTGTTTTATGATTTGATATGTTAAAAATGGGATAAAACGAGCTCCTAGCTCCGTTGTTGTTATTGATTGGTCAGGCTGGCCTAGCAGTGTGCTTGGGCGCCATCATGACCGGATTTGGGGTCGTGACAATTTTATATATACAGTTCACGTAATATCAAAACGGTAAACACGTAGCACATTAATCAGAACATATAATGAAATCAGATATAAGCAAAAATAACAATTTAACTGAGCTCGAATTCTTAAACCCTGAACCGAAGTTCTAGGTTAATCTTCCCCAGCAGAGTCGCCAGAGCTGTCACACCTCCTTTTTTACCAATGCACAAATGTAAATGTGCCACTGTTTAATACTACATCCCGAGAAAGGATATACTAATAATCAGGGATGGAGTTTTTCCACTTAAAGGACAGTCGGAACGGGATCAATTTATTTAATTTTTTCGAGTCGCCACTTGGGAAAATAATGGTGTCCCAAGTCACCGGTTTAATCCCGAACCGAGGAAATTTATGACTCTGTCATATAGTCTGCGAAACTAGAAACCTGGATAAGGAATTCTGTTAACCCGGGAGAAGGTGTTAGGCACTCCCGGATTCCGTGGTTTTATCACGGTTGCTCAACTGTAATTTTTGTTTTTATCTGATTTCTTTATACATTTTAACTATGTGCTTTTATGTTTCGCTTTTTAATTTTAGAAGAATTGCGACGTCACGAAAACACATTTCGAGTCACACCGCAACCGGTACGCCTGTGACTTTAAAGCATTTCAGTTTAGCCGAGAGTAAGATTTGGGTCACATAAATGCGCACCCGTATTTAGGAAAGTGATTTTATTAAAGTCGTGCCTAAAGATTCTACGTCTTTGTTAATTTCGGGAAAGACCGTGAAATTTACTAAAACGGTCTTTCCGGGTCTAATTTTCCTAACAATTTATTTGAGGGCCCCGCAATTGTGTATTTAGTGCGGCGAGGCTCATCTCATTTATTTAAAGATTATATATAAAGTATACTATATATTTTTTACTTGTTAACTTGTTTATTAGCCTAAAGCAAAATCCATGCTTAAAATAGCGTTAACTGTATCATTGGCCATTCCAACTGTGAGCAGCGCTGGACAGTATGAGATGATCTCTAGAATTTTTTTTAGACCTTTTTCTTAAATTCATGCGAGGTTGCATAATTCTGAACATTGTTAAACAAAAAGGGAAACAAACATTTGATTTCAAATCTACTTAACTATTAAAGGCTACTTAAACGATTCATGTATCGAGCAACTTAAACAATTCATGTATCAAGTAGACAAATTAAATCTCCATGTCATTGCATTGAACAATTTAACCGTATAAAGCTGCTACCAATGAGTACTGGCGATGGTAGATAAGTGTGAGAATGGAAACAGGAAAATAACTACACATACTTCTACGTATTGATGAATGTGTCATGGAAGCTACTTAGATAAATAGACAAAGCCAAAGCATACAATTTTATATGCTGCACCTGCAAATGGCAGTAGCAGTTACAGACTGCTACTTTCAGTATACATATGTGTAAGTGTTATAACTCATAGAAACAACCTCTCTTTGGACATTGCAGCGATAGTCATTTTTCAATGATAGCCAATTTTAACCTCTATTGTTTCTCAAACAATTAATCAACTCAGCACTATAACTTACACAACAGATACACATGATTAATTTAACAATTAGAGCAGATTTGGAATGTGATAATTTCAAACTATAGCAAAATTTGACAAAATAGAATCATGATCAATTGGCCATGTTCATATTATAGCCCAACATCCATGCGAATCAGAAAAAACAAAAGGGTTACATGGAGTGTAATTCTATAGCTCCAAAAACCAATTAAAGACATAGCAAAATAATTCACATATTCAACAACATAAACAACGACCAAATGATCCAACAAATAAGTTTGATTGAATAGAAGTCTCGAATCCAAATGTGAGGTTTAAGCAAACATTTCTGCATCAATGGGAAATCTAGCAAGAATTCAACTAAGTTCCAATCATATTTCAAAAGATCGACTGGGATTTACATACTTGGAAATAGGAGGAAAGGGGGAAGTAAGGTCAGCAGTGATACCAACAGCAAACAGCAACAGGAACAAGCCTCACATATTCAAATTTAAACCAAAAAAAGTATCGTGCACTAAACACTTCCAATCGAACAGTAATCCTTCAACTTTAAAATAGCTTTGAAGACCAATTTCAAACCAGAAATCATTTCAGACTTAGAAACTTCATAAATCACCCAAAGAAATCAATGGAACAGTGTTTTACAATATCTTATCTATGTATGTATAGCAATTTCTGTTTCAATTCTCTCTAATTTCAGTGTGTGAATCAGTGTATTTTCTCTATTCCCACTCAATGCTCTCTATTGAAATCCATTCTTTCTATGTGTTCTTCCCTGTATTCTCCTCTGACTCTCAGCATTACCTTTTAAATGTGTATTTCAGATTCTCCTTTCAGATTTCCCCTTCAACTCTTTCTGCCTCCCTCTCTGTTTTTCAGAATTCTCTCCCTATGAAAACTCCCTATTTTTAAAGCTCTCTCTGCTGAAAATCCTGCTCTATCTCTATGTGTATCTCCTCTACTCTCACTGTCAGTCTCCAACTCACCTCTCTTTGACTACTCCCAATGTATTCTGTATACTCTCCTCTCAAAGAAACTCTCCAATCTCTATCTGTATGTGTGTTCTTTATGCTTAAAAATCTCCTATCTTAGATTACCCCTTAAACTCCCACTGTTTTTCCTTACTCACAGGCTCCTCTTTTTTTCTCTGTGTCTGTGTCCCTTTATATCTCCCAAAATTTCAGACCCTCCCATCTTGATCCCTTTTCCAGCATGTGTTAACACTTAAATTATTAGAAAAAATGTATTTTCAATCCTTATCTCCTGACATCCCACTCTATTCTCCTTTTTCTTCTTTACACCTATGTGTTTCAGCTTTCTGACCCCGTATTCTCTCTGACTTACACAAAAGGCATTAAACAGGGTGTTATGCATCACTGATCCCCTTTTCTAATTCTTAATTCCACAGTATAGGATACGCTATAATTTAATCCAGGCATGCCTTATCTTTTGTACTCCGGCACCCATGTTACTCCTTTAACTATTTCATTAGTTTAATAAATTCACCATTTCCTTAATCTAAGGTTTCATTAGTTTAAAGCTCGCAAGACAACCAAAGAATATTGTCAACTAATCTGTTTCAACAACTATCAAACATCAAAATTGATCAAGTATTGAAATAACATGAATTGAAGCCAACGAGACTATATTCTTGACTGAATTTGAAACCATCAAGAATGAATAATTAACTTAATTCAACATGACGAACAATTCTAACATAAAGAAAAGAAGAAGAAGAGAAAGAAAAATTGAAACAAAACTGGATAAAATACTACCAAACAAACAACTAAAATCGAATAAAGAAAGAATGACAGAAAGAACAATACCTCGGATAAAATCGACCTTAACTTGTATTCGGAATCGACCACCTTGAGGTCGAATAGACCTTAATCGGAGTGTTCTCAACCGAGAATACCTCGAATAAAGTCTATTTGACCCCGGAGTCTTGATTAATTGGATCTATTTCAACCCTTCTAATTTTTAGGGTTCTTACGGTCAATTTGGGGCTCGGGGTTTTCTGGTGAGATTCGAGGGAAATCAATGGTGGTTAGGGTGTGAGGGAAGTCTGGTAAGGGTATGTCGTGAGTTTGGGGTCAACTGGAGTTGGTTCAAGTTCGACTCAAATCTTCAAATGAAGATTCGAGAAGTTCCATATGGATTCGAACCAAACCATGCAGGGGTTGGGATGGGGAGGTCGAGACGAGTGTGTGGTGTAAATTTAGAGGTTATTGGACGACTGCCGCCGGCGGAGGCGATTTCCGGCCGGCAGCGTGTGGTGGTAGGCGGCGTTACTTTCTCTAAAGAATGAGTGATGAAGATGAGGTTAGGTTTTGGATTAATTTTTGGTATATTAAAATGGTGAACCAATCTGAGCCGTCGGATTAGAAGGGGTTTAACAGCTGAGATGAAAGGCTGTAATTAAGTGGGAGATGGACTGGGTCGGGTGTTTTTTGGCCGGGTTTGGGTAGATCGTTTGGGCCTGGTCTTGTTTCTCTCACAATTGGCCCAATCCGGATCTTTAACTCTTTATTTGATTTTGTTTTCTTCATTTATTTTTTTCTAAATTAATAAAAATGTAAACCAAAAATCCTAATGCAAAAACTTATAAAAAATCCTAATTAATTCACAAATAACAAATTGATGCTTAATAAAATTATCACACGTTATACAATAACAAATTAAAACAAAATTACACAATTGGACCTTAAATGGTAAAAAAAATGCAAACGATATATATATATATATATATATATATATATATTTGTTTTTTCATTTTTCATTTTCGTAAAATAACTTAATTACTCTCAATTACAAACATGAATTTATATGCAAAAATGCAATCATTTTTTTTTGTATTTTATATTAATTTAACTAATAGACATGCACACGCAAAAAATGCAAATAATAAGAGAAAAATAACACAAAAATCACGCACAACACAAAATTATTTTATTTTTTGAAATTTTTTGGGAGTAATTCTCATGTAGGGCAAAAATCACGTGCTCACATGTACTTTTATGATTTTACCTCCATTATTTCTCTTCTCCGATGAAACTTAATCATCTAGCCTTTGATCAAGTTTAGGTATATCATACACTATTGCTTGTACTTTCTAATTAATAACTAATGATTTCAACGGACACAAAAGTTGATTATTAGATGAACTATTTTGTATCCCTCTAAAGTCGTTTACCATGTCTTTATAATATGTTCCTACAACTTTTTAACTCTAGGTGGATTACGTTGCCCTTATATAGTTGATTAGTAAATTCGAAAGCTTATAGTATTTCGAAGATCGACAAATGCCTCGCCAAAACATTCTAAATTGTTGTTGTCTAAGTTTAGTAACATTTATTTTAAAACTTATCTGAATATTTTGAAATGTTCTTCTATTAATAGTAAGTATGTCTTTAAATGAGGAGGGAGGCGACCTTATGGTTCATCATTAATAGGTTATATTAAAAATAAAAATTGGAGTATAAATATTTAATGTGCCTTATTGCTGACAGTTCAACAAATCGAGATATTTTTTTATTTTTTGTTCGTCTTCGACTCAGAGTACGTTGATAAACTCTTTGAGCATGATTTGGTTTATATTGTCTGATGTCACAACAATTTATCAATTTTTCCTTTATCAATAGTACAATAAGTAACATATCATGACTATATTAAAATAATCTTTTAATAGTTTATAATAAAAATACTAATATTGGTTATTTTCATCTTTCTGAACGTTCTTGATTAATCTAGGAAAATAATTTATCATTTTGTAATTTCAATCTTTTCCTTTTCTTTTCCTTAAAATTAATTAATTTTTGGTGGTTTTAAATAACTAAAAAAAGTTTTGCGTTGTTCTCTTTTCATTCATTTTTTCCCTTTTTTTCTTTGTGATGTACTTACTAAAATCTCATATTCTCTTGATAAATTCACTAATCGTTATTTAAATATTTCGGATACTACAACACCCAAAAAAGCAAGATACATCTAGAAGAGAGTTTATCACTAATTTTTCCTCCAATTATTAAAAGATAAAACATATAAAAAATATTAGCCTTTTAAATCTAACACAAAACGTTTGAGAGTTGCCATGTTGTTTTCGTAGTATTCTTAATCTGGGGAATGGTGAGTGTTTATTCTGAATACCACAATGTATGGAAAATAATTCTTTCTAGTGATATTTTTTTCAAAAAATTCTGTTGATTATTAGTTGAATTAAAGTTAATTATTGAGTAACATCTGAAATATTACTCAACACGGAACAACATCTTTTGAAATAAAATCTCTATTATAAGTTTCATTATAAATCTTTATGAACTCAATTATTAGTTAACTTTAAACTTTAAATATTACAATTTTATCCAACATAAAATTATTTATAAAAGAATATTTAGCTTATGAAAAATATATATAATTCGTTACAATTTTGATATTATAGGAATAATAACTTATTTTAATGCATTATATTTTCTTTGATTATATTTATCTTATTTAGCAGATTATTCTTTACTTTTTGAAAAAGTAAAGTAAAAGTAAGAGAAAATTTAAAATAAACTAAAGAAAATACTCCTCAAAAGACCCAACACCGCCAACATAAATTTCCAATAAAAAGCCTATTTCATCCGGTGGTAGTATTTTATTAGAATTTTATTTATATTCTTTGACTAAAATAACTTATAAAGTTATGTGAAGGTATGTAAAAATGGATATTTTAATTCATTATTGAGACAATGAATTTGTTTTAATTAAATTAAAAGAATAAGAAAAACTAACGGAGACTCCTTTATTACAGCTATAACTCTTTATTTTAACATGTGCAATTTCCAGTTGTTTAGTAATTGCACGTAAATATTTAGTTAGTAATTAATATTTTTCCTTGAAGATTTATATTTTTATAATAATAATAATAATAATGATAATTATTATAATTAATATAATTGCATGTAGATATGTGTCAAATTTTACGTAATGCATATTAACAGTAATAAACTTGCAATTGCATATATATTCTAAATTGTTATCAAATTTATATGAGATTCAATAACACGTTTCGTAAAATAAACGAAAGAATATATTATACAAACAAACTAATTCTTTGATAAAGTTTTGACACAATTAAAGTTATGCAATTAAATTGTAAAGATACTGAGGGCTCGTTTGGTACGAGGGGATAGTAAATAATTAATTTCGAGATTAAATTTAAGATGAGTTTACTCGATATTGGTTGAGATAAAATTGCGGTATAACTATGTAACAACTAAATTTCGCTCCTGAAAAATAATAATCAAGACAAGAAAAATAGCGACAAATATTATATTTAAATTCAAGTGATGGGGTTACAATCTCTAAAATATCTCTAAATCAAAAGAGATATAGTCCTCTGATTCTTCTCGTCACGGATGATGGTTCAAGAGCTTGAAAGCTTGATCTTGAACTTGATGGATTTCAGATTTGTAGTACGTCACGAACGATTTGAAGCTCGTCACGAACCAGGATTTGATGTTGCAGTTATCACGAACGGAAGATTTGAAGCCGCCCGCCTATGACTTGAGTTCGCCTTTGGAATTTGACCACAGACGATGATTACAGATATGGATGGAGACCTTGATGCTATCCTTCGGAGCTTCTTTAGCCTTTCCTTCTGCTTACTTGCTTGTCTTAGCCTTCTCCTTTGACCCCTTTATATAGGTGTGGGGTGGAGTAGTCTTCAAGAAAATCCTAGTGGATCATTTGTCTTGAGGCTTATGGGCCGGTCTATTTGATAGAAGACTAATTGACGGGCTAGCCCAATAATATATTAATGGACATTTATTTAAATCAATTTGATTGAATTTAAATAACAAACCCAATTATACCAGTCCATGTTGCTTAATTGGACCAATATATATTTAATTTGTGGTAAAATTCAAATTTTTTATGGATTTAAATTTGACAAAATTTTAATTGCCTACAAATGCCCCCTGCTTCAAGGCTTGTCGGGATGTTGGCTTGCCGAAATCAAAGAAGAGACTTGAAGTACCCATGAAGATAACATCCCTTCGTGAATCATTTAGTCAAATGGTCTGATGTACCAAAGTTAACCATCTTGATTTTTTTTTTCATGTTAGAGAAGAATTTAGTTGCGTCAATTGCTTTTGGCCAATGCCATTATCACTATGTTGCAGCTTGAATGTTAGCTTGCAATACATAATAACCATCAATGTAGAGCTAAGCAGTGGTATTACCAAAGTTATAAAATAACGTGGCTTGTTCATGGGATAAGTATTTTTTTTGTTCCATGAAACACTTGGTCATCATTCCTTCTATGAAAAGAACGTGTATGGACTCAAAATAAATAAGCCAAACCCATCTTACATAGGACAAATTAAAGACTTAACAAATTTGGTAAGAATCCCCCAGCACTCCAAGGGTTTGCAATTTGTTCCCATGTTTGAAATCCTTGTTTCCTGGTTTTAAACTTTTCCATATACAAGAATTTCCTTATTCTTCCCTTGCTTGTTCCTATAAATTTGCCAATTTTTCCTTGTATCGTTGCCATAGTAGAAGTCCTCCGTTCTTTGATGAAAGCAACAATACTACTTTTTGATTGGTTTTAAAGGTACTCTTTAATAGTTGGCAACGCAACCCCGTCGCTCGATTCTCCTAACGTTTTTTTTTTTGTGCAGTTGCTGCCAAGAATTTCAGCTTTGTGCGTCTTAACCAAAAAAATCATATCTTAGTGTAGGAGTATCCAAATCACTGAGTGGTTTATGGCTATGGAAATTAGACTCGGAGTACTACAACATATCCAAAACTTGGATCTAGATTCGCGTCGTAGCATCCCAGGTGAGCTTCGTAATCTTAGTTTAAGTTCTGTCACTGCTCGATATTCCAGTTTTGTGCGTCCTGACTAAATAAATCATATCTTGGTGTAGGAATGCCCAAATCACGAGTGGTTTGCGGCTACAGAAACTAGACTCGGAGTACTACAACATATCAAAAATTTGGATCTATATTCGCATCGTAGAATCCCGGATGAGCTTCGTAATCTTGGTTTAAGTTCTGTTACTGTTCGATATTCCAGTTTTGCATGCTCTTGCTAAAAAAATATATATCTCAAGATAGGAGCATTCGAACTACGAGCTGTTTATATCGTTGGTAAGAAGACTCGGTGATAGACAACATTTATAAAGGTTGAAGATCCAGCCCTTTTGATCCATATGCAACCAATCTTTGATCGATCAAGCGCCGAATTCGCGAGGATTGTTCGGACAGCATACTTCTTTTTCTCCCTTTTATTTTGTTGCAGGCTCGGAGGTGCTCCCCTCTTATTTTTGTAGGTTCATGAATGGTACGATCCCTCGAGATTTGACGGAGAAGTGCACGTCAAAATACTGACCATCCGCATTGAAGCGTCGTGTCATTGACACCGATTCTTGTTGCTAAGTGAAAGCTTCATGTCATTGTCTTTATTGCTCGTGTGTGGCCAGAGATTAGCGAGGCTCCCAAATTTTAACTTCCCTTTTGCATGCCGATTTGGAAAATCCTTGATGTCCATCATATTGAATCAAAGCGTATCAGCATAAGCAGAAACGTCGTGCTATGGCACCGATATTCATTAATCGAGCTTTTCGTCGTGCTACTTGCACCGTATCTACAAAAACATCATCTTGTTGGCACCGAGGGCTCCAAAATCTTTTCTTATTTTTGTAGGTTTTCGAGAGAGTACAACAACTTGGCACATCCCTTCAGCAACATGATGCATCTTGGTGAGAAAGAGGCTTGGAGCTCGAGCGATCATATTTCATCCTTGGCGAGCGAGTGCGACATGTACCATATCTCATTGGTGCGGGCTGGCGAGGAAGTCCATTGGAGTAGGCTTTTCGAACATCGGCGAGCAAGTATTTGGCGTGTTTCTGTTGTTTTGACTTCATAGCATTTCATGCTCGCATTGAAAAAATCATATCTGCACCTGGGAATGTCCAAACTGCAATCCGCTTGGTTTTGTAGAATCAAAACTTGCACCACGGCGACATATCCAAAATTTGGGGCCAAATTCCATAAGGACAAGTCGGAATGAACTTTTGAATATGATACACAAGTCTGTCATCTCGGCTTCATAGCACTGCATACTATCATTGGAACGTGCATATCTCAAGCTAGGAGCGTCCAAATCATGAGCCGTCTGCTCCATTGGATATAAGACTCATACCTAATGAAGTATTCAAAGTATCATAGAAGAATTCCAAGCCGATTGTCTGCAGCAACTTTCTGAACTTGACCCATCTGTCCGCGGAATTGCTTTTCAGCTTTGCGCGCTGTGGTGGAAAAATTCATATCTCGAGCTAGAAGACTCCAAATTGTGATCCGCTTGCGCCTCTCGAAAGTAAACTCATAGATCTGCAATACATATGAGTTTTGTGACAGAAATCTTTCCGATCTAGAAACAGAAAATTTTCAAAGTCCACCTAGCTGCAGTAACTTTCAGATTCATGTAGTTCCGGCAAAAAAAAAAAGAATCATATCTTGAGAAAAGGTTTTTTTTCAAGAGAGATGACTTCTTATATACGAGGCATTGAGGATAGTGTATTAGAATGTGGAGACGTCATATGGACTTGAAAGGAGCATTCAAGACGAGTCGGCCACAAAGCCTAGTTTACGATTATTTTCATGACTTAGGCTTTTGTATAGGAAAACGTCTAATTCCCTTTGTCTCTACATTTTTTTTGATGTATCAACTTTTGTACTATTGAAGCAATAAAAAAAATTCTTTTATACTTCAAAGCAAATCGTCTCTTTTCCTCATAGATATGTGTCTCTGCACTTGGAAGAATTGACATAATGACCCGATGGCGCCAAACTTTTATTTTTTTTGAAACTCATGCGACTGAACTTAGAATGAAAGTCTAAGCTGCCTACGTACCTCGGTGAAGAGGATCAAGTCATAACGTAGTTCAGAATGGGTGAGTTTTTTTTTTTTTTTTTTGGGTTCCGTTCGCAGTTTAGGCTCGTGCGGGCCAGGAGCATTGCAGCATGCAGTTTAAGTTCATGCATCAAGGAGCACCATGACTTGCAGGTTTAGGCTCGTGCGTTGAGGAGCATCATGACTTGCAGTTTAGGCTCGTGCGTCGAGGAGCATCATGACTTGCAGTTTAGGCTCGTGCGTTGAGGAGCATCATGACTTGCAGTTTAGGCTCATGCGTTGAGGAGCATCATGACTTGCAGTTTAGGCTCGTGCGTTGAGGAGCATCATGACTTGCTGTTTAGGCTCGTGCGTTGAGGAGCATCATTTTTTTTAAGGATAGTACCTCTTCAAAAATTTCCCCTTGATGGGGCCAATCCTCATGCCATCTACATCAACTAACTTGTAAGCTCCGCTTGAATAGGCTTCTTGCACGACATATGGGCCATCCCACTTTGAAGTGAATTTGCCCCCACATTTGCGAGAGGTGATAATAGGTTTTCTTACTGCAAGAACTTGATCGCCAACTTGGAAGGACCTCAAGCGAACCTTTTTATTGAAAGCACGAGAAAGACGAGCTTGATAACATTCAAGACTTTGTTGAGCTTCTAGCCTTTTTTCATCAAGGGACTCAAGTTCTTCAAGGCGTAGACGAGCATTTTTTTCTTCAGTGAGACCTTCTTGGATAGCGAGTCGCAAGGACGGTATTTAACGCTCAAGAGGAAGAACTGCTTCGACTCCATAAACAAGAGAATAAGGAGTTGCCTGTGTCGGCGTGCGATGAGTCGTACGATATGCCCACAAAGCTTCTTCCATTCTATCATGCCAATCTCTTTTAGATTTGGAGACGAACTTTTTTAACAAGTTTCAAAGCGTCTTGTTAAATGCTTCGGCTAATCCATTTGCAGCAGCATAATACATTGACGAATTACGTTGCTTGAAGCCAAAAAGTTCACAGATCTTGGTCATCAATTTGTTATCGAACAGTTTGCCATTATCTGTTATTATATAACTAGGAATGCCGAAACGATATATGATGTTCACTCGAATGAAGTTTGAGACATTCTCCTTCTTCACTTCCTTGAGAGCGACGGCCTCGGCCCATTTTGAGAAATAATCAGTTGCGGCCAAGATGTATAGATGTCCTCCAGAAGATTTTGGAAGTGGTCCAACAATATCTAATCCCCAAGCATCAAATGGCCAAGATGCAACAGTAGGATGTAACACTTCAGGGGGTTGGTGTATGAAATTTGCGTGAAACTGGCAAGCCTTGCATCTTCGAGCATAATCTAAGCAATCTTTCACCATTGTTGGCCAGTAGTAACCCATCCTCTTAATGTGGAAGTGGAGCTTTGGCCCGGATTGATGTGATCCACAAACTCCAGAGTGTGCCTCTTGCATAGCTTGTGTTGCTTCACCTTCCCCTAAACAACGCAAGAGAACTCCCTCGAATGATCGATACAAAGTGTCTTTGTAGTAAATGAAGTGAGGGGCACGCCGACGAATTTCTGTCTTTCTTCTTGGATCTTCTGGAAGTATCCCATAACATAAGTAATCGATCATGGTTTGTCGCCAGTCAACCTTCACAGCTTCAGCGATGGCTACCAAACGATCGAGCTTGCTTTCTTCATCCTCATTCTCATCTGGTGGCACTATCCATTTTTGGCAGACAGTGATTTGTGTCTGGCAGGGCAGAGTCAATGTCGAAGCTAGAGCAGCTAAGGCGTCGGCTTTCTTATTTTCCTTCTTTGGCACATGCTGAAGAGTTACGTTGCCAAGCCATGCAATCAATTTCTGTGCATAATCATGATAAGGACGCAATTCTGGCTTTTTGACTTCGTAGCTACCTAGCAATTGATTGATCACTAACTCAGAGTCTCCAAAAATATGTAATCGGAGTTGTCTCATCTCAACGGCCATCTCAAGCCCAAGTATGAGTGCTTGATATTCCGCAACGTTGTTAGTGCAATGTTGTGTTAAGGTGAAGGAATATGGCAAGACTTCCCCTTGAGAAGTGACAAACACAACACCTGCACCCTCTCCCTCACGATGTGCGGCACCATCAAAATACATTTTCCATGGTGGTTGCACTTCGATGACCATCGCATCTTCATCGGGTAGTTCATCAGTCAACTCCCAATCATCAGGAATTGGATGATCTGCCAAGAAATCTACCAAAGCTTGTCCTTTCACAGCTTTTTGTGGGATATACACAATCTCAAATTTTTGAAACTGGAGATACCACCTTACTAATCGATCATTGAGGACGGGTTTTGACATAACAAACTTGATCGGGTTCGCCCTTGAGACGAGACGGATGACATGGGCTTGAAAATAGTGCTTTAGCTTTTGAATTGCGAAAACCAACGCCAGACAGAACTTTTCGATTGGAGAATACTTTATCTCATTTGGGGTCATCATTCTACTAAAGTAGTAGAGGGAATTTTCTTTATTTTCACCATTTTCTTGGGCTAAAAGGGCTCCCACTGACCTTTCTTGGGCTGCAATATATAAAATCAATGGCTTTCCTGGTATAGGGGCTGCCAGAACCGGAGGTTTCATCAAGTAGGATTTGATGCTTTGGAATGCATTGCTACAAGCTTGGTCCCATTCAAACGGTACACCCTTCTTCATGAGACGGCTAAAAGGTTGGCACTTCCCTGCTAGATTTGAGATGAATCTTCTAAGGTACGCCAATTTTCCTTGTAGACTTTTCAGGTTCATGTATGTTTCTGGGCTCTGGAATCTTCAAAATTGCATCAACTTTGGCTTGATCTATCTCAATCCCTCGATGTCGAACAATGAAGCTAAGGAATTTTCCAGAAGTAACTCCAAAGGCGCATTTCAATGGGTTCATTCTAAGTTGATATCTCCGGAGTCGTTCGAGCACCATTCTTAAGTCTTGCAAGTGGTCTCCTCTCTTTCTTGATTTCACCACTAAATCATCTACATAGCATTCCACATTCTTGTGGAGGATGTCGTCAAAGATATTCTGCATTGCCCTTTGATATGTGGCGTCAGCATTCTTCAAGCCAAAAGGCATTACTTTGTAGCAATAAATGCCTTTAGGAGTTCGAAATGCAGTAAGCTCTTCATATTTTGGTGCCATACGTATTTGATTGTAGCCAGATGATCCATCCATGAAAGACATAGCCACGTATCCGGTGGTGGCATCAATCATAAGCTCTGGAATGGGGAGCGGAAATTCGTCTTTAGAGCATGCATTATTGAGGTCTCTAAAATCGACACAAACTCGAATTTGGCCATTCTTCTTCTTCACAGGAACAATGCTTGAAATCCATGAAGGATATTTAACCTCCCGAATGAAACCAGCTTCGATGAGTTTATTGACCTCTGTTTCAATTGATGGGATCGATTCTGGCCTGAAGTGTCTTTGGGCTTGTTTAATAGGACGAGCTCCTTTCTTGACTGCGAGATGATGAACTTCTACTTTAGGATCTAAACCAGGCATCTCTTTGTAGTTCCAAGCGAAGACATCTCTATATTCTTTGAGTAGCTCCACATAAGTGTTTTCTTCATCTGTGGTTAATAGGGCACTTACATAGGTGGGCCTGGAGTCTTTTGCAGTTCCAAGGTTGACTTCTTTCAATGTATCAACATTCATTTTAATTCCTTCTTCTAGTTCCGTAGGAGCGTCTTCAACATCTTCGTCTTCTTGAGGATCACCATCATTAAAAGATATATGGCCACACCAGGAGGCATCTCCCAAATATTCGTCAACTTTCCTTAGGGATGAAGTGTATTTCTCCTCATTCGCAGTAATATGGTATGAAGATCCTACACTTTCTTCATCTTCATCACGCTCTCTAGTATGGACCACTGTGCGAGTCTTCACCTTGAGTACCTCCCCGCACGAAATCAAAAGTTCTGATTGTCGCCTCATTCTGGAAGGGATCAAGCTTCGATACTCCTTGGAGATACTTTGGACTTTAGATGGCAAAGGTCTTATTATCTCTTCATAATTTCTTTGGGACTTGTTCTTCTTCCTTTTCCATGGCCCCAACCTCTCAAATACAGGAATTCTTGTAGTTGGTTCTCAAAGTCGATCAAAGACAGAAGGCCTTTTATTAGGATCAGCGGGTTCATCTTCCGTCATGATATAGTTAATATTTGCTCTTCTAATGGAGATGCGAACTGGTGGGGGTTGTTTGTAACCTAGACCCTCACGTGATTGTTTCACCACATGCTCCTTGTCCTTCATCGTGTTTGCTTTCCTAGTAGCTTCAGGTGGGAGGTTCCCTAGCTTAGATGGTTCATTGGGGTCATATCCAGCCTTTGCGAATAACCTATAAGCATTCGGATCAAAACCTTCATTTGTGCGTTTCGTGGGGAGTGCCTTATTTTGATGCATGCTAGGGGCCACAAACGTTTCCCGTAGCTTTGAAGATAACTTTATGATATCAATCTGCTTGATAGGAAGGGTTAATTCTCTTAGTGCATCCTTTTGGAGGCTTGATGATCCTCCTTCATCTTTATTCACTTTTGGGATGTAACGAGATAAAGGAGCTACTTTCTTGCCTTTGGCCTTCGTGGAGTCATCAACCTTTGCTCCATTCATGATGTGGTTCTTTAAGTAGAACTTTGCATCAGCAAAGTATGCATCGGCGTCAGCGAACGGCTTGTCGTCAGCAACTGTCTTCTTCTCGATTCCATCTTTATTATATTTCAAACATTGGTAGTAAGTTGACGGGACAACTTTGTTCTCGTGTATCCACGGCCTGCCAAGCAACAAATTGTAAGAAGTCTTTGCATCAATCACATGCATCCATGCGGTTGATTGCATATCTCCCATGGCGATCTCCAGCTTGATAGCTCCTATGGCCCTTTGTCCACCTTGATTGAATCCTTGAATCATCAGTCGGCTTTTCAGAAAGGTCTTCAGTTGAGATGCCAAGTTCCTTCATTATGCGAATGGGAAGAATATTAACTGCAGATCCGTCATCTATCAAGATTCTATTTATTCTCAGCTCCAGCACATAACCGACCATAAACAAAGGGCAATTTTTTGGTGTCTCACCAAGTAGGAGATCGTCTTCAGTGAAGGTGATTTTTGCATTACAAACATCTGCTTCTTGAAATGAGGACTCAACAAGACTATTAGACTGTGATGGAGAGAGTGTTTACTTGACTTCGTTCTTTTCCTCTTCTTCCTTTTCAGCATTGCAGCACAAGGCTTTGTCATCATTGTTAGAAATCCTCATGCGAAACCAACTCGGAAAACATTCTCCCAAAGTCACCGGGTGATGTGGCTTTTGGTGATGGTCTGCCTCTATCTCCACCTTATTTGGGTTCTTAACCATTTGTGGCTTCTTTTGTCTTACCACTATCTTATTCCTTGTAGGTTGCTTCGTTGATCCTTTTTTGTAGACTCGATTTGCGGCGTCTTCGTCGAGTCACCACGGTCCATCCTTCTTCATCAGGTTGATCAACTTGGACTTTGTCATTCTCCAGCAATTCTTTATCTTTATTCCCTTCACATGTGAATATCTCGATCGGATCAAATGAGCCAAAGGTAATGGACACATAGTTCGTGCTTTCTTTTTCGTCTTCGAGCTCGATCTTCTTTTGACGAGCCAAATCCATAACTTTGTCCTTGAAAACAAAGCACTTCTCGAGAGGGTGACCTACAAGCCGATGGTATTTGCAGTAATTCGGGTCATTACTTTTTCCAGCTTCATCTGGCCGCTTCATTTCTGGCAGCTTAATAAGCTTCAACTCGAGGAGTTCTTCAAATATTGCAAGGCACATCAGAGTCCAGAAATGGGTACTCCTTTTCTTGCATCTCTTTGAGAGTCAACTTCCGATTTGCATTGTCTTGAGAGGAACTAGTTTTCATACTCTGTTTCTTGCTCACCTTGGTAGTAAACTTCAAAGGAGAGGCATTGACGTTCATGGATTCTTTGCTTTCATTATTGGACACGAACTTGCTCCATTTCTTGACTTCTTGCTTATCCCTTCCCTTGCGAGGTTCGTAGATGGGAAGCCCTTCATTTCCCACATAAGCCATCCTCAACTCCATATCATGAGCACGGGTGGCAAGTTCTTCAAATGTCCTAGGCTTAATTCCTTGCAAGATGTAACGAAGTCCCCAATGCATTCCTTGGATGCACATCTCTATGCCGGAAGCTTCGCTTAGCCTATCTTTGCAGTTAAGGCTTGCATTCCTCCATCGATTGATAAAGTCAATATCTGGTTCATCTTTTCGTTGGCGAGTATTCGTAAGTTCCACCATGCTCACAGTACGCCTCGTGCTGTAAAAGCGATTGAGAAACTCTTGCTCCAATTGGTCCCAACTATCGATGGATCCGGCCTCGAGGTCGGTGTACCAATCAAAAGCATTCCCCTTTAGTGAGCGGACGAACTGCTTGACAATGTAATCTCCATAAGTCCCAGCATTGTTGCATGTTTCAACAAAGTGCGCGACATATTGCTTTGGATTTCCTTTGCCGTCAAATTGCTGAAATTTGGGAGGTTGATAGCTGGCAGTCATCTTCAAGCTATCGATTCTTGCAGTATACGGCTTTGCGTATGTGAGAGAGGACTTTGAAGCAACCTCATACTTATCCTTGATAGTCCCCATAATGAATTCCTTCAATTGTTCTATGGGAATTGATCCTTCGGAGGAGACATGAAGTTCTTTGGCGGATGTCACTTGTTTTGCTGGAGGATCCGCCTTCTCGTGGACTTCATGAAGCTTTCCAAGTGCATGACTTGATTCTCCATCCATCATGCTTTCAACTATGCCTGTTAATTTTGCGATACAGACATCTTGATCTTGAGCATACTTTGTTAAGCCATCAATCGCCTTTGTCGGGTTTGCAAGTTGCTCCTCCATTGTCGAAGTGTTAGTCATCATTGCCTCCATGACTATCGCAGATGATGAAGAATAACCGAGACCTTCACATGGATTGAACTCAGTTTGGAACATGTCATGTGGCGAGATTGGCGTAGAAACAATACTTAAGACTTCATCATCAGGTTGGGTAAGCCGACTCTTGGTATTGTATAAAGTAAGTTGAGCAAGAGCTTTCTCCACAACTTCTGCAATATTATCTCCTCTCTCTGACTTGCTAGCGGAGGACCTTTCGTCTTCGAATGATGAAGATATCAATATGTGCATTGGTGCAGATGACACCTGGAGTGCTTGTTGTCCCAAGACGCTCGCCTTGTTCGGGGTGATTGGCCCAAGAATCCCCATAGTAACGTTCAGGATACTTTCCACGTCAGAAGAAAACTTGGAGTCAGCAACTTTTGAGTTGATCTTTTTCGAAGCCATCTTAATGATCTTGAATGTTGAGAGTTGAGAAGAGATGAGAGGTAGAGCTTGTCCCACTGGGCGTGCCAAAATTTGTAACAACTAAATTTCGCTCCTGAAAAATAATAATCAAGACAAGAAAAATAGCGACAAATATTATATTTAAATTCAAGTGATGGGGTTACAATCTCTAAATTATCTCTAAATCAAAAGAGATATAGTCCTCTGATTCTTCTCGTCGCGGATGATGGTTCAAGAGCTTGAAAGCTTGATCTTGAACTTGATGGATTTCAGATTTGTAGTACGTCACAAACGATTTGAAGCTCGTTACGAACCAGGATTTGATGTTGTAGTTATCACGAACGGAAGATTTGAAGCCGCTCGCCTATGACTTGAGTTCGCCTTTGGAATTTGACCACAGACGATGATTGCAGATATGGAGGGAGACCTTGATGCTATCCTTCAGAGCTTCTTTAGCCTTTCCTTCGGCTTACTTGCTTGTCTTAGCCTTCTCCTTTGACCCCTTTATATAGGTGTGGGGTGGAGTAGTCTTCAAGAAAACCCTAGTGGATCATTGGGCTTGAAGCTTATGGGCCGGTCCATTTGACAGAATGCTAATTGACGGGCTTGCCCAATAATATATTAATGGACATTTATTTAAATCAATTTGATTGGATTTAAATAACAAACCCAATTATACCAGTCCATGTTGCTTAATTGGACCAATATATATTTAATTTGTGGTAAATCCAAATTTTTTTTGGATTTAAATTTGACAAAATTTTAATTGCCTACAAACTAATTTTTAGATTAGTTATTCCGGGATTGTTATGTTATTTTATCCTAATTAGGGTGTCAGATAACTATCTTGGGATAATAAATCCCGAGATAATTAGTGGGCCTTTGGACATCGGAATTGTGGAATTCTTGAAAAAGATAATTTTTTTTTAACTGAAAATAATATTTGAAAAGTTCAATTGTGTTCGAACTTAAATACGATTTGGATATATTTTTTGATTTTCGTGAGTGATTTGAAGTGAAAATTTTGAAAAATAACTTTTGAGAGTTTTTTAAATTTGTAAAAAAATTTCGAGATTCATAAAGTGAAATTTAAAAATTTTATGGCCAAAAATCGATTCCAAAAAAAATAAAAAAAAAATTACAAAAGAAATAAAATCTTTTTTATGGCCAAACGTCCCCTTATTTTTGGGATAACTTGTTTTCCAACCCTACAACCTTAAGAATACAATAGTTTTAATATCTTTGTGATGCAATGGTATATTTTAAATCAAGTATAGGAAAGTCATATCATTATATTTCATACACGAGGTGCTTACCAACTGAGCAAGCCTCACTTGTCCCCTTCTTGGTATTACTTTTATTTGTGGCATGAAAATCAATTCTTTTAAGGTGAATCAAATTGGGTTTATATATAGAAAGTAGTATTACTCTTTTCACATACTTGAAATTTATTCATAGAGCATTATTCTACCAATTAGAAATAAAATATTATGATTAGAATAATAGGATGATTAAGTTCGCCTCCGTGCTACAAATCTCATGTGAGCTTTGGCGTATAATTATTAAGTTGATTAGAATTTTTTGACCATAATTACTTACATTTAAAAAAAAAAAGAGGAAAAGTATATACCAAGTTAATGGATAATTCAAATAAAATAAACAAAAAAAAATAGAAAATAAAAAAGTTAATGACCTCCCTCTATAAAATTTCTTAATCAGGGGAGAGACAATATCGTCGTCTATGTTTAATTTTTTTTTTAACAAACAACATAAAAAAAACATACAAAAGAATATCATATTATATATTGTGAAATCTAAAACGATAATATTAAAAGAAACAAGAAAAGTTCACACAGTATAAATCTCATGCAAGATTTAATCATTCTCTCCCGAAAACCTCTAAGTTAGAGAATATTGTTATTTTTTTTTTAAAAAAAGTGAAAAATAACACTCTTAATTCAGAGAACACTATTTTTTTTTTTTAATTTTTCAAAAAGAACATACAGTTCAATATCACATTATAAGAATTTATTACTTTATTTGTTTTGCGAGAAATTAATGTGAAAAATAATAATGGTTGGACAACAAGGTTAAAATTAGGGAAAATTACCCTAAATGCCTGTTCAGGCAATTTTAATTACCCGTTAATACCTATTCCAATTTGTATTACCAGTGTACCTATGCAATCTAAAGTATTTACTCCAACTACCTATTTTCAAAATCCTTCATTTCTAATCACGTAAAACTCCATTAATTGCCCCAATATATTTTCTCTTTTATTGTCTTCTCAAATATAAATAAAAGTTTTTCTTCTATCTTTCTCATTTCATAATAGGATGTGCGTGTCCATTAAATATTTTTATTAATTTATCCTCTATTTCAAAATGATATATAGTATATTATTATAACATATCTAAATTTTAGTATAATCGATAATGCAAAAAATTGAGTTAATTAGATTATGTGACAACTAATATTATTTAAGTTTAATAATTAAATTTAAAAAATATGTTTTAAATTCTTTACGTACAGTTGTATACTATGTAGGTATATTCATACACTAAACTAACATATATGTTAGTTCGAACCCTTTTTTGGTTGTGTTAGGTACATTTAATTAGTATATTATTTGATTTTTCTTTAGTAATAGTAGAATAGTACAATATCTTGAATATTTTAATTTCCTTTATGCATATGTATTATGTAATTATTTTAATTTTTTCTTTATGCGTTTGTTTTATATAATAGTATTATAGTACAATATCTTGAAATATATTATTATATTAATATGTGTACACTATATTTTGATTTTCTCCTTATGCATGTGTATTATGTAATAGTCGTATAGTCATATATAGTTGCCTGAAATTGATTAGTAGAACTGTATACCCTACTGGTATAATTATATGTCGTATTGGTATCATATGGTAGTTGGAATATTTTTGTCGTTGTATTAGCTATATTTTTAAATGAGTTCTATTCCGAAATGATTTATATGATCATATTTTGCTGCGTTGGATTTTCTTGTACATATGGACATAGATTTTGTGTATTATGTATTAGTATTTATAGTTAGATGTGGTTGTTGAACGATCCCGTACAACTATATACCCTATTAGTATCACTATATACTATATTAGTATCATATGTTAGTTGAATCTTTTTTTGGTTATATTAATTGTATTTAATTAGTACACTATTTAAGTTTCTTTTAATAATAGTATCTTGAAATACTTTATTATATTAATATGCTATTTTTTTTACTATTCTCTTTACGCATGTGTATTGTGTACTAGTAATATAGTCACGTAGTTACCAAAAATTTACCAGTATAATTGTATACCATATTGGTATAGTTATATGCCATATTGGTATCATATGGTAGTTTGAATATTTTATTGGTTGTTTTATCTACATTTTAAGTGATTTCTATTGTAGACTATTTATATGAACATGATTTGCAGTGCTAAGAATTTTTTGTGCCGATGGACATAGATTATGTTATGTAATAGTTTTTATAGTTATAGGCAATTGTTGTGATAAATATATTTTTTCGCTCAAATTTTATATCTCATTAAAAAAATTAGAATTTTGGACAAAGACTCCTATTTATATATAATTAGCGCGGGTGTGTGCATAATTTTTCATCTGATTATAAAGACACACACACACATATATATATATATATATATATATATATATATATATATATATATATATATATATATATATAAAATATCCTCAAATTTTAAGTGTATGATCTTGCTAATTTGAGTGAGTTTTGCATAGAAAATAAAAATAAAAATAAATATTAATGTTCCATAAATGTAAAAAATAAAGAAAAAGCAGTAATGCCAAAGTAATGTAGCAAAAAGAACAAAGAAGCGAGAAAAAGTCAAATGCAATGGACGATTTACTTTATGTGCATAGATAACTTTTTACAAAAGATATGGTGAATTCACAATATATATTTTTTAATCTCTTTTTATAGTCGTGTTTCTTACATTGAAATATACTATGAACTAATTAGATTATGAAATCATAGTGGGTACTTATTGTGCTGGGTTATCATCTTTTAATCTACAGAAAAAGAAAATGGGAAAAAGTAAGACTCTCTCTCTCTCTCTCTCTCTCTCTCTCTCTCTCTCTCTCTATATATATATATATATATATATATATATATATATATATATATATATATATATATATATATATATATATATATATATATATCAATTATATTTAAAAAAGGTGACAAATAGTTATTATATTAATTATATTTTTATTATTGCATATGAAAAAAAAGAATAAAGAAGAGCAAAAAAAAGAGAATAAAATTAAATCATGCAGAAAAAAAAGAAATAAATTGACAAAAGATATAAATGAAATTAGAAATGAAACAATAAAAAGGGAAAAAAATTGAAAAAGCCAAAATTGAGCAAGGAATGAGATTATGATAGAAAAAGAAAATAAAAAATAACATAAATGGAGAAAAAAAAAGCAAAGCATAAGCAAAATGAGAAAAAAAGAAGAGGCAATCACCGCATACATTGCAATAGGCATGAATGGTAATTAATTTGATGGGTAGAAAAATAAATGGATAGGCAAGGGTAATTAATTTGATTTTTATGAGTAAAGTTATAAAACTCCCTTAAAATTATGTAAATATGTTGGCAGCTTTACCTTAAATATTACAGGTATGGTTGTTTCGAGCAGAAAATAATGTATAATAGATAAGTTGGCGATCTTACCTTGATATTTTACAGCTTCTTTACTTGCAGTGGTTGTTCCGAGTTTTAAATTTAATATATAGACGATTCTTTAGAAGTAATTCCTTTTGGACAATAACGAACTCACAACTAACATGCATAATTAAGAGGATAAAATCCTAATTCTCTTTGGACAAATATTTGGATAATTTGCTACTCACCGTCCATATAGCCTTCACAATTAACTGCCAGTATAACTAAGAAACATATTTGCAATACTGGTATAAACTTTTACCGTATAGAACCAACTTTGTAGGTGGTGTATGTATAGTTTAAATCGAAAAGAATTATAGTTTCAGGTGATTTACAATTATATCCTTAAATTATATAAATATTTAAGGGCATAAAAGTCGATTAATATTTTGGGGATATTTTAGTCGTTCAACATTTAGCATAAATTATTCGTGCTTTTATAAACATATATATATATATATATATATATATATATATATATATATATATATATATATATATATATATATATATATATATATATATATATATATGCATACAATTATCCCACACAATTACATATCACTTTTCTTTAATATTCACAAGAGTAACGTCATATTCGAGGAAGAGATCTAGTAAAACATGCATAAATTAATTACTTGAGTTTTTTTTCATTACTTGATTGGATATATTTTTAGATTGGTTTTCGAAATAAATTTACTCATTCACTTGAAGACTCAAAATAGTATGTTTTATTCTTGTTAAAGTAGCAAAACGTATAATAGTAAATATTAACAAGTAAATAGAGGTAGTTTCTGGAGATCGAGTGATAACAACTAGGTCGGGAATCCAAATTAGAGTAAGAATTTGCAAAGCAAATGCGGAAGCAATAACAACAGTAATTGACCAACGGGAATTAAAGAGACAAAAAATAAAGGATATGGGAAAGATTCAAGGAAAGAATTTCAAGAACTTTCAAGAACGCAAGTTCTAGAGCCTTGACAAGATTAAAGTAACAACGTTTTGATTTATGAAAGAAATCAAACGCATTTACTTAAAAAGCAAATTAAAATAATAGATTCGGATCTTGACCACTTTACGAGTAACTTGAGACAACAATTAATACTAGTATTAATCGCCTTCTAAGAATACCACAGAGGAATCAAAGATATCATAAAATAAAAATCTCACTACCTTGAACTATGAACAAGTAAAGCTTGAAAGATAAATCTCAAAGCACAAGTAACAAAGGTTCAAAAGAACTCTCAAAGTATGATATACTTAATCAATAATGTAGTATCTTATGAATGAGAAGGACACCCTATTTATAGGAGTACAAAGACATAAAAATAATATTAAAAACTAGGTGGGGGTGGTTGTAATGGAAAATATAATCATTACAATTAGCTATGTGGTTGCTAAAGACTAAGAAAAGTCATAAATTATGTGAGGGGCGGCCAAGATCCTTTGGGGCAAATTTGGGCCTTAAAACAACTAGTTTGGGTTCTTGGTTTGGATTCCAATTGGGCTACTTTGTAACACCTCCTTCTGGAACTCATTTAAGCTTATTTTGAGCCCATTTGGTGTACTTCAAGGGCTTATTTGGGTGATCAAATATTCCTCCTCTTGGACTTCAATTTAAGCAACAAAATAATTGTAAATCTTTGACAACTCTTCTCCTTTGGGCATGAGCTCTTCCTCCATAGTTAGAAGCTTCTTTATTTGCCATTGAAGTCTAGCAACCTTAGTTTGCAATTCCTTATCTTGAGATCTTGTAAATTGCCTTCTTGGAGCTTCCAAAACACCATCCTTATCAGTGATGCTATCATTCCCCTCTTCTTGAAAAGAATTCATCCCCGAATTCGATCCTACATCAAACAAAGACAAGTCAGCAACATTGAGTGTAGCACTTACTTGAAACTCACTAGGAATGTCCAACTTGTAAGCATTGTCTCCAATCCTTACAAGGACTTGAAAGGGGCCATCTGTTACACCCCAAAGTTTTCATACGTGAGAGTATGTCGTAAGTCAATTGATGTAAGCTCATAAATGAGATTATATTTGAAAGCAAATAAAGTAAGTTAATCATGTTACTTTGGAGGTTACAAATACTTAAGATCATGAATGACAAGTACCAAAAGGGTTGGAAAGCTTAATCGCTAAACAAATTGAAGAAAATAAGTTCCGTCGAAAATCGACAAGTTTTGAATGTTATAACATATTCTTTTGGTGTGAGACTAGGGTGATTAACATGATGAGGAGGTTAAGTTATGAGTTATTGTAGTCGTATGATAGTCGTGTGTTATTCTTTTTAAGTCAAACGAGTTATAGAACAAAAGTTAGCAAAGGCCATCACAAGTTGCATTCATAATATGCTGAAATTTAGGCCAAATGTAGATGCACTTTTCTCCAAATATACTTTGAATAAATGGATGATCTACATATCAAATTGAAGATCTACGAGTCTAGTTTTCAACGCATTAAACCGTTCGTCAATACGACATCGTAGTAGAAAGATATTCATGTTTTCGCGAGACCGCGCAAGCAGCTCACAATGGGACCCACTTAGGCGGTGGTTGACCTACTTCAATTATTAAACGATTCGGACGCCTATTTTTCACTTATTTTCAACTCAACTTCGTCTCCAACCTTCTCCTAACCCTTATAAACAGATTCCACAAGGGTTTGAAGTGATTCCAAAGTGATTACACCATATTTCAACATCAAAACTTAGTTCTAGTGAAGAACAACACCTCTTTGAGGTTATGTTGTCATTGAGGATTGTTATGGGCTGTATTTGGATGAAATTCCAAGTTGTTGCTGCTGTATAAGGTGAGTATATCAGCCTACTAATTGTGCTTAAGCTTTCTTGTATGTTGGTTAAGTTTTTAGGATGTTAAATTACAAGATAATACTTGGATTAGCTTAAGTCACTTCTATGGTGTTGTATTGCCATTGAGGGTTGTTGTAAGCTGTTTATAACTTGGATTTCGACTTGAAGTTGCTTTAGCAAGTATGTATATTGTGTTCTTTCATGTGCTTAAGGTTATCTTGATGTTGATTAAGTTAAATGGATAGAGTAGACATGAACTAGTGAATAAAGCTACTAATTGAAGATAGTTGGAGTTGAGGATTGTTTCCTTTGTTATAAATATTTGGTATAAGGATGGAATCATTGATGAATGACTTCATAATCACGTTAATGATAGTTTTAAATTAATGTAAGAAGTCTATAAGGGGTGATATGGGTTATACGGATTCCAACCGGAGCTTGCCGCTCGTCGTGAAGTAGTTGTGACTTGTTGTTGTTATATGGTGTCTTGTTATTGATATTTATAGGTTGCTAGACTTCCATGGCTGTTGTTGTTGTTGGTATATGGTATTGGAGGAGGCCCTTGTTACAAGGGAGATGCTGCCCGAATTTACGTAGATGAGCTACTAGCTTAAGTTTCAGACTTAGCGTTTGCTCAACACTGATTTTGAATATCTTTATGCCATGGTAGATGGAGTTGAGTTGTTTGAAGAGTTGCTTGAGAGGTATTAAGGACTCACCATGGTTAAGGTATGTTAAGACATTTCCTTCTTTCTTTTGGCATGATCTAATATGAAATGAATAAGCTATTTCATAATGAATCTACTCCTAGCAACTAAGGTTGCCCATGTTGTTCTTTCCATACAAAGTTATTCTAAGAAAGTATGTATGATCCATAAGTCCTAGTGAAGTTCATATTGTATGTCCATAATGTTCTTACGTCACTCAGAAAGGTTTAGAATGTGATTCCACGAGTCGAGCATACATTATATATATGTATCTATCTTACTCTATCGAGCCGCGCTATAGTCGGCCGGGTACGGCACCTATTGTGCAACCACTGATCAGTTGGGTTTACCGAGCTCCACGTGGCCGGGTACGTTTTTACCGAGTCCTCTTTGAGGCCGGGTACGATATGATGATGATGATGATGCCCCCAGAGGCAAATGTTTTTAAAGGTATATGTATATATATGTATTATGCATTTCATGCCAGTAGCCCCAGAGGCACTCAGGTGTTCCAAGTTGTATCTCCTCTATCTCTCTTTACATTACTATTCTTGTTTATGCTTTCTTGACTTACATACTAAGTACATTATTCGTACTGACGTCCCTTTTGCCTGGGGACGCTGTGTTTCATGCCCACAGGTCCCGATTGATAGATTGATTGTCCTCCTATTAGGCTATCAGCTCAGCGAAGGTGTTGGCGCACTCCACTTGCTCCAGAGTTGCCTATTTGGTGAGTATGTTTAAGATTTGTATTGGACTGTATAGTGGGGCCCTGTCCCGACCTTTATGATTTTATTTACTCTTAGAGGCTTGTAGACAGATGTCAGGTGTATAGATACTTGTATGGCCTTGTCGGCCTATATTTTGAGTTTACAAATGGTCATGTCGGCCTTATAGGCCCGTGTGTCATATGTATATGTCTGTATATCATGTTGGGTCATCATATGTTGAGTATTCCCTTATGTTTTATTCTTGTTATCTCATGGCGGGTTTTCTGGCTTATTTACTCATAATAGTATAATAAGAAAGATATGTTACGTTGGTACTCGGTTAAGTAAGGTACCGGATGCCCGTCGCGGCCCATCGGTTTGGGTCGTGACACCATCTCCTCTAGGATGCAACTTTGACTTTCTTTTGGAAGGAAATCTGTCCTTTTTAAAGTGAGCCCAAACTAAATCTCCAGGTTTAAAAATAATTTGTTTTCGACCCTTATTCTTTCTCAAGGCGGTTTGCTCTTTTTTCTTCTCAATTGCAAGCCTTGTTTGCTCAAGAATTTTTTTCATCATCTCAGCTTTTGTCCTACCATCAAGATTAGCAATATCATTAGTAGGTAATGGTATTAAATCAAGTGGAGTAAACTGATTAAAGCCATAAACAACTTCAAAAGGAGACATACTTGTAGAAGAATGGATTGTTCTATTGTAAGCAAATTCAATCATAGGTAAGTGATCTTCCCATAAAGTTAATTTACCTTTCAAAACAGACCTCAACATATTTCCCAAGGTTCTATTGACTACTTCACTTTGTCCATTAGTTTGTGGGTGACAAGAAGTGGAAAATAATAATTTAGTGCCTAACTTCCCCCAAAATACACACTAGAAGTGACTCAAAAACTTAGCATTCCTGTCACTAACAATAGTTCTAGGTATACCATGCAATTTGACAACCTCTTTTACAAAAACATTAGCAACATATGAGGCATCAATAGTATTTAAGATTAGCCTGATACCACTTGATGACAACTAGGTCAAGAATCCAAACTAGAGTAAGAATTTGTGAAGCAAATGTGGAAGCAATAACAACAGGAATTGACCAACTAGAATTAAAGAGACGAAAAATAAAGGATAAGAGAAAGATTCAGGGAAAGAATTCCGAGAACTTTCAAGAACACAAGTTCTATAGCCTTGACAAGAATAAAGTAACAACGTCTTGATTTATGAAAGAAATCAAACACCTTTACTTAAAAAGAAGATCAAAACAATAGATTCGGGTCTTGACCACTTTACGAGTAACTTAAGAAACAATTAATACTAGTATTAATCGCTTCCTAAGAATACCACAAAGGAATAAAAGATATCATAAAAGAGAAATCTTATTACCTTGAACTACGAACAAGTAAAGGTTGAAAGATAAATCTCAAAGCACAAGTAACAAAGGTTCAGAGGAACTCTCAAAGTGTGATATACTTAATCAATAATGTAGTGTCTTATGAATGAGAAGGACACCATACATATAGGAGTACAAAGGCATGAAAATAACATTAAATACTAGGTGGGGTGGTTCTAATGGAAAATATAATCATTACAATTAGGTATGTGGTTGCTAAAGACTAAGAAAAGTCATAAATTAGGTGAGGGGCGGCCAAGACCCTTTGGGGCAAATTTGGGCCTTAAGACAACTAGTTTGGGTTATTGGTTTGCATTCCAATTGGGATCCTTCTGTAACACTTCCTTATGGAACTCTTTTAAGCTCATTTTGAGCCCATTTAGTCTACTTCAAGGGCTGATTTGGGTAATCAAATCTTACTCCTCTTGGACTTCAATTTGAGCAAGAAAATAATTATAAAACATCAACAACTCTTCTCATTTGGGCATGAGCTCTTCCTCTATAGTTAGAAACTTTTTTATTTTCCATTGAAGTCTAGCAATCTTAGTTTGCAATTCCTTAGCTTGAGATCTTGTAAATGACCTTCTTGCAGCTTCCAAAACTCCATCCTTATCAGTGATGCTATATTCCCCTCTTCTTGAAAAGAATTCATCCCCGAATTCGATCCTACGTCAAACAAAGACAAGTCAGCAACATTGAATGTAGCGCTTACTTGAAACTCACTAGGAAGGTCCAACTTGTAAGCATTGTCTCCAATCCTTTCAAGGACTTGAAAGAGGCCATCTCCTCTAGGATGCAACTTTGACTTTCTTTTGGAAGGAAATCTGTCCTTTTTAAAGTGAGCCCAAACTAAATCTCCGGGTTTAAAAATAACTTGTTTTCGACCCTTATTCTTTCTCAAGGCGGTTTGCTCATTTTTCTTCTCAATTGCAAGACTTGTTTGCTCATGAATGTTTTTCATCATCTCAGCCTTTGTCCTACCATTAAGATTAGCAATATCATTAGTAAGTAATGGTAATAAATCAAGTGGAGTAAACAGATTAAAGCCATAAACAACTTCAATAGGAGACATACCTGTAGAAGAATGGATTGTTATATTGTAAGCAAATTCAATCATAGGTAAGTGATCTTCCCATAAAGTTAATTTACCTTTCAAAACAGCCCTCAATATATTTCCCAAGGTTCACTTAACTACTTCAGTTTGTCCATCAGTTTGTGGGTGACAAGAAGTGGAAAATAATAATTTAGTGCCTAACTCCCCCAAAATACACGCCAGAAGTGACTCAAAAACTTAGCATCCATATCACTAACAATAGTTCTAGGTATACAGTGTAATTTGACAACCTCTTTTACAGAAAGATTAGCAACATGTGAGGCATCATTAGTCTTTAAGATTAGCTGTGATACCACTTGATAACAACTAGGACGGGAATCCAAACTAGAGTAAATTTGAGAAGCAAATGCGGAAGCAATAACAACAGGAATCGACCAACTAGAACTAAAGAGACGAAAAATAAAGGATATGAGAAAGATTCAAGGAAAGAATTCCGAGAACTTTCAAGAACACAAGTTCTATAGCCTTGACAAGATTAAAGTAACAACGTCTTGATTTATGAAAGAAATCAAACGCCTTTACTTAAAAAGCGTATCAAAGCAATAGATTCGGATCTTGACCACTTTACGAGTAACTTGAGACAACTATTAATACTAGTATTAATCATTTTTTAAGAATACCACAAAGGAATAAAAGATATCATAAAAGAGAAATCTTTCTACCTTGAACTATGAACAAGTAAAGGTTGGAAGATAAATCTCAAAGCACAAGTAACAAAGGTTCAAAAGAACTCTCAAAGTATGATATACTTAATCAATAATGTAGTGTCTTATGAATGAGAAGGACACCCTATATATAGGAGTACAAAGACATAAAAATAACATTAAATACTAGGTGGGGTGGTTGTAGTGGAAAACATAATCATGACAATTAGGTAGGTGGTTGATAAAGACTAAGAAAAGTCATAAATTAGGTGAGGGGCGGCCAAGACCCTTTGTAGCGAATTTGGGCCTTAAAACAACTAGTTTGGGTTATTGGTTTGGATTCCAATTGGGCTCCTTTTGTAACACTTCGTTCTGGAACTCTTTTAAGCTCATTTTGATCCCATTTGGTATACTTCAAGGGCTTATTTGGGTGATCAAATCTTCCTGCTCTTGGACTTCAATTTGAGTAACCAAATAATTGAAAAACTTCGACAACTCTTCTCCTTTGGGCTTGAGCTCTTCTTCCATAATTAAAAGCTTCTTTATTTCCCATTGAAGTCCAGCAACCTTAGTTTGCAATTCCTTAGCTTGAGATCTTGTAATGGCCTTCTTGGAGATTCCAAAACTCCATCCTTATCTGTGATGCTATCACCGGGGGATTTGGATCTATACCCGCTTTTTGTGTCACGTTTTAACTTGTGCCCACTTTGCAATAAAAATTGCAAGCGTACCCACTTTTTTGCATAACTTTAGCATACGAGGCTGAAGTAGCAAAGGAAATCACGTAAAACTTCAACATTCTTGTAGCTAAACCTAAAGTTCAGCTCTATAGCTGAAGTTTTTGTTTTGTAACTGCCGAACTTTAGCTCTAGAGCTGAAGTTTTTGTTTTGTAACTCGCGAACTTAAGCTCTAGATCTGAATTTTTTATTGTTGTATTTTTGTGTTTGTAATTGGCGAACTTCAGCTCTAGAACTGTCAAGTCATTTACATAGTAATTGTTTCGTTTACTAAAACTTTTATTAAAATTTTGTCCTATTAATAATCAACTTTTCATGTCATAACATATCTCAAGGGAATGTAGATGCCACGACTCGGATTCCGCACCCTCGGGAGTCGTGATGACGCCTACTAATGGGAACTAGGCAAGCCAACCCTTAACTACCCCTTTTTATTAAATGATTTACTTCTTTTAACAATTATCAGTAATATCATGAAGCAACAACATTAAATAAGTAAGCGAAAGTTTTAAATTAAAGAATCTGAACAGTAATGCGGAAAATCAACATGATCTCTACCCAAGAACTAGTGTCACATAGTCACGAACGGCTAAGAGTACTAAATACAACCGTTTGAAAGAAAGTACAAACTGTTTGACTCTAATACATGAGATAACAGACTAAAACAAACGATAGAGGAGACGCTAGGCCTGCAGACGCCTGCAAGGTGTCACGACCCAACCCGGTCATGATGGCGCCCAACAGTAAAGCAAGGTAAGCCAGACTAACAACTGTTTCATATTTAACAACAAGTCCCAACATGACAATTCAGAGAACTTCAATCTAATACTCATTACGCATCAACTCATGTTTCCACTCTATTTTCATTACGAAAATATCTCACGTCAAGATCTGTTGCTCAAACCAAATTACGCCAACGTTATGGAAGTTCTTGGATCGTGTAAAATAATAGTAGTACCAAAGACAACACCTTCTATCAAAAATGGAAAATTAGCTATAGAGATTCTGTGCGGTCAGAAATTACTACAGACAAGGAGAATAGAAGAGTTTATATTAATATTCCAATAATAATAGTAGAATGAAAATACTGAGAAGTGCGGACACTGAAAATAACACTCCCAAAGATTTGGGGTCACGAGTCTAGAGCCTCCACGCAAAAACTGGATAATAATAGGAATATCTGAACGAAATACACAAGTCTGAAAGTATATATGTAAATAAAGTTAAATAAGAAGAGAAGACAGGTTCTGCGAACGCCAGCAACTACCTCAGCAACTCGGATAACTCTGAATAAAACTGAACTGCTCGGCTAAACCTCTAGCATACCCGAATCTGCACACAAAGGTGTAGGGAGTAGGAGTGAGTACTAAGTACTCAGTGAGTAAAAAGCATATAAAATAGCTGAAAGCAAGAATTCCACAAAATACCACAGAGTAAAGCTATGTCTAACAGTCCAATACCTACTACGAACTAACAACAACAGAAAACCACAGATAATACAAGTAATTAACAATGCATGAATGCAATACAATGCACATGACCATTACAACACGTAGCCCGATCCATTTAACATCGATAACGCTCACTGGGGGTGTGTACATACACCGGAGGGGCTCCTTCAGCCCAAGCGCAATATATTTATATCATTCACTGCGACGTGCAGCCCGATCCACACTCGGTCCACAATATGCATATAAGTCACATAACAGTTTTAATTTATTTATTTCCAGTTTCCAATTCATCAATAAGGAAAATCCTTTAGTTTCTTAATTTTTAAGAACATGCAACTTAGCATTTCACAATAGTGATTTCAACCCAGGACTGTGATCAATGATTTTACAAATCATGCTACCACAAAGATATCTATCCCATAAGGATACTACAGGTCGGCACAAGGCCCCAAACATGGCATAAAACCCATATATATTCAACACAGAGTGTGTTTCAATCTCCAATATAGTATTATTCTTGTTCGGGATGGACCAAGTCACAATCCCCAGTCATAACCGATCCCGCACTTGCCGTGGGATGCGAGTCACGCCCTAAATAGCATCACAGATAAGCCGGGGTTTCAAACCCTCAAGCTATCATATATACCAACTACTCACCTTTAACCGGCCGTAGACTCATCCGCAATGCCTTTTCCTTTTGAATTTGCCTCCTCGTGTGTCGAATCTAGTCAAAACCACAGCAAAAACATAAGTATGGGTCAAAGAACTATAACCCAATCAAAATTACTAAAAAAGTACGATAATTCACGAAGTTGGTAAAACCCGAGCCCCGAGCCCACTTCTCAAAAAATTTCAAAAATCATACCAACGGATTCCTCGTCTCGCCACGAGTCCGTACATATAAAATTTATTGAAAACGGAGTTCGAATGGCCTTTCAAATTCCAAAAAATCATTTTATAGAACTAAGCCCTAGTTCTTCACACTTTCTACCCAATTTCATGAATTTGAGGGTTTATTCTTCAATAAAATGATGTTTCTAAGTCAATAGACTTACCTCCAATTGATACCCGTTGAAAACCTTCTAATTCCCTCGTCAAAAGCTCCCAAGTTCGCTTAACAAGGGTGAAAATGGACTAAACTCGCGGATGAACTATTTAATAACCCTTCTGTCCGCCCAGCTATTTAACCTTATGCGATCGCGTCCCAAGTCACGCGATCGCGGAGAACAAAAATCCAGTCCCTCAATTTTACCTTAAGCGATCGCAGGAATCATTACGCGATCGCAGTGAACCAAACTCCTACTCTATGATCGCACTACCCTTCACGCGATCGCACTAAATGACCAGCCAAACCTACGCGATCTCAGACAAGCCCACGGGATCGCAGAGAGGAAATTGCTGCTCTGTAGTTTCTGCTGCAACTTTCAATTCAAAAATCTCCATTGGGTATCCGAAATCACTTCGAGACCCTCGGGACCTCAACCAAATGCACAGATATGTCATATTACTTCATTCAAACCTTCTCGCAACATAAAAACATCATCATTAACATCAAAATAATCGAATTCTCATGGATTCAAGCTTAAGTTTCACTAAAACTTCCGAAACTTTCATTTGATCAAAAACCCGACCTAAACACCTCCGAATGATCTGAAATTTTGCACGCATATCCAAGATCGCCTAACGGAGCTACTACATCTCTCGGAATTTCATTTTGAGCCCCAGATCAAAATCTCACCTACCATATGAAATTTGCCAATATTCAACCTTAGCCAATTCAAGCTTAAATTCACGCTGACCTCCGAATTCAATTCCGATTGTTCTCCTAAGTCATTAATCATCCCCCGAAACTAGTCGAATCATCGAAAATCCATTCCGAGCCTTCTAGCTCATAAGTCAACATTCGGTTGACTTTTCCAAACTAACCTTCTCATAAAGAGACTTATTGTCTCATTTCTACCTGAACTCTATCCGAATGACTTCAAATTCTCCAAACACATATAATGAAACCTATAGTAGCATAAAACGGGAAAAATGAGGCGGTAACTCCCATGACTACGGGTCGGGTCGTTACATCCTCCCCAACCTAAACAAACGCTCATCCTCGAGCGTATTGAGAGTTGTTCTAGAAGCCAACCAGTAGCTGAATGATCTTACCAACCATATACCTGGGGTGATCCCTCATTACCCTATCTCGCAGAGACCTGATAACATAATACAATCAAACTTTCACAGTACATTTAATCTATAAACCAAACAATAGAACCACGTCGCACTTTCTAAAAATCATACACAAGATCAGAAATTCTCATCTGAACTCAGAGACAGCCCGAACCAGCTGTAATAACCCATACTTGAACCCTCAGGTGAAAACATATGATATACCGCATAAACCAAACACTTGGAATCATAACTTCTATTCACAGTAGTTGTCCCCAGTAACTAATTACCGGCAGGGAACCTCGTATTAGCTGAGGCCTTACTCTCATACGTTCCTATACTGCCAATGACGAATGAAACACACTATAAACCATAATCATCTCTCAGATCAACCATTCATGAAACCACTTCCCTTGATTGATATCACAATAGATTTCCAGGCCAAACCCCAATATTATCTTCCTAACAAGCTGAAATCAAATTTGTCCATATTGATTAATGAACCCAATGATCACCTCAAATCCAATACCACTCTGCTGATATGATAACTCTATACAAGTCTAAACCACATCTTGCATAATACACGCACCAGTAAGAAACGATCTGAACACACTCAAATCATAACAAATGACTCAATTGAAAGAGTTGTACCTCAAGCTCATCAATACCATTACAATACAAGGCTGAGACCCTATCTCACGTCTTAGAAATAGAATGCCTGAATCCACTCTGAAAGGTCATAACTCCCGTAGCCTCACTACTAGGCGCGATCTTATCCCAGCACTGTTACACCTGAAGCACCTCAAGTCGCTATGCTAAAAATCAACAATTAAGCACATTTGATGTTTAAAACTAACGCAATTCATTATACCTACGGTGAAATAGAGAACACAAAACACACAACCCGATAGACCATAACCAATGCTCCATACACCGAGCAACACTCAATAACTCTTCCCGCTCGACTTTCTCTATGAATTTCTCAAATGGAACCGCACCACATTTGCCCATAGTTAACAAAAGAAAATGTCTCACAATGTCAAAAATTAACTCATAGCTTTCCTCAGATCGCTAACAAGCTCAATAATGATAGACTCTACCTATTCCTCAACAATACAACTCAGGGTCAACCAAGCTAACTCAAGCTCATTGCGTAGCCATATCAGCCTGCCAATGAACTCAATACCAAGAAGCCCAAAGCTGCTCCTTCCCCTTTTTATAACTCCTGCCGAAGCCATACGATACGGTGCCCGACATTAATTAAATACCGAAATCCAAAATCTCATCCAGCGACATACCCGGCCACAAAAAAATGCATGCAAAAGTCCTTCAATAACGGAACAGGATCAATGATAGCAACCTTTGCACTGACATCTATCACAAATGGCCAATTAAGAAATTACTTATTCCTAGTTGTTTGCTAGTTCTTGGAAATATAAATCATTCTGCTAAAACATATTCTAACGTACTTCACCACTTAACTCGTGGCATTTCTTGCGTAGCCCCTACTGCCATAGTTCAAAATCACCCCAACACTAAGACAACCAGTCTGAATTCCAACATCACATCCAAAATATAACATACCAGCGAATAAAGATCCATCACCTCAACATAGCCTGTACATCAGATCTCCATATAACACAAAATTCATCATACCTGATCCCAGTTTCCACCGTGCGAATACATGCACCCATTTGATACCTAATCATTCAACGTCAGATAATCAATATTTACCTGTGCTACCAAGCAAAGCCGAATACCACTAGTGGACCCAACGAGAACATGCTGCAATACTACTGAAATATAATCAGTTTAATCATATTACCTTTTTATGAAACACATACTCACGTCAAATCGTTTCTACTTAGCAATACTATCTTCCCTAATCATCTGAAGCTCTCTTATCTAATCGCTTAGAAGGAATCACTACACATCCCATGCTCTACATAAAATACACATGCCTTGTGCAAATTCTTATAATAATGACACGACGGATGATATCTGTATACATTCTTAACCACCATCGAGACAACAATTCATTAGTTTTATAACCTTGGCAAGAACTATCACCTCATTCTGAACCAAACAATGGTCTTAGCACTTTACTTTACTTCATATACTCAGATTGCGCCGATCTCAAATTCAATCATCTCATCTCACCCAGTATGAACTGCTCGGGCAATAAACCACTCCAGACGTAGTTAAATGTCGCATGATGCCCCAATGTGCCAATAGGCTACCAATTCGAATGCGGTACTAAAGAAAACAATCTTTGGAAGGAATTATCAGATCCAATGCACTAATATAGACTTTCCTTGGAAAATAGGAAACAAGGCATATAAAGATGGCATATAGAAAACTGTACTCGATAAAAAACTATTGCGGTGTGTAACCCGACCCAGATAACATACCCGTGGCGGCGTGCCACCCGATGCACCCATAGATCTCACATAAGGAGATGCACATCGAGCCAAATTTGCTCATTACAACATAATACCGAGTATCGGTCGTATGTATGCTAAGTGCATAATGATATCTCTGAGGGACATATAGCATTATAAGTTACCATACTCAAGCACAACTGAGGTGCGATGTACAATCTGAATCTCAAGAGCCACGATGCTCATATAACGTCATTCCTACGCAGATTCTTGACATGTAGCAATTTCTCAAGCCATCTCACAACTCACCCAACGCAATACATCATTACACGAAATATCCGATAAAGAAACATTAACCTAACTACTCCTCCACGAGGATCGCGTTACGAAAATGCACACATCTAGCCTGATATAGAGCCATTATTCACATTAAATCTATCCACCGACTTCAATCTGATTCTGATCATACTGAACTAGCCTAATAACTTTTCAAAGGTCCATAATAACTTCCATTTTCTTCATAGAACACAAGATAAACCATCATAATCGTAGTAATCCTCCCCAGTTCACAATCCAATATGCCAAGTTCCCTCCAGACATGAATTCCTCAATTTAACGACACTATCACAACATTCATACTTGGTTCATATATTTGATCAGTCAAGCGACTACATGCCACACTTATATAATCTTCCAGTGGGGAACACTCCCACAATCTATCGCAACACTATTTGGGGCGTATCTCGAAACCACCGATAGTACTAACTCTGTAAAGCGATCACAAATTACTAACTAAGACGCAACACCGCTCCTAGGTGACGTTAAAGACAATACCAATTTATCTTAACCATCAAAACTTTTTTCCTGCTCATCCGATCTCTTGATGTCTTGTCAAAAAGTTCATTCACTCGTGTCACTCTCGATCCAATTTCCGCAACCAAACTAATTCACCAGCATGCATCAAATCAGAACTAACATAGTACATAATCGTACAATCAGCTAATCAATGGCAACCTCCTCAACTTAGGTTGAAGACATATATATCACAACACATATACTCTATTGCTGCCGTAATACCATGGTGAGATTAAAATCACTCTTTCACAAGCTTGTGGAGACACAGATCATCAGAAATTTTAACTATTCTGCCATTTTCTTGCATTCACCCACATAACAGTTAAGGCTATTCTCCAGGCGACCAAATTTTTTTTACTAAGTCCCAATTTGTTTTTCCAAAAATTTCGGCAGAGTTTCCTTTGTAATTGGGCCTATCCACCTGCTAGAGTATCACCAAAACCATCCTAACAGCATGGCTACAACTTAACAAAACATGACACTGTATATCAACAACATTAGTCTCAATACTACCTGTATTATACTATCAAAATCGATACAGGGACATGCGTTGCACTTGTTTGAATCATAACACATATAAAATACCGCCAATTTAGTCTTTCTGCGTCTGAACACATACCTCCACACATATTGAACTTAACTTTCCAACTAGGAGATACGATAATATTCTTCACACGCCCATAACATAGGGCTACACAACATATCGCAATAGGAAACAAATCGCTTAACAGTTGATCTATTATCCCACATACTTCTTCATCACTACCAAAATCACATAGATACACCTCACAGCACTAACTTACTCATCACGTGGATATCTGACCGCCATCGTGGCTAATAAGGACATTGCCTAACACATAAGTTCAAAGCACTTGCACGCATAATCAGCACCTCGGTGCTTAAGCCATAGGCAAGGATTCGGCCTCAAGTCCTCTAGACTGGCCCAACATGAACTCATGGAGATTACATCTCACCCCTCGATCAGGGAATCACCAGCCATCAAGGAAAATATATTTCTGGGTGCTCGCGTGCGCATACAGGCATGTGGAAGGAATTTCAAGATTTATATCTCAAGCTGAATCAACTACGCACGATAAGAATTCCAAGAAAGTGAAGTGTTTCCTAAAGGTTCTATAGCCTCCCGAATAAAGATACGGATATGTACGTACTGATCCGTGGGAGCCTAATAAATCGGCTCATGACTCGCGAGGCCTAGTAACCTAGGCTGTGATACCAACTTGTCACGACCCAACACGGTCGTGATGGCGCTCAACACTAAAGCTAGGCAAGCCAGACCAACAACTGTTTCATATTTAACAACAAGTCCCAACATGAAAATTCAAGGAGAATATAAGAGTTTATAATAATACTCCAATAATAATAGTAGAATGAAAATACTGAGAAGTGCGAACACTGATAATAACACTCCCAAAGATCTAGGTTCACGAGACTAGAGCCTCTAAGAAAAAACTGGATAATAATAGGAATATCTGAACAAAATACTCAAGTCTGAAATTATATATGTAAATAAACCGAAATAAGAAGAGAAGCCAGGTCCTGCAAATGCCAGCAGCTACCTCAGCAACTCGGATAACTCTGAATAAAACTGAACAGCTCGCCTAAACATCCGGCGTACTTGAATCTGCACACAAAGGTGCAGGGAGTAGGGGTGAGTACTAAGTACTTAGTGAGTAAAAAGCATATAAAATAGCTTAAACCAAGAAATCCACAAAATACCACAGAGTAAAGCTATGTCTAACAGTCCGATACCTACTACGAACTAACAACAACAAAAACAAACCACAAATAACACAAGTAATTAACAATGCATGAATGCAATGCAATGCACATGACCGCTACGGCGTATAGCGTGATCCATTTAACGTCGACGACGCTCATTGGGGGTGTGTACAGACTCTGGAGGGGCTCCTTCAGCCCAAGCGCAATATATTCATATCATTCGCTGCGGCGTATAGCCCGATCCACACTCAGTCCACAATATAAATATGGGTCACATAACAGTTTCAATTTATTTATTTCCAGTTTCCAATTCATTAATAAGGAAAATCCTTTAGTTTCTTAAATTTCAGGAACAAGTGATTTAGCATTTCATAATAGTGATTTCAACCCAGGACTGAGATCAATGATTTTACAAATCATGTTATCACAAAGATATCTATTCCCCAAGGATACTACAGGTCGGCACAAGGCCCCAAACATGGCATAAAGCCCATATATATTCAACACATAGTGTGTTTTAATCGCCAATATAGTATTATTCTTTTTCGGGATAGACCAAGTCACAATTCCCAGTCATAACCAATCCCGCACGTACAATGGGATGCGAGTCACGTCCTAAATAGCGTCACAATGTGATAAGCCGGGGTTTCAAATCCTCAAGCTATCATATATACCAACTACTCACCTCTAACCGGCCGTGGACTCGTCTGCAATACCTTTTCCTTTCGAATTTGCTTCCTCGTGCGTCGAATCTAGTCAAAACCATAGATAATACATAAATATGGGTCAAAGAAACATAACCCAATCAAAATTACTCGAAAAGTAAGATAATTCACGAAGTTGGTAAAACCCGAGCCCCGCACGCACTTCTAAAAAAATTCCGAAAATCATACCAACGGATTCCTCGTCTCGCCACAAGTCTGTACATATAAAATTTATAGAAAACGGAGTTCGAATGGCCTTTCAAATTCCAAAAATTTGTTTTATTGAATTAAGCCCTGGTTCTTCACACTTGCTACTCAATTTCATGAATTTGAGGTTTGATTCTTCAATAAAATGATGTTTCTAAGTCAATACACTTACCTCCAATCGATACCCGTCGAAAACCTTCTAATTCCCTCGTCAAAAGCTCTTAAGTTTGCTTAACAATGGTGAAAAATGGACTAATATCTAGGATGTAATATTTAATAACCCTTCTGTCCGCCCAGCTATTTAACCTTATGCGATCGCGTCCCAAGTTACGCGATCGCGGAGAACAAAAATCCAGTCCCTCAATTTTACCTTACACGATCGCAGGATTCATTACGCGAACGTAGTGAACCAAACTCCCACTCTACGTGATCACACTACCCTTCACGCAACCGCATTGAACGGCCAGCCAGACCTACGCGATTGCAGACATGCCCACGCGATCGCAGATAAGCCCACGCGATTGCAGAGAGGAAATTGTTGCTTTGTAATTTCTGCTGCAACTTTCAACTCAAATATCCCCGTTGGGCATCCGAAATCACCCCGAGACCCTCGAGACCTCAACCAAATACATAGATATGTCATATTACTTCATTCAAACTTTCTTGCAACATAAAAACATCATCATAAATATTAAAATCATCGAATTCTCATGGATTCAAGCCTAAGTTTTACTAAAACTTCCGAAACTTGCAATTGATCTAAAACCCGACCTAAAAACCTCCGAATGATCTGGAATTGTGCACGCATATTCAAAATCACCTAACAGAGCTACTGCAATTCTCAGAATTTCACCTACCTTCCAGAATTCGCCAAAATTCAATCTTTGACAATTCAAGCCTAAATCTACATTAGACCTCCGAATTCAATTCCGATTGTTCTCCTAAGTAAGAAATCATCCCCCAAATAAAATCACCAAATAACGAAGGAAAAAAACATAAATCAATCATAAACAAAGCATCGGAAATCAATAGGTGCCGGCATCACCCTTCATGCTTTTACTCTCATCCTCACCAAGCAATGATATTAAATTTGCACAGCATCACCCTTCGTGCTTTTACTCTCTTCCTCACGTATAATCAATAGAATGGGCAAAGAATGGTACATCGTGCATACGGCATCACCCTTCGTGCTTTACTCTCTTTCCTCACAATAAATAAACAATGCACGACATCACCCATCATGCTTTACACTCTTTCCTCACCCAAAAAATCATCACAAACAAGGGTAAAGGATAATAAAGATAATAATAGGAATCCCGGCAAGGGAACACAATTGAATCCCGACAAGGGTACAACATCAATGATCTTAATGTCCTGGGAAAGGAAAAATAACCAACAAGCAACAATATCCCGGCAAAGGAACAATTTAAATACTCTTTCTCATTCTTTCACTTTTATTTCATATCTCACTTTACCACTTGAGCCAATGCTCCAAAGGGTTCAACCATTTAATTTACTTTCATAATTGCAATATAACTTGAGCCAGGGCTCCTCGATGTTCAGAGGTCACAATTTTCTTTCACAAGCTTTTCACAACAAATACGAATCACCACCAAGGTAAGAGAAATATAATAAAATCAAGATATTCATAATTTAAAGACTCACGGTCATGCCAGACACCAACGTAAAGATACTCGTCACCATGCCTATACGTTGTACTCAACAATTACCACATAGCAAATATGACTCAACTTCTAATCCTTCAAGATAGGTTAGACCAAATACTTTCTTCAAACTTCCACGACCGAATCAATCCTCAATAACCGCCTTTCCTTTTGATTTCGGCTCAAAATCAATCAAATCTGTACATAGATGACTTCATAACATCAATACACGCTAATAACGCCTAATTATAGCTTTCCAAGCATTCTTCCCAAAATTCCAGAAATTGACCCAGACCCACTAGGTCAAAACACAAGGTTCGGACCAAAATCAAATCCCTCATTCACCCACGAGCCAAAATATATAATTTATTTTTAAATTCTACCCCAAAACGAGGTCTAAATCAAGAAAAAACAGAAAAGCACTAACTCTACCCATTTCTACCCTTAAGTACATGTTTTAGGCTTAGCAATTCATTAGATGTTAAGGAAAATGGAAGGAAACAAGAAAGGATTACTAACCCAAGAAGTCTTTGGTGAAGGATATCTTCAATGGATGACTAAGGACCTTGGAGAAGAATGAGTTAGTGAATGTTTATGAAAATCTCGCAACAACACTGTTATGGAATTAAAAATATAACTGGGTAAAATTGACCTTCGCGTTCGCGATAGGCTGGTCGCATTCGCTAAGGGTAGCACTTACAAACCGTAGCATTCGCGAGCTAAAGAATGCAAACGCGGAGAGCAAAAGGCTGGGGTCCAGAAATTTGTTCGATGCAAACGCGTGGTCTGTCACGCGAACTCAATGAATAAGTCCTATAACTACACAAACACGAAAGTATAAATGCGAACGCAATGATAAAGTTAAGGCTAAGCCCCTAGGGTCGAATAACCCTACGCGAACGCGAGGGAGGGACGCAAACGTGAAGGAGGAAAAGTTAGAGCATCGCGAACGCGAGAAGAACAATGCGAACACGTAGAAGAAACTGGGTCTACAACAACTGAAGAAAATTTGCAACTTTTCTAAGTTTTAAACCACCACGAAACACCTCTGAAACACTCCTGAACCCTCGGGGCTCCTAACCAAACACATGTACTAACTCAACAACATCCTACAAACTTAACCGTGCGATCTATCGCCGAATAACATAAAAAATAACTAATCAAACCTCAAAATCACTAGTTTTTCCTCAAACTTCATTAACTTTCAAATTTAGAGTTTTAAGTCTGAAACACCTCAAACGATGTCCAATTTCAACCAAACTTTGCAGAAACATCTTAAATCACACACAAGACCTATACCGGGCATCGAAACAAAAATACGGGCCCGATACCAACACGTGCTAACCAATTTTCTTTAACAATTTCAGAAAAATAATTTCCATTAAAAAATCATTTCTTAGGATCGGGACCTCAAAATTTGATTCAGGGCATACTCCCGAGTCCCATATTCTCCTATGAACCCTCCAGGACCGTCAAATCACGGGTCCGGGTCCGTTGACCAAAAAAGTTAAACAAAGTCAAATTTATTTATTTTAATATAAAACATAGAATTTTTCATAGAATTTTTCATTTAAGCTTTTCGGCTATGCGCCCGGCAATGCACGCAATTTGAGGCAACTCTATACGAGGTTTTCAAGGCCTCGGAAGCATAGAATGGATAAGAAAACAAGTGATGACCCTTTGGATTGTCACATTCTCCAACTCTAAAATAACTGTTTGTCCTCGAACAGATAGAAGAAGAAAGTAGTTGGGTCGGGGAACAGATGAGGGTAACGACTCCCCATATCGGACTCGAACTCCTAGATCGATGCCTCAGAAGGCTGACCTCTGCACTGAACACGAACAGAATGGAAACTCTTGCATCTCAACTAACAAACCTGCAGGTCTACAATATCCACCAGCTCCTCCTCGTAAGACAAGTCCTTGTCAACCTGGATAGTGCTGAAATCTAACACGTGGGCTGGATCGTCGTGATACCTCCGAAACATGGACACACGAAACACTGGATGTACGGCTGATAAACTCGATGGAAAAGCAAGTCTATCATCCATCTCTCCTACTCGATCAAGAATCTCAAACGGATCAATGAACCCGAGGCTATGCTTGCCCCTTTTTGCCAAATCTTATCATGCCTTTCATAGACGACGCTCGAAACAATACCCACTCACCAAGCATAAAAGCCACATCTCGAACCTTGCGGTCTGTATAGCTCTTTTGCCTGGACCGAGCAGAACGAAACCTACTCTGAATGATCCTGACCTTGTCCAAGGCCTTCTAAAGAAAATTTGTGCCCAACAACCAAGCCTCTCCCGGCTTAAACCATCAAACCGACCATATAAAGGCTCATAAGGAGCCATCTTGATACTCAGCTGGTAGCTGTTGTTGTAGGAAAACTCCGCTAAAGGCAAGAATTGATCCCACAAACCTTGAAAGTCAATAACACAAGCTCGGAGCATATCCTCTAAAATCTGAATAGTCCTCTCGGACTAACCGTCCGTCTGGGGATGAAATGAATTGCTCAACTCAACCCGCATGCCCAACTCTCTCTTAACTGCCCTATAGAAGCACGAGGTAAACTCCGTACTTTGATCTGAAATGATAGACACGGACACACCATAAAGGCGAACAATCTCCCAAATATAGATCTCAGCAAACATCTCAGAAGAATAAGAGACTGCCACAAGAATGAAATGTGCTGACTTGGCCATCCTACAAACAATGACCCATATCGCATCGAGCTTCTTAAGGGTTAGCAGAAGTTCAGTAAAAAAATCCATAGTGATCCGTTCCTACTTCCACTTGGGAAGATCAATCTTCTAAAATAAACTACTAGGCCTCTGATGCTCATACTTAACCTACTGACAATTCAAACAATGAGCCACATATGCTACGATATCCTTCTTCATTCTATGCCACCAGTAATGCTACCGCAAATCCTAATACATCTTCGCGGCACCCAAATGAATAGAGTACTGGTAACTATGGGCTTCCTCTAAAATCAAATCTCGAAGCCCATCCACATTGAGCACACAAACTCGCCCCTGCAATCTCAAGGTTTCATCAGCATGTAATGTAACCTTCTTGGCACTGGCTCGCTACACCGTGTCTCTAAGGACACACAAATGGGGATCATCAAACTACTGATCTAGGATACACTCCAATAACAAAAGAATGAGTGAACGTACAAGCTAACACACGATTGGGTTCAGAAACATCCAGTCTCACAAACTGATTGGCTAAAGCCTAAACATCCAAAGCAATCGGCCTCTTACCAACCAGAATATAAGCAAGACTGCCTATACTGGCTGACTTCCTACCCAATGCATCGGCCACCACATTGGCCTTACCTGGATGATATAGAATGGTTATATCATATTCCTTCATGAACTCTAACCACCCCCTCTGCCTCAAATTCCACTCTTTTGGCTTGAACAAATACTGAAGAATCTTGTGATCCGCGAACGCCTCACATGCCACTCCATATAGATAATGCCTCCAAATCTTCAGTGCGTGAACTATTGCTGCACATTCTAAATTATGAACCGGATAGTTCTTCTCATGAATCTTCAACTACCTTGAAGCATAGGCAATAACCTTGCCATTTTTCATCACCACTACTCTAAGCTCAACAAAGGAAGCATCACAATAGACTATATAGGGCCGTGAACCTGTGGGCAAGACCAGCACCGCTACCGTAGTCTTAACTATCTTGAGCCTCTGAAAGCTCACCTCACACTCGTCCGACCATCTGAACTGGCACCCTTCGGGTCAATCTGGTCATTGGGGTTGCAATAGATGAAAACCCATTCACGAACCATCGATAGTAGCCTACCAACCCCAAGAAACTCCATATCTCTGTAGCTGATGCTAGTCTAGGACAATTATTGACTACCTCAATCTTTTTTGGGTCCACCTGAATACCCTCTGCTGATACGACATGACCCAAAAATGCAAATGAACCAAACCAGAATTCACACTTGGAGAACTTTGCATATAACTGACTATCCCTCAAAGTTTGAAGAACAAGTATAAGGTGTTGCTCGTGCTCCTCCTAGCTTCGAGAATATATCAATATATCATCAATGAAAACTATCATGAATGAATCCAAATAAGGCCTGAACACTCGCTTCATCAAGTCCATGAAAGCTGTTAGGGCATTTGTTAACCCGAATGAAATAACCAAGAACTCATAATGCCCATACCGAGTGCAGGAAGCTGTCTTAAGGATATCAGATGCCCTAATCCTCAACTGATGGTAGCCAGATCACAAGTCAATCTTGGAGAATACCCTGGCACCCTGAAGCTAGTCAAAAAAATCATCAATCATCGGCAGTGGATACTTATTTTTGATCGTTACCTTGTTCAATTGCCGGGGTAATCAATACACATTCTCATTGACCCACCCTTCTTCTTGACAAATAACACGGACACAATACAAGTTGAGACACTGGGTCTAATGAAACCCTTCTCAGCAAATCCTGCAAATATTCCTTTAACTCTTTCAACTCCGCCGGGGACATGCGATTTGGCGAAATAGAAATGGGCTGAGCGCCTGAAACCAGATCCATACAGAAATCAATGTCCCTATCAGGTGGCATACCCGGCAGGTCTGAAGGAAAAATATTAGGGAACTCATAAACAACAGGCACAGATTTAATAGAGGGAACCTCAACAATGGAATCACAAACATAGGCTAAATAGGCCAAACACCCCTTCTCGACCATACACTAAGCTTCACATATGATATAACACTGCGAGTAGAATGACTTTGAGTCCCTCTCTACTAAAAACGAGGCATACCTAGTAAATCTAATGTCATAGTCTTGGCATGGCAGTCCAAGATAGTGTGATAGGGTGATAACTAGTACATTCCCAATATAATATCATAGTCGACCATCTGTAAAAGTAGCATATCTACACGAGTCTCCAGATCCCCAATCACCACAACACATGAACGATGGACTCGATCGACCATGATAGAATCACCCACCGGTGTAGACATATAGAGAGGAATACCCATTGTATTACTAGGCATGACCAAATACAGGGAAAAATAGGATAACCCATACGAATACGTAGACCCAGATCAAACACCACTGAAGCATCTCTATCATAAACAAGAACCATACTTGTAACTTATAATGACCGCATCTAAAGCCTCTACCTCGGGCTTGGCCTGAAGACTATAACATCGGAGCTGGACCCCACCACTCTATTCTGCCTTTCAAGGATGCCCTACTGTTGGTTGGCCTCCACCTCTGGCTGTCTAAACTCCACCTCTATGACCTATACCTCCACCTCTGGCACCTCTACCCCCTCTAGCTGGCTGGGAGGACTGTGGAACATCTGGTGCCTGAACCATGGCATGAGAAACCTAGTGCAGAGAACTGCTCGGTGCCCAAGAGCAAAATTTGGCAATATGACCTGTGTCACCACAAGTATAACAAGTTCTCGGCTGCTGAGTCTACTGGCCCGGTCGACCTGAATGACCACTACAAAAACTTTAAAGTGGTGGTGTAGTAATAGGAGGTGGCAGTGCAGTGAATGGCTGCTCATAAGATTAGTACGCGTAAAAACCACGACCACCTAGGGCAGCCTGAGAAACCTAGAGGGCTGACTAGAAAGTACTAGAAGGATAACCTCTATCATACGATTCTCATCCTACAGACGAGGAACCACTAAATCATCCTAACTGATGGGGTATCTTGTCTGCTCTATCACTACCTTCTTGTGACAATACCATCTCAATCATCCGGGCCATATTGGCCGCCTCCTGAAAGGATATCCCGCTCCCAGCCTCTCTAGTCATCTGGACACAAATAGGTTGAATGAGTCCATCAATAAACTCTCACTCTCTCCCGCTCAGTGGGAAGTATAACAATAGCGTGGCAGGCTAACTCAATAAACCCAGTCTCGTACTGGGTGATTGTCTTGGATCATTGATAGAGATGCTCGAATTGCCTCTGATAGGTCTCTCACTGTGTAATAGGGAGAAACGTCTCTAGAAATATATGTGTAAACTGCTCCCAGGTCAAGGCTGGAGATCCTACTTGTTTAGCTAAACAATAATCCCTCCACCAAGTCTTGGCGGATCCAGACAACGGAATGTAGCAAAATCAACCCCATTGGTCTCAACAATACCCATGTTCCAAAGAACTTCGTGGCAGCTATCCAAATAATCCTGAAGATCCTCGGTAGATGCACCGCTGAAGGTAGTAATGAAAAGATTGGTGAACCTATCTAGCTTAGGCTACCATACCCGGCTGAACTGTTGCAACTGGCTGAACTATTGGAGTATGAATTTGAGGGGCTACCTGCTCCAGAGTACGAGTAGAAGGAGTTTGGGCCCCTTCTCCAGCCTAAGAGACGGCTGGTGCTACAGGAAGCAAACCTGCTCGAGTGACACTCTCCATAAGACCCACAATCGGACCAGAGCATCCTGAAGACTTGGGGTAGCAATAAACCCCTCTGGGACTTGAGATGGGCCCACCGGAACTGCTGGGGTTGGGATTGGAACCACCTCGTCAAAGTCAACCAAAGGCTCCCCCATTGGTGCTGCTGCTCGTGGTTGAGCTCTGCCCCTACTTCGGCCTCTAGCACAGGCTCGACCTCGCTCTTTGGGCTTAGTGAGAGTTTCTTGGGGCTCAAACTGCTGATCAGAAGATGAGGAAGCGCGTGTTCTTGCCATCTGAAGAAGTTAAGTAGAAATTCAATTAGCATTGTGAAACCAAACCGTACGACAAGAAAGAATAAAAGTGAAACTTCTCAGAATTTTGTAGCATCTGGGGATAAATACAAATGTCTCTGTACCGATCCCTCAGACTCTACTAAGCTTGTCCGTGACTAGTGAGACCTATGCAACCTAGAGCTTTGATACAAACTTGTCATGACCCGGATTTCCCACCTTCCAGAGATGTGATGACGCCTACTAATGGAAGCTAGGCATGCCAACCCTTAACTACCCTTTTTCATTAACCGATTTACCTATTGTAACAACTATCGGTAATATCATGAAGCAACGACATAAAGTAAATAAGTGGAAGTATTAAATTAAAGAATTTGAATAGTAATGCATAAAATCAAAATAATATCTACTGGTGTCACATACTTACGTACCACTAGGAGTACTAAATACAATCATTTGAAAGAAAGTACAAATTGTTTGTCTCGAATACATGAGATAATAGACTAAAATAAAAGATAGAGGAGACGTCGGGTCTACGGATGCCTGCAAGGCTACCCGATGTCTTGCTGAAATGAAGGCTAAATCCCACACTACTGTTGATGTTCAATGAATGGATATGTACGAAAGAACACAAAGTATAGAATCAGCACAGCCGACCCCATGTGATGGTAAGTGCATAAACTTGTGCAGTTTATATATATTATATATATATATATATATATATATATATATATATATATATATATATATATATATATATAAATATATATATATATATATATATATATATATATATACATCAGGAAAAAAAAAGATACATAGCTAACCAATCAATATGGGAGGGGGAGCATGCTGTGGGGAAAATAACAAATACAAATAAAATCAACAAATAACGAAGGAAAACAACATTACTCAATCATAAACAAAACATTAGAAATCAATAAAAGCACGGCATCACCCTTCATGTTTTTACTCTCATCCTCACCAAGCAATGATATAACAATACTGTGCACGGCTTCACCCTTCGTGTTTTTACTCTTTTCCTCACGTATAGTCAATAGAATTGGCATAGAATGGTACATCGTGCGGCACAGCATCACTCTTCGTTCTTTACTCTCTTTCCTCACGTTAAAAATAATGCACGGCATCACCCTTCGTGCTTTACACATTTTCCTCACAATAAACAAACAATGCATGACATCACCCTTCGTGCGTTACACTCATTCCTCACCAAAAAAACAATTACAAACATGTGTAAAGGATAAACCAAATAATAATAGAAAAAATTCCGGCAAGGGAACACAACTGAAATAATTAAATTCCAGCAATGGTACAACATCAATGGTCTCAACATCCCAGTAAAGGAAAATAACCGAAAAGAAACAATATCCCTGCAAGCGAACAATTTAAATACTATTTCTCTTTCTTTCACTTTTATTTCATATCTCACTTTACTACTTGACCGAAAAGAAACAATATCACTTTTATTTCATATCTCACTTTACTACTTTTATTTCATATCTCACTTTTATTTCATATCTAACGGTCATGCTAAACACCAACGTATAGATACTCGTCACCATGGCTATACGTCGTACTCAACAATTACCACATAGAAAATAGGACTCAACTTCTAATCCCTCAAGCTAGGTTAGATCAAACACTTACCTCAAACTTCCACGACCAAATCAATCCTCAATAACTGCCTTTCCTTTTGATTTTGGATCCAAATCAATCAAATCTATACACAAATGACTTCATAACATCATACATGCTAATCAAATTGAAAACAATGCCGAATTATAGCTTTCCAAGCATTCTTCTCAAAATTCCAAAATCAACCCTTAACCCGCTTAGACAAAACACGAGGTTCAAAGCAAAATCAAAGCCCCTATTAACCCACGAGCCCGAGTATATAATTTATTTTCATATTTGACCCCAAAACAAGGTCTAAATCAATAAAAATAAAAAATCCCTAACTCTACCCATTTATACCCTTAATTACATGTTTTAGGCTTAGGAATTCATTAGATGTTGAAAAAAATGGAAGGAAACAAGCAAGATTACTAACCCAAGAAGTCTTTGGTGAATGATAGCTTCAATGGATGCCTAAGGACATTGGAGATGAAGGAGTTCGTGAATGTTTATGAATATCCCGCAATAACACTATTATGGAATTAAAAATATAAATGGGCAAAATTGCCCTTCGCGTTCGCGACAGGCTTGTTGTGTTCGCGAATGGTAGCACATACAGATCTTCGCGTTCGCGAGCTTAAGAATGTGAATGCAGGTCCAAAAATTTGTTCTGTGCGAACGCGTGGGCTTTCATGCAAACGCGAAGAAGGAGTCCTATACACTACGCGAAAATATTAATGTCAACTCGATGAGAAAGTTAAGGCTAAGCCCTCAAGGTCAAATAACCCTAGGCGAACGCAAGGGCAAGGACACGAACGCGAAGGATGAAAAATTAGAGCATCGCGAATGTGAGAAGGACAATGCGAACGCGTAGAAGGAACTGGGTCTGCAACAGCTGAAGAAAATTTGCAATTTTTCTAAGTTTGAAACCACTCCGAAACACCTCTGAAACACTCCCGAGCCCTCGGGACTCCTAACCAAACACATGCACTAACTCAACAATATTCTACGAACTTAGTTGTGCGATCAAATCTCCAAATAACATAAAAACAACGAATTAGACATCAAAATCAATTATTATTCCTCAAACTTCATTAACATTCAAATTTAGAGTTTTATATTCGAAACACGTCAAATGACGTCCGATTTCAATCAAACTTTACAGAAATATTTTAAATCACATATAAGACCTATATCGGGCATCATAACCAAAATACGTGCCCGATATCAACATGTTCTAATCAATTTTCATTTCAATTTTCCTTAACAATTTCAGAAAAAATATTTCCATTAAAAATTTATTTCTCGGGCTCGGAACCTTGGAATTCTATTTCGGGCATACGCCTGGTCACATATTTTCCTTCGGACCCTTGGGGACTGTCAAATTATGGGTCCGTGTCTGTTTATCCAAAAGTTGACCAAAATCAAATTTATTTATTTTAATATCAAAAGTTAGCATTTTTAATAGAATTTCACATTAAAACTTTTTGGCTACACGCCCAAACGGTGCATGCAAATTGTGGCTACCCTAAATGAGATTTTTGAGGCCTCGGGGGCACAGAATGGATAAGAAAACAGGTGATGACCCTTTGGATTGTCACATTCTCTACATCCAAAACAACCGTTCGTCCTCGAATGGACAAAAGAAGGAAGTACATGAGTCAGGAAACAGATGAGGGTAAGAGCTCCGCATATCATAATCGAACTCCCAGATCGATGCCTCAGGAGGCTGACCTTTCCACTAAACACGAGCAAAAAGAGAACACTTAGATTTCAACTGATGAACATACCAATCTAGAATAGCCACCGACTGCTCCTCGTAAGACAAGTTCTTGTCCAACTGGATAGTGCTGAAATCTAACACGTGGGCTGGATCACTGTGATAGTTCCGAAGCATGGACACATGAAACACTGGATGTACGGCTGATAAACTCTGTGTTAAAGCAAGTCTATAAGCCACCTCTCCCATTCAATCAAGAATCTCAAATGGACTAATAAACCTGGGGCTAAGCTTGCCCTTCTTCCCAAATCTCATCATGCCTTTCATAGGTGACACTCGGAGCAATACCCGCTAGCCAACCATATAAGTGACATCTCAAACTTTGCGGTCTGCATAGCTCAATTGCATGGACTGAGATGAACGAAGCGTATCCTGAATGATCCTGACCTTGACCAACGCCTCCTTAACCAAATATGTACCCAACAACCGAGCCTCTCCCGGCTCAAAGCATCCAACCAGAGACCCACACTACCTACCATATAAAGCTTTATAAGGAGCCATCTGGATGCTCGACTGGTAGCTGTTGCTGTAGGCAAACTCTGCTAAAGGCAATAACTGATCCCACGAACCTCTAAAGTCAAAACGACAAGCTCGAAGCATATCCTCTAAAATCTGAATAGACCGCTCGGACTGACCGTTCGTCTAGGGATGAAATGTTGTGCTCAACTCTACCCGCATGCCCAACTCTCACTGAACCATCCTCTAAAAGTGCGAGGTAAGCTGCGTATCCCGATCCGAAATGATAGACATGGGCACACCATGAAGGCAAACAGTCTCCCAAATATAGATCTCAACAAACCTCTCAAACAAATAGGAGATTGCCACATGAATAAAATGCGCTGACTTGGTCAGCATATCAACAATGACCCATATCACATCGAACTTCTTCTAGGTCAGCGGAAGTGAAGTAACAAAATCCATAGTGATCCGCTCCCACTTTCACTCGGGAAGCTCGATCCTCTAAAATAAACCACCAGGCATCTGATGCTCGTACTTAACCCATTGACAATTTAAATAATGAGCCACATATGCTAAGATATCCTTCCTTATTCTATGCCTCTAGTAATGGTGCCGCAAATCCTGATAAATCTTTGCGATGCCCGAATGAATAGATTACCGAGAACTACGGGCCTCCTCTAAAATTAACTCTCGAAGCCTATCCACATTGGTCACACAAACTCGCCCCCGCAATCTCAAGACTCCATCAATGTCTAACGTAACTTGCTTGGCACCGCTTCACTGCACCATGTCTCTAAGGACACATAAATAAGGATCATCAAATCGTCGATCATGTATATGCTCCAATAATGAAGAACGAGCGAACGTGCAAGCTAACACATGATAGGGCTCAAAAACTCCCAGTCTTACGAACTGATTGGCTGAAGCCTAAACATCCAAAGAAAGCGGCCTCTCATCGACTGAAATATTAGCAAGACAGCCCATACTGGTTGACTTCCTACTCAATGTATCGGCAACCACATTGGCCTTCATTGGATGATATTGAATGGTGATGTCATAATCCTTCAACAACTCCAACCACCTCCTCTACCTCAAATTCAACTCCTTTTGCTTGAACAATGTCTGAAGACTCTTGTGATCCATGAACACCTCACATGCCACGCCATACAGATAATGCCTCCCAATTCTTCAATGCATGAACTATGGCTGCCAACTCCAAATCATGAATCAGATATTTCTTCTCATGAATCTTCAACTGCCTTGAAGCATAGGCAATTACTTTGTTATTATGCATCAACTCTACTCCAAGCCCAACACGGGAAGTATCAAAATAGACTGTATAAGGCAATGAACTTGTGGGCAAGACCAGCACTGGTGTCGTAGTCAGAGCTGTCTTGAGCCTATAAAAGCTCGCCTCACACTCGTTTGACCATCTGAACTGGGCACCCTTCTGGGTCAATGTGGTCATCGGCACTGCAATAGATGAAAACCCCTCCACGAACTGTTGATAGTAGCCTGCCAACCCCAAGAAACTCTGAATCTCTATAGTTGATGCTGGTCTAGGCCAATTCTTGACTGCCTTAGTCTTCTTTAGGTCCATCTGAATACCCTCTGCTGATACGACATGACCCAGAAATGCAACAGAACCCAACCAGAATTCACGCTTGGAGAACTTTGCATATAACTGAATATCCCTCAGAGTTTGAAGAACCACTCTAAGGTGTTGCTCGTGCTCCTCCTAGCGGTGGAAATATATCAATATATCATCAATGAAATCTATCACGAATAAATCCAAATAAGGACTAAACACTCGGTACATCAAGTTCATGAAAGGTGTTGGGGTATTTGTCAACCCGAATGAGAAAACCAAGAACTCATAATGCCCATACCAAGTGCATAAATCTGTATTTGGGACATCGGATGCCTTAATCTGCAACTGATGTTAGGCAGATCGCAAGTCAATCTTGGAGAATACCCTGACACCCTGAAGATGGTTGAACAAATCATCAATCCCCGTCAGTAGATACTTATTCTTGATTACCTTGTTCAATTGTCGGTAATGAATACACATTCTCATTGACCCATACTTATTCTTCAAAAATAACACCATCGTATCCCAAGGTGAGGCACTGGGTATAATGAAACCCTTCTCAAGCAAATCCTGCAACTATTCTTTTAACTCTGATAGGGCCATGCGATAAGGCAGGAATAGAATTTGGCTGATTGCCCAAAACCATATCAATACAGAAATCAATATCCCTATCGGTTGGGATACCCGGCAAATTTGAAGGAAAAACATCAGGGAACTCATAAACAATGGGCAAAAAATCAATAGAGGGAACCTCAGCACTGGAATTACGAACATAGGCTAAATAGGCCAAACACCCCTTCTCGACCATACGCCGAGCCTTCACATATGATATAACACTATGGGTAGAATGATCAGGAGTCCCTCTCCACTCTAAACAAGGCATACCCGCTAAAGCTAAGGTCATAGTCTTGGCATGGCAGTCCAAGATAGCATGATAGGGTGATAACTAGTCCATACCCAATATAATATCAAAGTCAACCATATCTAAATGCAACAAATCTACACGAGTCTCTAAATCCCGAATCATTACAACACAGGAATGATGGACTCAATCGACCACAATAGAATCACCCACCAGCATACACATATAGACAGGAATAACTAATGCATCACTAGGCATGATCAAATATGGGGCAAAATAGGATGACACAAACAAATACGTAGACCCAAGATAAAACAACATTGAAGCATCTCTATCAAAAACCAAAACTGTACCTGTAATGGCCGCATCTGAAGCCTCTACCTCGGGCCTGGCCTAAAGAGCATAACATCGAGGATGGGCCCTACCACTCTGATCAACTTCTCTGGGATGGCTTGCTGCAGACTAGCCTCCACCTCTATAACCTCTACATTCACCTTTGGCACCTCTACCCCCAGCTCTAGTTGGCTGTGAGGGCTATGGAACACTCGTTGCCTGAACGATGGCATGAGAACCCTGGTGTTGAGAGCCTCTCTGTGCTTGAGGGCAAAATCTATCAATATGACCTGTGTCACCACAAGTATAACAAGTCCTCGGCTGCTAAGTCTACTTTCCTTGTCAACATGAATGACCACCACGGAAACTCTAAAGTGGCGGTGCACTAATAGGAGTTGGTGGTTCACTGAACGACTGCTGATCAGAAAAGTGCGCGTGAGAACCACGACCACATGGGGCACCCTGAGAAACCTTAAGGGCTGATTGGAAAGGCCTAGAAGGCTAACCCCTATCATACGAATCTCTCCCTCCAGACGAGGCACCACTGAATCGGCCTAACTGACGGGGTCTCTTGTCTGCTCTATGACCACCCCCTATGACAATACTAGCTCAATCCTCTAAGCCATATTGGCCGCCTCCTGGAAGGATATCTCGCTCCTATCCTCTCTAGTCATCTGGAGACGAATAGGCTAAATGAGTCCATCGATAAACCGTATCACTCTCTCCCTCTCAGTGGGAAGTATAACAATAGCATGACGGGCCAGCTCAAGAAACCTAGTCTCGTACTGGGTGACTGTCATGGATCCCTGATGGAGATGCTTGAACTGTCTCTGATAGGCCTCTCGGTGTGTAACAGGGAGAAACTTTTCTAGAAATATATGCATGAATTGCTCGAAGGTCAAGGCTGGAGATTCTGCTGGTCAAGCTAAACAACAATCTCTCTACCAAGTCTTGGCGGATCCAGACAACCAAAATATAACGAAATCAACCCAATTAGTCTCAACAACACCCATGTTCCAAAGAACCTCGTGGAAACTGCCGAAATAATCCTAAGGATCCTCAGTAGATGCACAGCTGAAGGTAGTAGTGAAAAGCTTAGTCAACCTATCCAATCTCCACAAAGCATTGGAAGACATAGCAACCCTGTCACTGGCTTGGGCTACCACACCTGACTGAGCTGCTCCAACTGGCTCAACTGCTGGAGTCTGAAATTGAGGAACTACCTGCTCCAAAGTATGAGTAGAAGGAGTCTGGTCCCCTCCTCTAGTGCGAGAGACGGCTGGTTCTACAGGAAGCAAACTTGCTCGAGTGACACTCTACATAAGACCCACAATCGGGCCAGAACGTCCTGAAGAATTGGGGTAGCCATAAACCCCTCTGGTACTTGAGCTGGGGCCACCGGAACTGCTGGGGCTTGGGCCAGAACCACCTCGTCAAAGTTAACCTAAGGCTCTGCAACTGATGTTGCTACTTGGGGCTGAACTTTGCCCTTACCTCAGCCTTTAGCAAGGCCTCGGCCTCACCCTTTGCCCCAAGTAGGAGTTGCCTGTGGCTCAGACTACTGATCAGAAGACAAGGAAACGCATGTTCTCGCCTTCTGCGGAAGAACATAGTCGAAATTCAATTAGCATAGAGAAACCAAACTGCATGAGAAGAAAGAATAAATGTGAAACTTTTCCTAACTCTGTAGCCTATGGGGGACAAATCCAAACGTCTCTGTGCCGATCCCTTAGACTCCGCAAAGCTTGTCCGTGAGTGGTGAGACCTATGCAACCTAGAGCTCTGATACCAACTTGCCACGACCCGGATTTCCCATCCATGGGAGTCGTGATGGCTCCTACTAATAGGAGCTTGGAATGCCAATGCTTAACTATCCTTTTTCATTAACTAATTTACTTCTTTTAACAATTATCAGTAATATCACGAAGCAACAGCATAAAGTAAATACGCAGAAGTCTTAAATTAAAGAATCTAAATAGTAATGCAAAAAATCAACATAATCTCTACCCAAGAACTGGTGTCACATACTCCCGAACCACTAAGAGTACTAAATACAACCATTTCAGAGAAAGTACAAACTGTTTGTCTCTAATACATGAGATAACAGACTAAAATAAAAGATAGAGGAGACGACAGGCGTGCGGATGCCTGCAAGGCTACCTTAGTGCCTCGCTAGACTGAAGGCTAACTCCCACACTACTGCTGCTATCCAATGCCTAGATCTGTGCAAAAGAGCACAGAGTGTAGTATCAGCACAAACGACACCATGTGATGGTAAGTGCCTAGCCTAACCCCGGCGAAGTAGTGATGAGGCTAGAGAAGACCACCACATAAAACTGTATATACATAATATACAGCGAAAAAAAAGATACAAAGACTACCGATCAATATGGGAGGGGGAACATGCTGTGGGGAAATAAAAACTCAGAATAAAAGCACAAAATAATGAAGGAAAACAACATTACTCAATCATAACAAATCATCAAAAAGCAATAAGTGCACAACATCACCCTTCGTGCTTTTACTCTCATCCTCACCAAGCAATGATATAATAATAATGTGCACGGCATCACCCTTCGTGCTTTTACTCTCTTCGTCACGTATAATCAAAGAATTGGCACGGAATGGTACATCGTGCGGCATGACATAACCCTTCGTGCAATCAAAGAATTGGCACGGAATGGTACATCGTGCGGCATGACATATCCCTTCGTGCTTTATTCTTTTTTCTCATAATAAGCAAATAATGCACGGTATCACCCTTCGTGCTTTATACTCTTTCCTCACAACAAATAAATAATGCACGGTATGACCCTTCATGCTTTACACTATTTCCTCACCCAAACAACAATTACAAACATGGGTAAAGGATAAAAAGATAATAGAAAAAATTACGGCAAGGGAACACAATTGAAATAATGAAATCCCGGCAAGGGTACAACGTTAATGATCTCAACGTCCCGAAAAGGGAAAATAACCAACAAACAAAAATATCCCGGCAACAATTTCTCTTTATTTCACTTTTATTTCATATCTCGCTTCACCACAAGAGCCAATGCTCCAAAGGGTTCAACCATTTCATTTACGTTCACAATTGCAATATAACTTGAGCTAGGGCTCCTCGATGTTCATAGGTCACAATTTCCTTTCACAAGCTTTTCACAACAAATAGGAATCATCACCAAGACAATAGAAATACAACAAATCAAGATATTCATAATTTAAAGACTCACGGTCATGCTAGAGACCAATGATTAGATACTTGTCACCATGCCTTTACGTCGTACTTGACAATTACCACATAGAAAATATGACTCAACTCCTAATCCCTCTAGCTAGGGTTAGACCAAACCCTTACCTCAAACTTCCACAACCAAATCAATCCTCAATAACCGCCTTTACTTTCAAATTCGGCTCCAAAATAATCAAATATATACATAAATGACTTCATAACGTCAATACAAGCTAAACAAATCGAATCCAACGTCTAATTATAGATTTCTAAGCATTCTTTCCAAAAACCCAAAAATCGACCCCGGACCTGCTTAGTCAAAATACGAGGTTCGAACCAAAATCAAATCTCCCATTCACCTACGAGCCTGAATATATAATTTGTTTTCAAATTAAACCCCAAAATGAGATTAAAATAAAGAAAATGTAAAAGCCCTAACTCTACCTATTTCCCCCAGTTTCTACCCTTAACTATATATGTTAGGCTTAGGAATTTATTAGATGTTGAAGGAAATGGAAGGAAACAAGCAAGGATTACAAACCCAAGAACTCTTTGGTGAAGGATAACTTTAATGGTCGCCTAAGGACTATGGAGAAGAAGGTGTTTGTGAATGTTTATGAAAATCCCCCAATGACACTGGTCTAGAATCAAAAATATAACTGGGCAAAATATCCCTTCGGCTTTGTGATAGGCTAATTGTGTAGCACTTACAGACCACCACATTCGCAAGCTGAAGAATGCAGGAAGCGGAGAGTAAAAGGCTGGGGTCCATAAATGTATTCTATGTGAACGCATGGGCTGTGACGCGAACTCAATGAAGGATTCTTATAAGCTACGCGAACACAAAAGTATTAATGCAAACATGATGAGAAAGTTAAGGCTATGCCCTCAGGGTTGATTAACCCTACGCGAATGCTAGGGCAGGGACGCGAATGCGAAGGAGGAAAAATTAAAGCATCGCAAACGTGATAAGAACAATGTGAACGCATAGAAGAAATTAGGTCTGCAACAACTGAAGCAAATCTTCAATTTTTCTAAGTTTGAAACCACTCCGAAACACCTCTGAAACACTCCTGAGACCTCGGGGCTTCTAACCAAACACATGCATTAACTCAACAACATCCTATGAACTTAACAGTGTGATCAAATTGCCAAATAACGGTAAAAATAACATATCAAACCTCCAAATTCATTTATTTTTCCTCAAACTTCATTAACTTTCAAGTTTAGAGTTTTAAGTCCAAAACACGACAAACGACATTCAATTTCAACAAAGCTTTATAGAAATATCTTAAATCACATATAACACATGTACCGGGCACCGGAACCAAAATACGAGCCTGATACCAACACATTCTAATCAATATTCCTTAACAATTTCTGAAAAACAATTTCCATTAACAATTTATTTCTCGGGCTCAGAACCTCGAAATTCGATCAGGGCATACGCCCGAGTCCCATATTTTCTTACGGACCCTCCGGAACTATCAAATAACGGGTCTGTGTCCAATTTCCTAAAAAGTTGACCAGTGACAACTTTATTCATTTTAATATCAAAACTTAGCTTTTATCATAGAATTTCACATTTAAGCTTTTCGGCTACGCGCACGGAATGTGCATGCACATTGAGGCAAATCTAAATGAGGTTTTCGAGGCCTCGGGAGCATAGAATGGATAAGAAACTTGGTGATGACACTTTGGGTCATCATATTCTCCACCTTTAAAACAATCGTTCATCCTCGAACAGACAGAAGAAGGAAGTACTTGAGTCAAGGAGAAGATTGGGGTAATGGCTCCGCATATCGAACTCGAACTCCCAGGTCAATACCTAAGGATGCTGACCTTTCCACTGAACACGAACATAAGGGAGACTCTTGTATCTCAACTGATGCTCCTTCTCGTAAGACAAGCTCTTGTCCAACTGGATAGTGCTGAAATCTAACATGTGGGATAGCTCGATGTGATACCTTCGAAGCATGGACACATGAAATACTGGATGTACGACTTGCTAAACTTGGTGGCAAAGCAAGTCTATAAGTAACCTCTCCCACTCGATCAAGAATCTCAAATAGACCAATGAATCTAGGTCTAAGCTTGCCCTTCTTCCCAAATCTAATCACACCTTTCATAGGCGACACTCGGAGCAATATCCGCTCACCAACCATAAAAGCCATATCTCAAACATTGTGGTCTACGTAGCTCTTTTTCCTGGACTGAGCTGAACGAAGCCTATCTTGAATGATCTTGACCTTGTCCAAGGCCTCTAGAACCAAATCTGTACCCAAAAACCGAGCCTCTCCCGGCTCAAGCCATCCAACTAGATACTCACACCACCTACCATATAAAGCCTCAAAAGGAGCCATCTGGATGCTCTACTGGTAGATGTTGTTGTAGCCAAACTACGCTAAAGGCATGGACTAATCCCACGAACCTCCAAAGTCAAAAATACAAGCTCGGGGCATATCCTCTAAAATTTGAATAGTCCGCCTAGACTGACCATCCGTCTGGGGATGAAATGATGTGCTCAACTCAACTTGCGTGCCCAACTCTCGATAAACTACCCTCTAGAAGTGCAAGGTAAAATTTGTACCCTAATCCAAAATGATAGACACGGGCACGCCATGAAGGTGAACAATCTCCCGAAGATAGATATCAACAAACCTCTTAGAAGAATAGTAGATTGCCATAGGAATGAATGCGCTGACTTAGTCAGCCTATAAACAATGACCAATATAACATCGAACTTCTTCCAGGTCAGCGGAAGTCTAGTAATAAAATCCATAGTGATCCACTTCCACTTCCACTCGGGAAGCTCAATCCTCTGAAAGAAACCTCCAAGCCTCTGATGCTCGTACTTAACCTGCTAACAATTCAAACAATGAGTCACATATGCTACGATATCCTTCTTTATTAACCGCCACTAGTAATGCTACCGAAAATCCAGATACATCTCCACGGTGTCCGAATGAATAGAGTATCGGGAACTATGGGCGTCCTCAAAAATCAACTCTCGAAGCCCATGTATATTAGGCACACAAACTCGCCCCTGAAATCTCAAGACTGCATCAACATATAACGTAACCTTCTTGGCACTGCCTCGCTACACCGTGTCTTAAAGGACACACAAATAGAGATCATCAAACTACCAATCACAGATATGCTGAAATAATAAAGAACGAGCGAACATGCAAGCAAATACACAATTGGGCTTAGAAACATCCAGTCAAATAAACTAATTGGCTAAAGAATAAACATCCAAAGCAAGCGGCCTCTCACCGACCGGAATATAAGCAAGACTGCCCATACTTGCCGACACCAATAACTCTCATTTTGAGCATTTCTCAACTCGAATGACATAACCAAGAACTCAAAATGTCCATACCGAGTGCGGAAAGCTATCTTAGGGACATTGGATGCCCTAATCCTCAACTGATCGTAGCTATATCCTAAGTCAATCTTGGAGAATACCCTTGCACCTTGAAGCTGGTCGAACTAATCACCAATCCTCGACAGTGGATACTTATTCTTGATCGTTACCTTTTTAATTGCCGGTAATCAATACACATTCTCATTGACCCATCCTTCTTCTTGAGAAATAACATTAGTGCAACCCAAGGTGACACACTGGGTCTAATGAAACCCTTCTCAAGCAAATATAACAACTATTCCTTTAACTCTTTCAACTCCAGCGGGGCCATGCGATATGGCAGAATAGTTGGGTTGAGTTCCCAGAAATAGATTAATGCAGAAATCAATATCCCTGTCGGGTGGCATACCCGGTAGGTCTGAAGGAAAAATATCATGAAACTCACAAACAACGGGCACAAAATCAATGGAGGGAACCTCAACACTGATATCACGAACATAGGCTAAATAGGCCAAACACCCCTTCTCGACCATATGTTGAGCTTCACATATGATATAACACTGCGGATAGAATGACTAGGAGCCCCTCTCCAATCTAAAATAGGCATATCCGGTAAATCTAATGTCATAGGGATACCCAATGCATCACTAAGCATGACCAAATACGGGAAAAAATAGGCTGACACATGAATATGTGCTCCCAGGATCAAACAATACTGAAACATCTCTATCACAAACCAAAACCGTACATGTAATTATTTATACCCAATTTTTCCCTAAGTATTTTCATATACCAAAAATATTTTCAAAATACATGCATATATAAGCATACCTAAGTGTTTTAGTATTACTCCCAAATTTTTAAAATCAATTATTTATTTTTTAACAGTACAAAATCCAAGGATTATTCCCAAAATTATCATTTTTTGTGAGTAACCTATTGTATTCTCTTATTTACACCGAAATATAATTTATGTGATTTTTATATATTTTTACAAATTTGTTTGGTATTTTTAAAAAAGCTAATTGCATATAAATACAATTGTAGCCTATTTTACGATTAATAGTGTTTTATAATTGTAAAATTAGTTGTAATATTTTTAATTAATACATATTTATTATAATTGGTTCAGAATCTTTAATTTTCTTTTGAAATAAGTTTTTACTATTTTTATAAAATAATGGGGAAACTGGCTATTTCAACTTTGGCCACATTTCATTTCAATTATAACCTCAATTTCATTTCAATATTAACCCCAATTGACCCCAATCTTGATACCTAATTGGGCTAGCCCAATTCCAATTTAACCCAACCCCTGACCTATTAAACTAAACCCGCCCGAGATTTCTTTAAATCCAGGTCGTTGGTTCTTTGATCAACGACCACAAATGACCCTTTCCTTTTTAATCCCAAATGACCTTACCCTAACCCTCATTTTTCTCAGATAGCCGCCCCCAAAGTCTCTCCTTCTCTCAAATGCTCCATATCACTCGAAGCCCTAATCGCTCCCTCATCTTCTTTGATCAATCTCACCAGAGTCCATGGCTTCTTAGGCCATGGATGTCCTATGCTCACCTTCCTTTCCCCCAGGGATTGGTTATTCGAGATTCTGCGGTCCGAACTCGATGGTGTTCAAGCATATCCTCCACAGATATGTTGTTCTATGGCCTCTACAACCGTGTTCTGGTGTGTTCAAGCTTTGAGAGCCTAGCTATGGCTTAGATCTGTTCAAGACCAGACCCTTTCCAAGCCATCTCAATTCTAGGGTTTCAGAGAAACCTTAAGCTATTCGAGTTTTTTCTATTTTTTTCTCTTAGATCTATGCTATATCTGTGCTATATTCGATATTTCAAGGGTTTTCGCAATTTTATCTTTCAAAATCATTTGATTTTCAAACTAGGGTTTCTGGAAAAAACTTTCTGATTTCTTTTTCTTCTCTTATATTTATGTGTGTTTCATCTGTGTTTATCTTGTATGTTTCTTCTCTACTACACACGTATTTGACCTTTCGCTTTTTCTTTCTATTAAGCATGATCTTTCTATGCTTTGCATTTGTCTTGTGCCTTTATCCTGAGCTCGCATGATTATCTTTCCTATGTGATTTTTTATTGTATGTATCTCCTACTAGGTTCTTTATGTTTGCTTTCTTTATCACATTTTACCCAAGTTCTTCCTAAGCATGCTCCATCTACTGTTTTCCTAAACTAGTATCGCTTTTTCGCTTCAAAACTTGTTTGAGTGACAAGCTTTTTCTTAATGTATTCCCTACGTTTCAAAATTGTTGTTTGTTTAAGAGAAAAACTACCGAGTCTATTCTAAGTGTTATTTTCTCATCTATGCATCTGATTCGAGCCAGAAACCCTAGTATTTGGGGGTTTTTGACAAGCTTGACCTAGTGTTTTGACAGGGGTTCCACTCATAACCCTTATTCTCCTTCAGACTCATTCCAAGTCTGTGAACCTAACCTTCTTGGTTACTCTAATTTTTTTGCTAGTTTTAAACAACTCTGTCTTGTCTCTGCATGCTTTTTATACGACATTCTCCTCTTTCAAAAGGCCTTGGCCAACCTGTGATTGATTCCGAGTCCCTTTTTAAAGGGGTCTGATGGAGTGATGATGATTTTTCTTTAAATTAAGCCCATCTCCACCATTCCTGGTTGGGTTCATTCATACTAAGACTCAAATCATGATTTCACTAGCTGTTGATTGGTTGTCTTTCCTTGTTTTTCCCAAACCATGTACTACTAAACTATTTCCTTATATAGTCCTTTGTGTATTTACCCCTGTTATACTTCTCTGGAAAGATTTTTCAAATCAAACCCTTTCCTTAATTGATTTGCCCGTTTGAATCAAATCCCTTTGTTGAAGGTAAACCTTATGTGATTGATTTTGAAACAATTCTCTTACCTTTTTTTTTTACTTGTTTTCAACACTATAAAGGAGGCTGCCCTTCTACACTTTTACAGACGAACACAGAATACCATCTGAGCTTACAATTCACTTTCACTTAAATTCTCTATTTCTGATACTTACACTGTTGTGGACGTTGCTCACTTTTTCCTGCATTCTTTACTTCTACACCAGTATTTCTCAATTATTTTACATGCTCCGATAACAATGTTTTTAATTCTGTCTACTATATCCAAATAGCCTAATGTGGGCTTCCTGTCTAAATATATGTGTTGAACCAGTTCGCTCACTGCTTAATTTTTAATTTAAGACCAAATCAGTATTTGTAAAGGCATGATAAACTAAATGATTGTTTGATTACTGAGGTAATTTGAGCCTTGTGAGATTTTGTGTTCTCCCCTCTTACTTGCTACTTGTTTCGAATATCGATTAGAATTTTGTCCTTTAACCTCCATAAAGGCCCCATCCTTTCTTCCCGTTTTAGGAATAGAAGTCCTAATACCCCGGGACTGATAGTTTGGGACGGGTAATAGCATGCAGTAGGTCAATGATACCATTCCGCACTCCAATACCTCAACGGGGTGGGAAAGGGTAGACATGGAGATGATGATTACACGATAACACTATGCATACAATCGGGTGCCGGTGTTGTGTGAATGATCCATGTAATGCATAAACCTAGGACCCCCCCCCACCTCTTTATTGGCTTAACAATTTTAAGAATTTTAAATGTTGTTTCACTTTCAATTTCTATTTCTTACACGACTTTCAAATTGCTTGCACTAACTGTTTCACCCATTCCCTTTCCTTACGTATCTCTTTTACAAAACTGTCACCTTTTCTGAATTTCAGCATTTCTTTTAAACCTTTTTTTTTCTTATTTGTACTTGCAATACTTGCTTGTTAATTCATTTGTTTACATATAAAGTCACAATTGTAGCATGGCCGGGAACCACACTAGTGGATCTTGAGGGGTGACTAACACCTTCCCCTCGAGATGATTTCAAGCCCTTGCCCGACTCTGTTTTTCATCTTTGTTTCTTCTAAAAGTGTCCTAATTAACTATAATTATTAAGTGGCAACTCTCCAAAAACCAAAAACAAATGCGATTCCCAAAGTGGAAAAAGAATTGTCCTCCCAAATGTCGTGAAACCGATTCCGCTTTAGGAAAAATGGGGACGTCGACAGTATGACCACATTTGAATCCTCTGCCTTAGGCCTGGACTGAAGAGCACAACATTGAGGTTGGGTCCCACCACTCTGATCTACCTCTCTAGGATGGCCTACTGCTGGCTAGTGTACACCTCTAGCAGTCTAAGCTCCATCTCTATGACCTCTACCTCCACCTCTGGCACCTCTACCCCTACCTCTAGCTGGCTGGGAGGGCTGTGCACGAGAACCCTAGTGATGAGAACTACTCGGTGCTCAAGGAAAAAATTTGGCAATATAACCTGTGTCACCACAAGTATAACAAGTCCTCGACTGTTGAGTCTGCTAGCCCTGTCGACCTGAATGACCACCACAAAAACTCTAAAGTGGCGGTACACTGATAAGAGGTGGCGGTGCACTGAATGGCTGCTAATCAGAATAGCGCGCGTAAGAACCACGACCACCTGGTGCACCTTGAGAAACCTGGAGGGCTAACTGGAAAGGCCTAGAAGGCTGACACCTATCATACGAATCTTTGCCTCCAGACGAGGCACCACTGAATAGACCTGACTGATGGGGTCATTTGTCTGTTCAATGACACGCCTTTGTGACAATACCATCTTAATCCTCAGGGCCACATTGGATACCTCCTGAAAGGATATCCCGCTCCAATCCTCTCTAGTCATCTAGAGATGAATAGGCTGAATGATTCCATCAATAAAGTATCTCACTCTCTCCATCTCAGTGGAAAGTATAACAATAGCATGGTGAGCCAACTCAATAAACCTGGTCTCGTACTGGGTGACTGTCATGGATCCCTGATGGAGACTCCCGAACTACCTTCGATAGGCATGTTGCTGTGTAATAGGGAGAAACTTCTTCAGGAATATATGCATGAACAGCTCCCAGGTCAAGGATGGAGATCCTGCTAATCTAGCTAAACAATAATCCCTCCATTATGTCTTGGCGGATCCAGACAACCGGAATGTAGTGAAATTAATCTCATTGGTCTAAAAAATACCCATATTCCGAAGAACCTTGTGCAGCTGTCCAAATAATCTTGAGGATTCTCGGTAGATGCACTGCTGAAAGTAGTAGTGAAAAGCTTGGTGGAACTGTCCAATCTTTATAAAGCATCAACAGCGTAGATGCCCCATTACTGGCTTGGGCTACCATACCCGACTGATCTGCTCCAACTGGCTGAACTACTGGAGTCTGAATCTGAGGAGCTATCTGCTCCGACGTACGAGTAGAAGGAGTTTGGGCCCCTCTTCCAGCCCGAGAGATGGTAGTTGCTACAGGAAGCAAACCTGCTCGAGTGACACTCTTCATAAGACCCCCAATCGGACCAGAGCATCCTGAAGAATAGAGGTAGGAATAGACCTCTCAAGGACTTAAGCTGGGCCCATCGGAACTGCTGGGGCTAGGGCCGAAACCTCCTCATCGAAGTCAACCTGAGGCTCCGCCATTAGTGCTGCTGCTCGTGGCTGAGCTCTGCCCTTACCTTGGCCTCTAGTACGGCCTCAGCCTCGCTCACTGCCCCTAGTGGGAGCTGCTTGGGTCTCGGACGGCTAATTAGAAGATCAAGAGGCACGTGTTCTTACCATCCTCGGAAGAACGGAGTAGAAATTCAATTAGCATTGAGAAACCAAACCGCACGACAAGAAAGAATAAAGGTGAAACTTTTCCTAACTTTGTAGCCTTTGGGAATAAATACATACGTCTCCATACCGATCTCTCAGACTCTACTAATCTTGTCCAAGAGTTGTGAGACCTATGCAAACTACAACTTTGATACCAACTTGTCACGACCCGGATTTCCTATCCTCGGGAGTCGTGATGGCGCCTACTAATGGGAGCTAGGAAAGCGAACCATTAACTACCCTTTTTCATTAACTGGTTTACTTCTTTTAACAATTATCAGTAGGAATGGCAAACGGGGCGGGGCGGGTGCGGGGCGGGGCGGTTTTCAGCTTATGCGGGGCGGGGCGGTTTTCAGTTTATGCGGGGCGGGGCGGGGCGGAGCGGGTTCAAGAATTATTTTTTAAATTTAATTGCGGTTGCGGGGCGGTTGCGGGTTACGCATTTGTGTAATACTTGCATCGCATATTTGCTGCTTTTCGTCAAAGAAGATTAAATCTTTTCGTGCATTTTGCAATCTTTTTTCTTAATTAGAATCTGTTTTATAAACTTTCCCTTGCTTATCTTTATATCTTTATTTTAATTTTAAATTTTGTATTCATTAATCACCTCTTTTCTTGCTCTTTTAAGCTTAGATGTGTGGGTAATATCATATACCCTAGTTATACATTATCAACATATTAGGATATTATCAATTTTTGGAGCATTAAAATATTGGTTCGCCTATCCGGTAGAAATATTGCATACTAGTTTTAAGAAGATATATTTAAAATTGATTATTATAATTAACTTACTAATCAAATTACTATGCTAAAAAATATTTTCTAACAGGATTAATAGAAGACATACCGTAATTGATGTTTAATAATTAATTACAATTTGAATAAACATAATCCAAAGATTTCTTATGTCTTTTTAACGGTTTAATATGAAAATGAACATATAAGTATATAACTTAAAAAATATTTGTAATCGTAGATCTTCCCTAACCATCTCAGTCTGCGTATGACGTATGTGTATATCACCTTGTAAAAGATGAATTATTTTAAGGATTGATTCATATTTCTCAATAATTTGATTTTTTCTTGTATATACTAATAATTAACTTAAATATATCATACATGATACATGTACCAGACTGATCATTATTGATAATGTTAATAGATCCATAAAATAATACAATTGAAATTTTATAAAATATTAAAAAAATTCAATTGAAATTTCATAAAATATTGAAAACATTATGGACATAGGTGAAACTACCTAGAAAAGAAGGTAATAGGTTATCATTAATTTTTTTAGGTTTTTTTTAAAAGAGAAACTACTTGTAAAAAATGAAAAATGAATTTTTTTTACTTTGCGGTGCGGGGCGGGGCGGGTTTATGCGGGGCGGGGCGGGGTGGTTTGAAAACAGAAAATATTCCTATGCGGAGCGGGGCGGGGCGGGTTAAACATTATGCGGGTTAAGGATAAACCCGCCCCGCAACCGCCCCGCACCGCCCCATTGCCATCTCTAATTATCAGTGATACTATGAAACAATGGCATAAAGTAAATAAGCAGAAGTCTTAAATTAAAAAATCTGAACATTAATGCGGGAAATCAACATAATCTAGACCCAAGAACTGGTGTCACATACTCACAAACCACTAAGAGTACTAAATACAACTGTTTGAAAAAAAGTACAAATTGTTTGTCTCGAATACATGAGATAACAGACTAAAATAAAAGATAAAGGAGACGTTGGGCCTGCAGACGCCTGCAAGGCTACCTTGGTGTCTTGCTGGACTGAAGGCTAACTCCCACGCTACTGCTGTTGTCCAATGCCTGAATCAGTGCAAAAGAGCACACAGTGCAATATCAATACAACTGACCATATGTGATGTTAAGTGCCTAGCCCAACTCCGGCGAAGTAGTAACGAGGCTAGACCAGGCCACCACATAAACATGCATACATATATATATATATATATATATATATATATATACACATCAGAAAAAAAGATACAGATATAACCAATCAACATGAGAGGGGGAGCATGATGTGGGGAAAATAACAACTCCGAATAAAATCACCAAATAACGAAGGAAAACTAAATAACTCAATCATAAACAAAGCATCGGAAATCAATAAGTGGACAGCATCATCCTTCATGCCTTTACTCTCATCCTCGCCATGCAATGATATAACAATAATGTGCGCGGCATCACCCTTCGTGCTTTTTCTCTTTTCCTCACGTATAGTCAATAGAATTGGCACTGAATGGTATATCATGCGTCACAACATCACTCTTCGATCTTTACTCTCTTTCCTTACAATAAGAAAATAATGCACGGTATCACCTTTCGTGCTTTACACTCTTTCCTTTCAATAAACAAATAATGCACGACATCACCCTTCATGCTTTACACTCTTTCCTCACCCAAAAAACAATCATAAACACAGGTAAAGGATAAACAAAATAATAATAGAAAAAATTATGGCAAGGGAACACAATTGAAATAATTAAATCCCGGCAACGGTACAACATCAATGATCTCTGCGTCCCGGTAAGGGAAAATAATAAGAAACAATATCTCGGCAATGGAACAATTTAAATACTATTTCTCTTTCTTTTACTTTTATTTAATATCTCACTTTATCACTTGAGCTAATGCTCCAAAGGGTTCAACCATTTAATTTACGTTCACAATTGCAATATTACTTGAGCCATGGCTCCTCGATGTTCATAAGGAACAATTTCCTTTTAGAATCTTTTCACAACAAATAGGAATCATCACCAATGCAATAGAAATACTACAAAATCACATATTCATAATTTAAACACTCACGGTCACGCTAAACACCAACGTATAGATACTCGTCACCATGCCTATACGTCATACTCGACAATTAGCACATAGAAAATAGGACTCAACTCCTAATTACTCAAGCTAGGGTTAGACCAAACACTTACCTCAAACTTCCACGACTGAATCAATCCTCAATAACCACCTTTCCTTTCGATTTCGGCTCCATATCGATCAAACCTATACATACATGACTTCATAAAATCAATACATGCTAAACAAATCGAATCCAACACCTAATTATAGATTTCCAAGCATTCTTCCCAAAATCCTAAATCGATCCTGGGCCCGCTTAGTCAAAATACGAGGTTCGGCCCAAAACCAAATCTTTTATTTACCCATGAGCACGAATATATAATTTGTTTTCAAATTTGACTCCAAAATGAGGTCTAAATCAAGAAAAATTAAAAAGCACTAACTGTACCCATTTTTCCTAATTTCTACCTTAATGATATATTTTAGGATTAGGAATTCATTAGATGTTGTAGAAAAAGGAAGGAAACAAACAAGGATTACTAACCCAAGAAATCTTTGGTGAAGGATAGCTTTAGTGGACGCCAAAGGAGAAGAAGGAGTTCGTGAATATTTATGATAATCTCGCAACAACAGTGTTCAGGAATTTAAAATCTAACTGGATGAAATTGCCCTTCGCGTTCGCGACAGGTTGATCGCGTTCGCGAAGGTAGCACTTGCAGACCATCCCATTCGTGAGCTGAAGAATGCGAACGTGGAGAGTAAAAGGCTGAGGTCCAGAAATTTGTTCTATGCGAACGCGAGAGCTATCACGTGAACGCGATGAAGGAGTCCTATAAACTACGTGAACACAAAAGTATTAACACGAACGCGATGAGAAAGTTAAGGCTAAGCCCTCAGGGTCAAATAACCCTACGCGAACGCGAGGACAGGGACACAAACGCGAAGGAGGAAAAATAAGAGCATTGCGAACACGAGAAGAACAATGCGAACGCATAGAAGAAACTGGTATGCAACACCTGAAGCAAATATGCAATTTTTCTAAGTTTGAAACCACTCCGAAATACCTCTGAAACACTCCTGAGCCCTCGGGTCTCCTAACAAAACACATGCACTAATTCAACAACATCCCACGAAGTTAACCGTCGCCAAATAATATCATAAACAACGAATCAAACCTCAAAATAACTAGTTTTTCCTCAAACTTCGTTAACTTTCAAATTTAGAGTTTTATGCCCGAAACACGTCAAACCGCGTCCGATTTCAACCAAACTTTACATAAATATTTTAAATCACATATAAGAACTGTACCTGGTGCCGGAACCAAAATACGGGCTCGATACCAATACGTTCTATCAATTTTCATTTCAATTTTCCTTAACAATTTCAGAAAAATAATTTCCTTTAAAAATTTATTTCTCGGGCTCGAGACCACAGAATTCAATTCCGGGCATACGTCGAGTTCCATATTTTTTTATGTACCCTCCGGGACCGTCAAATTACGGGTCCGGGTCCGGTTACCCCAAAAGTTGACTAAAGTCAAATTTATTCATTTTAATATCAGAACTTACAATTTTTCATAGAATTTCACATTTAAGCTTTTCGTCTACGCTTCCGGAATCGAGGCGACTTTAAATAAGGTTTTTGAGGCCTCGGGAGCACAATGGATAAGAAAATAGGTGATGACCCTTTGGGTCGTCATAGTATATCGCAGTGGTAATGCGATAATAACAATTGTGCTTCGATGAGAAAATATAGTTTGTTTATTTTACAACAAATGCAGCTACAGCTACTGCTGTTGGATAGTCAATACCATTATTCGAATCGTGATCCCGATTCGTCTGTCTTGTAAAGGAAAAATAGGGAGGGATTCAAGTAATTATCTTTAGTTGTTACAAAATTCAGACTCGCAAAAGCCATAGTAGTAAGATAGAAGCACCAACAACAGCGGAAGAAAGAAGAAGAAGAAGAAGAAGAAGAAGAAGAAGAAGAAAGAGGAGAAGGGGGAGGAGAAAGAAGGCATAAGTTATTTAAAAGTGGATACAAGTTAAAAAATTTTAACGAAATAGATATAAATTAAATGGATGCGACCAAATAAAATGTCCCTTGCAATTTTTACTTGAAGATCTGAATTTATTGGACGCAGAAAATAGAACAGCATTTACTCTATTTGTGACATAATTAATTTCAATCAAAACATTCCACTGTAGGAATTACTCACTTTCAAAAGTGCACATGACAGTGACCATTTCCCACCCAGAATTTCGAGTGTGTTATTCGATCAATTAGTGCAATCACCAACCCAATATTAATTTACTTTTAAAGAGGAATGAAAAGCAAAATTGCAATTTTGATAAATGCAAATCAAACTAAAAATGGTCTCGCGATCACTTAATTTTACATGAGATTTTTAATCCGATAAATAAACTTTTAACTTTTCCATTTGAATACTTCTAACTCGATTAAAATATACTAGAGCGAGATCCTCCGCTGCGCTGACAAGGATGACATATCACATGATAAACCTTTTATTGTTTGACATGTATACTTAGTAAATCTCTCTACTTCTTTTTTTTCTAATCACAATTTTAAATTCTTTATCTCTCTCTTCTTCGGTTAAAACCATTCCATGGTGAACCACTGCACGAACATCAAAGGCTCCAACCATAGATATTACTGGACCTATCACCAAAAAGGAAAATAAAAATACTAAATAAAATAAAATAAACCTTGCCAATTCCAACTAATAAAACTCCAGTGTGTAACCATTTTTTCCCGAGTTAAGCAAAACTGGAAAATTCCTCCAATGCAAGCTTTGATCTAGTGATTTCAATTAATAAAATGCTCTAACGCTCAAAAATATTACTCCAAAAAGCAACTCCAATAAACATTAATTACTACCACCACTGTTATTATTGTAAATAATTAATCGAAAAGGATGGATCTTGTATAGATGTGAGAAGTTAAGGGAGACGAGGGGTGAGAAAAAAGAGGGGCGGCGTTTGAAATATTGCAGGAATATAAGCTAGTGTTTAGCCATAGATCCCAAATTTATTTTGAAAATTCTAATTTAAGCAAAATTTGATTTGAAGATAAAAAAGTGTTTGGACATACATTTTCAAAATATATTTCCAACCTTTATTTTGAAAAAATATGTATATAATTCAAGAGTTTTGGAATTTTGGTCCAAGATCAGCAATTGGGGTGATTTTGAGATTTGGAATTTTGTTAATATGCAGATAAAATTTATGGCCAAACTTGAATTTTAAAAATAAATTTAAAATTATTGTCGAAAAACTTATGACCAAATGGGGTCTAAATGGGGAGGGGAAAACTCATATGGAGAGAAAGCGTTTAGTGTGCTAGGATGGAAAGAGAGGAGGGGGTGGGGGTGGACAATGAAAAGAAAACGGAGGTGTGAGGGATATTGTCACAACCCCAAACCCGGTCGTGATGGCGCCCAACCCAACGGCTAGGCAAGCCCGACCAAATCTGCTCTCAACCCTAGCTTAGAGCTCAAAAACCATTTATTTAGAAGTCCTTAATAGTGAAACAAACCAAATAAACTGATAGTTATAAAAATATCCCAAAAATCTCACAAACACAACATAACTTCCCAAAAACCCGGGGTCACGAGTCAAGAGCCTCTATCAGAATATCAGAACAATACTGAAAATAGATCTACAAGTCTGAATGTACACAGAATAAACAAAACAACAAAGTGATAAGGGGAAATGTCGGGTCCTGCGGACGCCAGGCAGCTACCTCGACGATCCCAAATAATGCTTGAGACCAGCGCCAAGCTCAACTAAGCTTCCAAGTACCTGAATCTACACACATGGTGCAGGGAGTCGAGTGAGTACTTCCAACTCAGCGGCAATAAAAGCAAATAATGCTGAGGAAAAGAAAACCACACCAAGGCACTATCTCATGCTATAAAATACAGAATCATCTTTTAAACCGCAATTCACTTTCATGGTATTCTTTTTTTTAACATAAATGAGTAGATTTTTGAAATCTCTTTTTAACATCTCTTTCCTTCATTATTAATAGTTAAATACCTGGGTACAACCTCAAACAGTGCAAGTCTGCACTCAAATCAGCCCCTTGTGCTCAGCACTCCTTAACAATTTCCACCAGGGTATCTGGTCAATAAGGAAAATAACACATGTATGCCAGTAATGTATGAGTGCTAAATGTCATGCCACGTAGGACAAGTAAAGCCAATGTATGCATGCAATGCAATGCACGTGACGCTGTAGCGTACAACCGGATCCATACAAAGGCGCCCGCGCTCACTGTGGGGGTTCAGACTCCGGAGGGGCTCCTACAGCCGAAGAGCAATATAAATATCACTCCCGCTGCGGCGTGCAGCTCGATCCATGGATAGTCATAAATGCATATAAGCCCCTTGGGCAACAATATCATAATAGCTCACAGCTAAAATGTCATCAAAGCCTTGTTCAAGTTTTCAAATCTTATAAAAATACTAAGTAGCAAAATACCATTTTAAGACCTTAGACTGAGATAAGAATAAGCACAGTATTGCCAAGACAGTGATACTAATCACTGAAGGATTTAAATATTTGTCACAAAGCCAAAACATGATAATCAGTCCAATTCATGATAATTAATATCTTTATTAGGGTGTCAAGTTAATTTCAAGCAATTAGGTAGTGTTTTTATTAAGCGAGACGGACCAAGTCACAATCCCCAATGGTGCACTACCCCACGCCCATTATCCATCGTGGAAGTCACCTCAATAAAACACTATGATGTGCAAGTTCGAGGTTTACAAACCCCCAGGACATCATTTACAAGTATTACCTATCTTGAACCAGCTAAAACTCTAGCCCGTGACGCCCTTGCTCCTCGAACCGGCCTCCACCTGCGTCCAATCTATCCAAAATCATAAGGAATATATCATAATATGCTAATGGGACATAACTCAAACGAAAGAACTCAAAAAATACTCAAAAACACGAAATTGGCAAAACCCGAGCCCTGGGCCCATGTCCCAAAAAATTACAAAATTTACATTTCCGGAGTTCTCGTCTAGTCACGAGTCCATACATACCAAGAACTCCCATTTTGGACCACAAATGGTCACTCAAATCCCAATTTTAGAGTTTTTGCTCCAAGCCCTAATTTCTTAGAATTTTGCTATGTTTTCATGAATTTCAAGCATGATTCTTCAATAAAAGAATGTATTTAACTCATAAAACTTACCTCCAACGATTCCCAGTTGAAACCCCTTCAATTCCCGTCCAAAAGCTCTCAAGAATAACCAAAAAACGGTGGAAAATGGGTTATTTTCGCGACTGGTGTGTTTTAAGACATTCTGCCCAGGTATTTTAATAATCGTGATCCCAAAAAATGCTTCGCGATCACTGAAAACAATTTTCTGGCCCAAAAATTACCCTTCGCGATCGCGGTCAACCATTCGCGATCGCGATGTACAATTCCGGCTTCTCCGTACATGCTTCAGTATAATGGTCATACACTTTTGCACACAACTCCAAATGATAAATGATTTGATGTTCTAGAAACTACACACATATATCTATAACTCTCATTTGTCGCTCATTACGAGAATCCTTATACATTACGAGATACAAGCTTCCAAATATATACATGTGTATTAGATGCCCTTCTCGGATAGCCTTTAGTGTAACATCCATAACTTTGGACACTGATATCCAAATTCCGATTTCTTTAGCTTTATGGAAGCTAAACACGATGTGCTACAACGTTTATATTTGAATCATCTCAATATTCCTTGTAGATAAAAAGATATGATCTTCCGAATTAGGATCAATGCAACAGAAATTTCCTTCTTCGCAATCCCAGAGCATTTCACGCGATCGCGATTCACTAATTGTTTTCTCACATTTTACTCACCGCGATCGTGATCCATTGTCCGGGATCGCATAGAACACTGATAAAAACAGACACCAGCAGTTAAAAATGGCTTAGAAATGGTCCGAAACAACCCCGAAACTCACCCGAGGCCCCCGGGACCTCAACCAAAAGCACCAATGCATCCTAAAACCTCATTCAAACTTGTTCCAATAATCAAAACGCATCTAACTATGCTAAAATCATTAATTCTCCATAGATTCAGGCCTAAGTTTATCAAATTCTTCCAAAATTCAAAATCAATCTGAAACCCAATCAAACGACGTCCGAATGACCTAACATTTTACGGACAAATCCAAAATCACCTAACGAAGCTACTACAACTCTCGGAATTCTATTCCGACTCCCGGATCAAAATATCAATATCAACCGGAATCCTTCAAAATTCTAACTTTTCCAAAATTGGCTAACTTCTTCACCGGATCTCCAAAATTACTTCCGATTGCGCTCGTAAACCTTAAATCATCATCTGGAGCTAACCGAATCATCAGAATTCGATTCTGAGAACTCTAACTCAGAAGTCAACATCCGGTTGACTTTTCCAACTTAAGCCTTCTTAAAAGAGACTAAATATCTCATTTCTTATCAAAATTAATCCAATTAAATTCTAACGCACCCAATACCGATGATGAAACATAAAGCAATACAATAAGGGGGAAATAGGGCGGTAATACCTGAGACGACGGGTCGGGTCATTACATTCTCTCCAACTTAAACAAACACTTATCCTCAAGTGGACCCAGAGTTGTACTAAAAGCAACCCAATAGCTGAATGACCTTACCAAGCATACACTCGGGGCGATCCCACGTCACCCTATCTCACATAAGTTCGATAACACAATATAGCTGGAATTTCATAGTCCATCCAAACTATAAACCACATTGCACTTTTCGAAATCATATACCAAATCTGAACCCCACGTTTATCCTCAGAATGAACCCGAACCAACTGTAATAACCCATACTTGCTACTCCAGGTGAGATCATATGATATACTACGCAACCGAAACACTCGAGACAATGACATCTATTCATGGCAATTGGCCACAATAACCAAATACTAATAGAAAAACCTTTTTTGTTAGCTAAAGTCTTATTCCAACACATTCATATACTGCCCACGGCAACTGAAACACGCGATCATCTCTCAGGTCAACCATTCATGAATCCATTTCCCTTTTGGCTGATACCACAACATATTTCAGAGCCAAACCTCGATATTACCTTTACAACCTGCTGAAATCACATATGCTCGCACTCATTAATGACTCCAACGATCATTTAAATTATAACACACCACACTGGTGATATGACACCTCAACATCAGCCTAAGCCACGACGTGCACATTACATGCTCCAATAAGAAACGATCTGAACACACTAAAATCATGACAACTGACTCAAACGAAAGAGCTGTAATTCAATTCCTCCGTACCATCACAACACAGAATTGATATTCTATCTCACATCATAGAAATAAAGTACCTGAATCCTCCTCAAAAAGTCATAACATCATGTGGCCTTGCCACAACTCATGATTCTATCCAAACACTATTACCCCTGAGGCACCTCAAGTAACCAAGCTCAACACGGTCGGCCCCACACAGATTGAGGCCTGAAACCAAGCAATCCATCACACCCACGGTGATACAATTAATATACACAATTGAATCCTGAAAGGACACAACTGATGTGTTATTCACCGAGCAATACCCAATAAAGACTTTCCTCAGAAATCAAGAAGTAATGCATACAAGGTAACATATAACTAAGACTATTTTTCACATCACATTGTTGCGGCGTGCAACCCGATCCAGATATCATACCTGTGACAGCGTGCCACCCGCTCTAAATACCATACCCGTGGCGGCGTGCCACCTGATCCATACATATATACCTCACAAAAAGGAAATGCACATCGAGTCAAATTTGCTCATTACAATAACTTATATAGTCCTATGTTTGGATACACGAAACACATCTGAAAAGTCTGCCAATACCGAAACTGAATCAATGGTAGAAACCTCCACACTGACATCCGCCACGAAGGCCCAATTAATAGAGCAACACCTGCCAGCCGTCCACTGATCCTTGGGATGCAAACTAACCTGCTAGAACATAATCCGATGCACCTTGCCACGCAACCTAAGGCGTTTTCCGACATAGCCCATAACACATTAGTCTAGACAACCTGACATTGGGACAACCGATATGTAATCTAATATCCTAACCCAAATTTAACATATCAAGCAAAGGAAGATCCGCTAGGACTTCTAATTTCCAATAACCGCTAAACGGTGCTGATACACCCCATCTACAACCACTGCATAGTCGGGTCACGAGAACTTCTAGTCTCCAACACATATATAACACATGAATCACTATGTCTGATCCCACACTCCACCATACGGATACATAACAAACATCAAGCATCCATTCATACCACGAAAGACATTCAGAAATTTCCCTATGCCATTAACAACTCAATTATCACAGTCGATTCAATAAGAGAATACCGCAATACCACAAGATATTATCATTTTACATTACCTTGCCCTTTTTGAACATATACCCCACCAAATCACTAGAATAGGAGTACCATTTTCCTTAATCACCAGAAAGATTGATTCTTAAATTATCTGCAGATGCCCGCACTGCTCAAGAATTTAATGACTTCCCATTATATTATGAACAGAATCAAAACCTTGAACATGCAAATATCAACTTTCCATAACATATCGCATATACCATACCACACTAAGATAACATGGGAACTTCTATCTCTCTCCTGCGCCGCAGATATCGGCGCACTCAACTAGTCAAGAATTTTCATGATCCCAATTTCCTTTTTGATTTATCTTTAATTTAATATTCTCTTTTGCTGTAGCATTACCATGCCTCAATTTAGGCTCACCACAGGAGATTCAAACATAAGACCACATTGTCTAAGGCTTATAGGCCACTGATTACTTTCTCAAATATCTTCTAGAATTACCGCATTCCAGAATAGTTTGTTTTGAAGCAGTTATTGCAAATCTAAATTCGTTACCACTACTTTCCTGATACTGATACTTAGGATCTCATAGTTAACAGAAAATACCACAAGTCTTGATCTTTTCTAATGAAATATTGCCTTTAGTCACATACGCAACCTTAAAACACATGATTATTATGTGTAAAATCTAGAACATATTAAACCGTTATCAAGAGTCATCCACTCTTATCCAAACTGTTAATTACCTGATTTAACGAACAGAACCACTCATTCCTTAATATCACCCTCACACCACATGATATGATCTCATTCAAATACCCACATACATCTTTCTCCTCAATACACTGAGCATTCTTTATCCACAACAGCTCAAGACTCACTTTTATTTCCATACATCCACAAGTACCGTATAGCTCTTGTCAAAATTTTGCTCCACTTGTTCCATCCCCGACTCAATTTTTACAACCAGAACTGGTTCACCAGTATACTTTAAGACATGAACAATATAGTATATAACTGCTCAATCAGCTAATCAATGGCAACCTCCCCAACTTAGCTCAAAGCATATATATCGCAACACGTATACTCTATTATTGTCGTAATATCATTGTGAGATTAAACTCACTCTTTCACAAGCTTGTGGAGACGCAATTCATCAGAAATTTTAACTCTTCTGCAATTCTTGCATCCATTTACACCAAAGTTAAGCCTACTCTTTAGGCGACAAAATTTTTACTAAGTCCCCAATTTTCAAAGATTTCGGCAGAGTTTCCTTTGTAATTGGGCCTATCCACCTGCCAGAGAATCACCAAAACCATCCTAACAACACGTCCACAACTTGACAAAGCATCACAATATATATCAACAACATTAAATCTCAATACAATATGTATTATATTATCAAAATTGATACCTGGACCTGTGTTGCACCTATTCAAATCATAACACATAGAAAATACCTTTCAATTACACATAAGGATCATACCACTTAAGGACACCTCGCAGAAGATAGCCCACCTGCTTCGCCTTAATTCGATATTACAACTTACCTTCCACCATCACACACATAACACAGTCATCTAGTCTTCCTGAGTATGAACTCATATTGCCACACGTATTGCACTTAACCTTCCAACTAGGAGATACGAAAATATTCTTCACGCACCCATAACTTGGGGTTACACAACAAATCACAATAGGAAACAAATACTTAACAACCCATCTATTATCCAGCAGACTCCTTCGTCACTACCAAGATCATGTAGATATATCTCACAGTACTAACAAACTCATCACATGGACATCCAGCCGCTGTTCTGGCTAATAAAGACAACACTGAACAGATAAGCTCGAATCACTTACTCGCATAATCAACACCTCGGTGCTCAAGCCATAGGCAAAGATCTGGCCCATAGTCCTCCAGACTGGCCCAAAATGAAACTTATAGAGATTATATCTCGCCTCTCAATCGGGGAATCACAATCCATCAAAGCACATATACTACTGAGCGCTCACGTGCGCATATAGACACGTGGAAGGAATTTCAAGAATTACATCTCAAACTGAATCAAGTACGCACGATAAGAATTCAAAGAATGTGAAGTTTTCCTAAAGGTTCCACGATCTCCTGAGGATAAGCACAGGCGTCCCCGTACCAATCCACGAAACTCTAGCAACCGGCTCAAGACTCATGAGGCCTAGTAACCTCGCTCTGATACCAACTTGTCATGACCCCAAACCCGGTCGTGATGGTGCCTGATTCACGTCCAAGCAACGATCGTAGTCAATATAACTTGGTCTAATAAGTCCAAGATCGATCCCACAGATAATTAACCTATCAATCACAACTTTCACAACTCCAAAAGTGCTTCCGAGTCAAGTTCCCAAACTTTAGAGTATATTTGTGTATGATTTGCGACTAACTACTTGCAATAATTAAGAATGCTTGAAAGAAAGAATTGAATGTAGAGTAAAAAGAATATTAGGAGAAGGACTAAGGTATTGATTTCCCCTATTGATGGAATCCCTTATCGTTATGCTCATACAAATTGTTAATATATTCTATCAATCATGAACACTATGTGTATCGTAACGCTCTCCCGATCAATTAAAATAATTTACTAGTGCACTCTCCCGAGCTACCCTAGCTAGCTTTAATTTGAATAGTTCACTTAAGATTGCACCCAAGACTTCGTTATTCCTAACCCCGTCTTTATGCCTAAAGTTATAGATTCCTCTAATAACCTAGGTGTGGTGTTGTTCAACAATAAACCTAAATATTCACTCTTGTCAAAGTTATGCACACTAAATAGGCACAGCTAATTGGGGATCCTACCAATTAACTACAACAAGAACGAAGTTGAAAAAATAGAAATCTAAGACACAATTTGTAATCACATAAACGATAAGTTCATCACTCAATAGGTTCCATCAAAACCTTAGAATAGAATTTAGCTACTCATGCTTGAAGAAACAAGAATAATAATTGAAATCATAAAGAAATAATTGATATAAAATAAAAAGAAGGAGTTGAGAGGATTCTCCCTTACTAAATATCTTGGAAAAGTATTGAAATAAAGACAACATGCCTCTATGGGGCAAACTAGGAGTTTATATAGAGGTTTTCAGGGCTAAAAAACTAAATTCGAATCCAATTAGGAGAACTGGGCACCGGCTTCTGCGGTTTGTTTGCGGCCGCGAGCCAACCGCGAACAGTCAAACATCAGAAGGCCTCTTTTTTCGCGGTTCATCCGCGACCGCGGATGAACCGCAAATGAACAGTGCTGCGTATTTTTGACTGCTTCTTCCAGCTCTTTTCACCTTAGATCTTTTCTTGGCCTTTTCATCCATATATGATTTCAAAACACTCTTCTTAGCATCCATTGCATCACATGTACCTATAACACATAAACAAACACTAATCAAAGCATTTTGTCCTTATAAACAACATAAATTCCATAACAAAGTGTGATTATTTAGGGTATAATTATAGTCAAATTCACCTATTATCAATACCCCACACTTAAACCTTTGCTCGTCCTCGAGCAATCTTTAATCACACTTTAGGCCAATTAACAAGAATTTCTCTCCCCCAAAATATGTCACAAAAGCTATTATACATGAACAACCTAAGAAATGCACAATCTTTACCTAACCGCAAACTCTCATGCCCGCACATTATTACTTACTCTACTTATTACCAAAAACTTGCAAATTCACCTTCTTCCTCTTGAATTACATGCCCTCACAAAATTTATTGAGAGAAGTTCCCACACGTTAATAATTCAAATATATGGAACTTATAAATATCGGAAAAATTCACTCACTCTCAACAAAGAACATTCATATGAATACAGACACACCATAGGCTTGCCCCTAGTGTAATACTCCACTAATCGAGTCATTCAATCATAGATCAAGAGGTCTTTAAGGGTTGTAATGTTGGCTATGGGACGGGTAGGATACTTTTTGTTATAGTGACTAGCCTCCCTAAGCACTTTTTCTTTATTTTTTCACAACTTCTTTTTGTTTACTTCCTTATGTCTCCAATAAACATACCTTCACCTTTCATCAATTTTAACCCCCACTTTTCTTTTATTGATGTAACTGGCTTTTCTAAGATTTTATTCAATACAACTCTTCTCTTTTTTTTCAGAATATCTTTTCATTGCTTTGTAATATATTTACATTATTTTGGCCAGCTCACTATTTTCTACCATTCATTCTTGATTTTTCCTTTTCAATTTCTCTTCACCCCACACTTAATCTTTTGCATATTCGTTACAATACAAGTGCTTCTAGGAGGTAAAGTAGAACAATATAATAATGTGAAGAACATTCAAGGGTTATCAAGGAATAGGCTTTAAGCTCAAAGGGGTTAACTAAGATATAATGTACGGGTGAGTTCATGTCTATTGGTATATGGGGTTACACAAACAAATGCCTCTATCCTTTCTACAACCAAACAACTTCTATTTCGCTTTGCAAACACACAGGGCAAGTTCTAGGCATCATGTACAACATACAATGTAAGTAAAAACCTCACACACACATGGAATGCAACTCATTTGGAATCCAGTTTATCTACAAAGTCCTATCGATGTTCAAGCAAGCATTATTGTGCAATTTAAGGCATATTGAGATTCTACAGTCAAGCTTAGAAGATACATTCTCAAATTCAATTTACGTATTTGCTAATGTGCATATTCGGGGTTACATGTTGCCCTTTTACCTCTAATCGTAAAAAAAAATCTACCTAACCCGGTTCAAATAAAAACCCTTGGAAAAGAACCGTGGTCAAAAGAAAAACCGAGGGGGAGATGATACATTACCTAAAAACACAAATTAAAAGAAAGAAAAATTCCTACGTGGACTACTTCCCTCAAGAGTACTTGTCCTAAATAGCCTGTCATCAGGAAGAGTCCTCTACTCATATTTGTTTTATGGATTTTTTTAAAATTTTATGATTTTCGTTTTTATTATTTGATATTACTACTACAACTAATATATACATCATGTAAAAGATAAGTCATCCACCCCACACTTAAAAATATGTCATGTCCTCATGACATAAAAAGTTAAAGCACTAGAGGGGCAAGAGAACTTACCTGAGACTCACTCGGAGTCGGAGACGGTGGATAGGTCGACATGCCATGCTCGACCTAGTGCTCTGAACCATGCCATAAACCTATTTTCTGACCGGGCTTGCCTTGTAAACATGGCATCTAGCCGTGTGTGCAAGCCATCAATGGAGGTGCGTAGATCAGCAACCTCCTCCTCCATGGACCTTAGCATAGGTCGTGTGGACCCGGACCTAGACATACTTGCTCCCCGAGGAGCTGGCCTGGAAGATCCGGCTGAATCCGTAGAGTGCCTGGCCCGGGCAATCGGTACAAGATCGTCCTTCTCATCCAAGTCAATTGGGGTTGTGTCTCGTCCAACCCGGATAGTAGCAGCTCTAAATGGAGCTTTTGGTATTAGCTCACCATCAGCATCAGTTATGGGGGTCTTATGAAGGAGACACAACGCAGTGACAAGAGATGGGTAATAAAAACCCTTGGCACTGAGGGATCCCCTCAATACCATCTCATCACTAATTACTCGGGCCATATCAACATCCCGATGTGTTACAAAACACCAAGTCAAAATAGCCCTATTAAAGTTAACATCTGTGGTGTTACTCGTGGGCAAGATACGGTTGCAAATTATGGAGAACTAACATTTGGCTGTGTGTGTAAAGCAGTTAGAGTGTAGAGTCTGATTTCTAATCCACACCGGGATGCCGTCTACACATAAGGCCTCTATTAGCATGTCCCATGTGACACCAGGCCTATCATGGCAATAGTCGACATCACTAGTGTGCAATGGCAGTCTAAGTACCTGTCGAATAGTAGGAATATGAGCATTGACATACTTACCTCTGATGAATACTTCTCTTGCCATATGGTAAGGAGCATTAGCGTAGAATTCCCGGACAAGCATCTTGTTCACCTTAGGAGGTGAGTGGAAGAGGAACTCTATCTCGCGCCTCTGAATCTCCTCATATATTTCCGGTTTCTCCGAGCGTATAGCTATCCGGTCAACTTCTACCTCTTGGAGCCACTTCTTGGTTGCTTTAATTTGAAATCCATTCTCTGTTTCTTCACAAGCAAACCTAGACTCGTCATAAGTCGGTTGCCTAGATGAGATAGCACCATGTCGAGCTCTCTTTGGGGCCATGATCCTGCACAATTAAGATAGCCAAAATTTTTGAAAACCGTTAGTCATTGGAAGGCTACTCAGACTTCGCCATCCTTGAGAAATCACAATTGACCAATTGATTCATGCAAATCCCTCATACTCCTATATTTAGATTCTTTATCTAACTATTTTACACATGCTTATTCAAGCACCCCACACTTAGTTATTTGAACACTTCTAATATTACCCAATTGACTTAATCCATCCCCAATAAAATACACCATTACTAATTCATGAGTTGGGCATTATTTCTCCTAAAACTACATTAATACATTATGAACAATTATAATTTGCCCAACTTGGCTTACCAATCAACATACATGGTGTATATATTATTTAGGTCTCCAAACCATAAAATTAGCATCAACAACACAATTGAAAACCCAACAAAACAATTCTTCACCAAACTTAAACTATATGACAAGGTTCCTTAGAAGAAATTCATGGAAACATGTAGTGTGCAAAAAAGAAACCAAGTCATATTCATGATTTATCTTAAACTAACAATATCTATTTGATTCTACAAAATACATAATCAAGAACTAAGAATAAAAAAAAGAAGTAGAGAAACTTACAAGTGATACGATGGAGGAGTAATGGAGGAAGAATGGGATGAATTGGAGAAGAGGGGATTGGGATTTTGTTGAGAGAAGGGGGAGTATTTTGAAGTTAGAGAGAGATAGAGAATTGGGAGAGTGGGGGGCTGCTAAAGGAGAAGTGGGAAGGAGGGGGAGGGATTTTAGGGTTTTAAAGAAGGGGGGAAATAAAATAAAATAAAAACTGTTATTTTTAGCCGACCGCAGAACTGACCGCGACTGTTCGCGGTTCGTTCGCGGCCGCGGATGGACCGCGAATAGTCGAGATTCAGAGAGGTTATTTTTCCGCGGTTGGTTCGTGGCCGCAAATGAACCGCGAACAGAGAAAGTTCAGAGAGGACATTTTTCCGCGGTTCATCTGTGGTCGCGGATGGACCGCGGAGAGTGCCCCTCTCTGAATGTTTTTTCTCAACTGTTCAGCAAAAATTTTGTTTTTTCTTATTTTACTTTATTAACTACTACTATGATAAAATTACTTACAACAAGTTCGTGGGTTGCCTCCCACGTAGCGCCTGATTTAATGTCGCAGCACAACTCAACTTAGTGCATTTTACGGCTCGCTAGACCTTTGAGGTTCATCCAACCGCAATTCTACCTTGTCCTCCATGTCATCCAGGCCTATGTATGGTTTCAACCGCTGTCCGTTTACCTTGAATGTACGTGATCCATCCATAGTTTGAATTTCCACAACTCCTGACTCAAATGCCTCAATTACCTTGAAGGGTCCTGACCACCTTGATTTCAATTTACTTGGGAACAGTCGTAATCTTGAATTGTATAGTAGTACTTTGTCCCCGTTTTTGAAATTTTTCTCAACGATGTTTTGATCATGAATCCGCTTCATCCTCTATTTATACAATCTTGTACTTTCAAATGCCAGATACCGAAATTGTTCAAATTCATGCAACCCAGTTAGCCTTGCTTTACCTGTTTCATCCAAGTTGAGATTCAATTGTTTCAGTGCCCACCAAGCTTTGTGTTCTAATTCAACCGGTAGGTGACAAGCTTTCCCGAACACCAATTTGTATGGAGACATGCCAATGGGTGTCTTGAGTGCTGTTCTATAAGCCCATAGTGCGTCATCAAGCTTCCTGGACCAGTCGGTTCTTGTGGCGTTCGCTGTTTTAGTCAGTATTCTTTTTATCTCCCTGTTGGAGACCTCAACTTGCCCGCTAGTTTGCGGGTGATATGGAGTGGCCACACGGTGCTTAACATCATACTTGGCCAATAATTTCTCAAAAGATCGGTTGCAAAAGTGTGTGCCCCCGTCACTGATGATAGCCCTTGGAGTCCCGAACCGGGTGAAAATATTTTTCTTCAAAAGTCCCACTACCACCTTAGCATCATTGGTGGGTAATGCTGCAGCTTCCACCCATTTGGACACGTAGTCAACTGCAACAAGTATGTACTTATTGTCGTGGGAGCTAATAAAGGGCCCCATGAAATCTATTCCCCAGACATCGAACACTTCAACTTGCTGGATTGGATTCATTGGCATTTCATGACTCTGGGAGATGTTCCCGGTGCTTTGACATTCATTGCAACCTTTCACCCACAAGTGCGCATCTTTAAACACCGTCGGCCAATAGAAAACGGCCTCAAGTATTTTGGCAGCTGTACGTATTCCTCCAAAGTTACCGCCATATGCTGAAGCTTGACATGCCTTCAAAACAGAAGATTGTTCTATCTCTGGGACGCATCTCCGGATCATTTTATCAAGACATATCCTAAACAAATATGGTTCATCCTAATAATAACACTGACTTTCATGAAAAAATCTTTTCTTCTGGACTGATGAGAGGTCACGAGGAACAATACCACTGGCTAGGTAATTAGCATAGTCAACATACCATGGTGTTTCAAGGAGAGTGGTGGTGAGCAGCTGCTCGTCTGGAAAGGTTTCCAGAATTTCCCCACTCTCTTTGACAAGTTCAACTCCTTCAAGTCTTGACAAGTGGTCAGCGACTTGATTTTCAGTACCTTTTCTATCCCTGATTTCGAGGTCTAACTCTTAGAGAAGCAACACCCAACGAATTAGGTGCGGCTTAGAGTCCTTTTTATCAATTAAATATCTTAAAGCTGCATGGTCTGTGTATATGATTACCTTTGATCCTATGAGATAGGACCGGAATTTGTCGAATGCGAACACGACCGCAAGCATCTCCTTTTCCGTCATTGTGTAGTTTATTTGTGCTCCACTCAGAGTTCTACTTGCATAGTATATTGGATGCATCAGCTAATCTTTCCTTTGGCCCAGCACAGCCCCCACTGCATAGTCACTTGCATCACACATTAACTCAAAAGGTTGCTCCCAGTCTGGGGCAATGATGATGGGTGCTGTGACCAACCTCTTCTTCAGTTCCTCAAAAGCAATCCTGCATTCATCAGAAAAAACAAAAGGGTGATCTTTTTCAAGTAACTTACAGAGAGGGTTTGATATTTTGGAGAAGTCTTTGATGAACCTCCGGTAAAAACCGGCGTGTCCAAGAAAGCTTCTTATGGTCTTGACGGATGTTGGTGGAGGCAACTTTGCAATGACATCAACTTTAGCACGGTCTACCTCAATGCCTTTGCTTGAAACCCGGTGCCCCAAGTACTATACCTTCTTGTACCATAAAATGGCACTTCTCCCAGTTTAGCACTAAATTTGTTTCCATGCACCGTTTTAGCACTCTAGTCAGATTGGCAAGGAATTCATCGAATGAATTCCCTACCACTGAGAAATCATCCATGAACACCTCCATAATGTCTTCTACCATGTCGGTGAAAATAGCCATCATGCACCTTTGGAATGTGGCAGGTGCATTGCATAGTCCGAATGGCATCCTCCTGAAGTCAAAGATGCCATATGGGCATGTGAAGGAGGTCTTCTCTCTATCTTCGGGGGCTATGGAGATTTGATTGTACCTCGAGTATCCATCAAGAAAGCAAAAATGGGACCTCCCTGCCAACCTGTCAAGCATTTTATCAATGAAGGGAAGTGGGAAGTGATATTTGCGGGTGGCTAGATTCAACTTCCTGTAGTCCATGCATATCCTCCATCCGGTAACGGTTCTTGTTGAAATCAATTCATTGTTCTCATTTTTCACTACCGTCATGCCTCCTTTCTTTGGCACACATTGGACCGGGCTAACCCAACTGCTGTCTGAGATTGGGAAGATGATTCCCGCATCTAGCCACTTTATTACTTCCTTCTTCACCACTTCCTTCATGTTGGGGTTCAGCCTTCTTTGATGTTCCCTGGAAGGTTTGTGTCCATCTTCCAGGAGAATTTTATGCATACAATAGGTTGGGCTGATCCCCTTTATGTCTGCCATGGTCCACCCGATGGCAGTCTTGCATTCCTTGAGTACCTGTATAAGCTTTTGGGCCTGCACATCTAACAAACTAGATGAGATAATAACAAGTAACGTGGAGTTAGGACCTAGATATTCATACCGGAGATGTGATGGTAGGGGTTTAAGTTCAAGCTTTGGTGGCTCTTCTATGGATGGCTTTGCTGGCGGGCTTTCTCTTTTCTCTAAGTGTAGAGGTTCGAACTCGAGCTCTCTCTGCCAAAATCCCTTGCCTTCCATAGATAGTACCCATTCGGCTAAACTTTCATCGTTTACCTCTTCCATGTTCATCAGGCATGCTTGAAGTGGATCTTCAATAGTCAACTCTGCATCGTCGGTCTCCACTATCACATCAACCGCATCAATGAGAGAGCAATTTGCGAACTCACTAGGGCGTCTCATGGATTTTTGCACATTGAAGATGATCTCCTCATCATTCAACCTCATCTTGCGTTCCTTAGTTTCACAATCAATTATGGCTCTCCTGATGGCTAGGAATGGTCTTCCCAGGATTGTGGGAATTTCTTCGTCGACCTTGCAATCAAGAATAACAAAATCGGCGGGAAACACGAACTTCCCAACCTAGATTAGCACATCATCTATAATACCGAATGGATGCTTAACCGTCCTATCATCAAGCTGTAAAAGCATAGAGGTGGGTCTGGCTCTCCCAATACCTAACCTCTTATAGATAACTAAGGGCATGAGATTAACGCTTGCCCCCAAATAACATAAAGCCTTAGTAAAGGCATAATTCCTTTATAGTGCATGGGATGGTGAAACTACCTGGATCAGATAGCTTCTCAGCAATGGGTCTAGAGACCACTGCACTACAAGTCTGGGTAAGTGTAACTGTGGCCAAGTCTTGGAAATCAAATTTCCGCGACATCAAATCCTTCATCATCTTAGCATAACCCGACATTTCTTTTAAAGCTTCAATTAATGGAATGTTTACCTGGATTTGCTTGAGCATCTCGAAGAACTTTTTGTATTGCTCCTCTTTCTGGTGTTTGGCCAACCTTTGGGGGAATGGTGGTGGAGGCCTCTTCTTCCCGGAGACTTGGGATTCTTCTTTTTCTATCACTTTCTCATCAATCTGCTGCTCTACCTGTTCAGCTACTTTCTCCATTTCCTGTTTTACTTCTTTATTGTCAGCAACTGGCTGGACTGTGACTTCTATCAACCCTGTGGACTCATCCAGTTCAATGGGCAATGGAGTAGGTGTCTCAACCTGTCTGTCGATTTTCTCACTTTTATTCTCAGCATCAAGATCTCTACCGCTTCTCAGAGTCACTGCCATCATCTGCTTTGGGACTTGGTCCTTTGGTTTTGTTTGGGTATCTGCAGGCAATGTCCCTTGAGGACAATTGTTGAGAGACATAGCAATCTGTCCCACCTGTACTTCATTATTCTTGATGGCGGCATCATGTGCATCTATCCTCTTATTTGTTTTAGCATTTGACCAATTACCTACTGCATCATAGCTTCTAACCTTGCAAACCCATCGTCATATCTACCCCCATGTGGTGGTGGAGGTGGATGGTATCCCTGCTGCTGATTTCCGAAATTCTGAGGTCTAGGATATGGAGCCATGTTGTGTGGTCGCCTCATACCTGCTGCATTAAATTGTGGCTGGGGAGGTCTATACTGCATTGGAGCCTGTTGGCCCCAGTTTTGATTACCTTGTCGCTGCCCTCCATAGTTGGCCACATAGTTCATATCCTCATGCTGATGATGATGTTCTTGGTCTGCAGCCCATGGATTACCTATAGGTTGGCTAATGCATGATGTGCATAAACCACCATTGGTAGTATCTACAATGTGGACCTGCTGCTTGACTCCTGATTCTTCCACCTTTTTTGTTAGGATGCTCATTTGTGTCAATAGAGTTGTCATGTTCTCCTCCAGAGTGTTGGATGAATCCAGAGGTACAGAGTGTACCACTGGTGTGATTGGAGCATTCCTGGATGTCCACCCGGAATTTTGGGCCATCTTGTCAAGCAAATTTTGGCCCTCTCTCCAAGTCTTGCTCAGAAAAGCCCCACCTGCTGAAGCATCTACAATGTTCTTCATGCTGTCTGAAAGCCCCATGTAGAATCTTTGGCCCAACATCCGCTCAGGAATCCCATGGTGAGGACACATAACAAGCATACCCTTGAATCTGCCCCAAGTCATCATGTAATGTTTCCAGTGGTTTCTGCTTGAAACTCACAATCTCATCAATTCGTTGAGCTGTCTTATTAGGTGGATAAAACTTGTTGTGGAATTGTTTGACTAACTCATCCCAAGTTGCAATGGAGTTTATTGGGAGTGAGTTTAGCCATATCTGTGATGCTCTTGTAACTGAGAACGGAAAGAGTAACAATCTGATAGCTTCCAGAGTTACATTCGGTTGCCTTTGTGTTTTGCATATTGATAGAAAGTTCTTGAGGTGCTGCTGTGGATCTTCAACCCGAGACCCAGAGAATAATCCCTTGTTTTGCAACAAGTGAAGCATGTTGTTGGTAATCCGGAAAGACTCGGCTTGAATTGTTGGCACAACGATGGCAGTTGCCAAATTATCCGCTGTGGGTTGTGCCCAGTCGAACAGTGCACCTTCCCGTGCCTCCTATGCCTCTTGCATATTTAGCCCAGCTTGCTGGTTTTGTTTGTTTATGTCACCCATGATGAAGTCTAGTTTGATTGGTTGTTGAGATTGTTGAATTTGTTTGATGGCTTTGTTACGCACCCGGAAAGTTTGCTCGGGGTCTGAGAGTCCTTCAATTAGTTCTCCAGTCCTTGCAGATTTTCTAGGCATGCACCTGAATACCCAAATCAACAACCATCAAAATATTCAATGTAGAGTGTAGAAAGAACCTGAATACACAAGAAACTTGAAGTTCTGTCAATGGCAATTGATAATTCCGTTAAGTCCCCGCAACGGCGCCAAAATTGATTCACGTCCAAGCAACGGTCGTAGTCAATATAACTTGGTCTAATAAGTCCAAGATCGATCCCACAGAGAATTAACCTATCAATCACAACTTTCACAACTCCAAAAGTACTTCCGAATCAAGTTCCCAAAATTTAGAGTATATTTGTGTATGATTTGCGACTAACTACTTGCAATAATTAAGAATGCTTGAAAGAAAGAATTGAATGTAGAGTAAAAAGAATATTAGGAGAAGGACTAAGGTATTGATTTCCCCTATTGATGGAATCCCTTTTCGTTATGCTCATACAAATTGTTAATATATTCTATCAATCATGAACACTATGTGTATCGTAACCCTCTCCCGAGCAATTACAATAATTTACTAGTGCACTCTCCCGAGCTACCCTAGCTAGCTTTAATTTGAATAGTTCACTTAAGATTGCACCCAAGACTTCGTTATTCCTAACCCCGTCTTTACGCCTAAAGTTATAGATTCCTCTAATAACATAGGTGTGGTGTTGTTCAACAATAAACCTAAATATGCACTCTTTTCCAAGTTATGCACACTAAATAGGCACAACTTATTGGGGATCCTACCAATTAACTACAACAAGAACGAAGTTGAACAAATAGAAATCTAAGTCACAATTTGTAATCACATAAACGATAAGTTCATCACTCAATAGGTTCCATCAAAACCTTAGAATAGAATTTAGCTACTCATGCTTGAAGAAACAAGAATAATAATTGATATCATAAAGAAATAATTGATATAAAATTAAAAGAAGGAGTTGAGAGGATTCTCTCTTACTAAATATCTTGCAAAAGTATTGAAATAAAGACAACATGCCTCTATGGGGCAAACTAGGAATTTATATAGAGGTTTTTAGGGCTAAAAAACTAAATTCGAATCCAATTAGGCGCCGGCTTCCGCTGTTCGTTCGCGGCCGTGAGCCAACCGCGAATAGTAAAACTTCAGAATGCCTCTTTTTTCGCGGTTCATCCGTGACCGCGGATGAACCGCGGATAAACAGCGCTGCATATTTTTGACTGCTTCTTCCAGCTCTTTTCACCTTAGATCTTTTCTTGGCCTTTTCATCCATATATGATTTCAAAACACTCTTCTTATCATCTATTGCATCACATGTACCCATAACACACAAACAAACACTAATCAAAGCATTTTGTCCTTATAAACAACATAAATACCATAACAAAGTGTGATTATTTAGGGTATCATTATAGTCCAATTCACCTATTATCAGTGCCCAACCCAACGGCTAGGCAAGCCCGACCAAATCTACTCTCAACCCAAGCTTAGAGCTCAAAAACCATTTATTTAGAAATCCTTAATAGGGAAACAAACCAAATAAACTGATAGTTATCAAAATATCCCAAGAATCTCACAAACACAACATAACTTCCCAAAGGCCTGGGGTCACGAGTCAAGATCCTCTATCAGAATATCAAAACAATACTGAAAATAGATCTACAAGTCTGAATGTATGCAGAATAAATAAAACAACAGAGTGATAACGGGAAATGTCGGGTCTTGCGGACGTCAGGTAGCTACCTCGATGATCCCAAATGAAGCTTGAGACCAGAGCCAAGCTGAAGTAAGCTTCCAAGTACCTGAATCTGCACACATGGTGCAGGGAGTCGAGCGAGTACTTCTAACTCAGCGGCAATAAAAGTAAATAATGTTGAGGAAACGAAAATCACACCAGGCACTATTTCATGCTATAAATACAGAGTCATCTTTTAAACCGCAATTCACTTTCATGGTATTCTTGTTTTTAAACATAAATGAGTAGATTTTTGAAGAATCTTTTTCACATCTCTTTCCTTCATTATTAACAGTTAAATACTTGGGGTACAACCTCAAACAGTGCAAGTCTGCACTCAAATCAGCCCCTTGGGCTCAGCACTCCTTAATAATTTCCACCAGGGTATCTGGTCAATAAGGCATATAACACATGTATGCCAGTAATGTATGAGTGCTAAATGCCATACCACGTAGTACAAGTAAAGCCAATGTATGCATGCAATGAAATGCACGTGACGCTGTGGTGTACTGCCCGATCCATGCAAAGGCGCCCGCGCTCACTGTGGGGGTTCAGACTCCGGAGGAGCTCCTACAGCCCAAGCGCAATATCAATATCACTCCCGCTGCGGCATGCAACCCGATCCATGCATAGTCATGAATTCATTTAAGCCCCTTGGGAAACAGTATCATAACAACTCACAGCTAAAATGTCATCAAAGACTTGTTTAAGTTTTCAAATCTTATAAAAATAATGAGTAGCAAAATACCATTTTAAAACCTTAGACTGAGATAAGAATATTCACAATATTGTCAAGACAGTGATACCAATCCTTGAAGGGTTTAAATATTCGACACAAAGCCCAAAACATGATAATCAGTTCAGTTCATGATAATTAATATCTTTATTAAGGTGTCAAGTCAATTTCAAGCAATTAGTTAGTGTTTTTATTAAGCATGACGGACCAAGTCACAGTCCCCAATGGTGCTCTACCCCAAGCTTGTTATCCGGCATGCAAATCCTCATTTCTCCACGAGTCCATACATACCAAGAACTCCCAATTTGGACCACAAATGGTCCCTGAAATCCCAATTTTAGAGTTTTTGCCCCAAGCCCTAATTTCACAGAATTTTGCTATGTTTTCATGAATTTCAAGCATTATTCTTCAATAAAAGCATGCATTTAACTCATAAAACTTACCTCCAGTGATTCCCAGTCGAAACCCTTTCAATTCCCATCCAAAAGCTCTTAAGAATGATAAAAGAATGGTGGAAAAATGGGTTATTTTCGCGACAGGTGTGTTTTTAAGACATTCTACTCCGGTATTTTACTCATTGCGATCGCGAAAAATGCTTCGCGATTGCGGAGAACAATTTTCCGGCCCAAAATTTACCCTTCGCGATCGCGGTCAACCATTCGCGATCGCGATGCACCATTCCGGCTTCTCTAGACAGGCTTCCGTATAATAGTCATAACTTTTCGCGCACAACTCCAAATGACAAATGTTTTAATTTTCTAGAAACTAGACACATAGCGCTATAACTCGTATTTGTTACTAATTTTCTGAATCCTTATATTTTTATGGATATAAGCTTCCAAATTCATACATGTGTATTAGAGATCCTTCTCGGACAACCTATAGTGTAACGTCCGCAACTTTTGACACACATATCTAAATCACGATTGCTTTAGCATTTTGAGAACTTATAACAATGATGGACAACTTTTGTTTTTGAATCACCTCAAAATTCATTGTAGATAAAAAGATACGAGTTTCCGAATTAGGATCAATGCAACAAAAATTTCCTTCTTCGCGATCACGGAGCATATCATGCAATCGCGATTCACTAATTTTTTTCTCACATTTTACTCACCATGATCGTGACCCACTATCCGTGATCGCATAGAACACATATACAGACAGAAACCAGCAGTTAAAAATGGCCTAGAAATGGCCCGAAACTATAATGACCCGACCCGTCGTCACGTGAGTTACCGCCCCATTTTTCCCTTATTATGATGTTTCATGTTTATATATTTCTATATTTCTAATTTTGGTTGAACCTGGTTGAAGAAAAGGCATATAGCCTCTTAGAATGAAACTTGACTTAGAAAAAGTCAACCTGAAGTTGACATGTGAGTTACAGGACTCGGAATTGAATTCCGATGGTTTGGTTAGCTTCAGAGGATCATTTGTGACTTAGGAGAGTGATCGGAAGTAATTTTGAAGGTCTGGTGAAGATGTTAGCCTATTTTGGCGAATTCCGGTTGATAGGTGATATTTTTATCCGGGAGTCAGAATAGAATTCCGAGAGTTGCAGTAGCTTCGTTAGGCAATTTTGGACTTGTTCGCAAAATTTTAGGTCATTCGGAGCACGTGATTTTTTCCCTAAGCAATTAAATTCCAAAATATATAAAATAATACAAAAATGATTTTTTGTTTGTAATTGTGTGATTTGGTTGAAATACCACTATTTGTTTGAAAATAAAATTGAAATGAAAATACAAAAGAAATCAATTAGAAAATATCACAAAAATTGGAAAAAATAAGTAAAAATGCAAAAATAGAGTAAAAATGCAAAAAATATTAGAAAATTAAGGAGAAAATGAAAAAAATGAGAAATAAAAGAAATATGTTAGCTGTAAAACAAACACAAAGGGAAAATGTACAAAATACAAAAAGAAAATACAAGAAAAATAAATAAAATACAAGTTAAAGAATAATGAAATACAAAAATACAATACATTGTATAATTAAATATTGGGCCAAATGCAGAAATACACAGCCAGAGCATATGGTACACAGACCAGGCCTAAAAATCCAGTCGGTCTTCCCCAAGCACTAACCAAACGACGTCGTACTAAGAAATTGAATAAGAGCCGTTGATTATACTTGCTCAACGGATATAATAAGGCGGTTTCATTACAAAGAAAATGGCGCCGTGTTTAAAAATAATCACATCCGTTCATTATGGAAGATCTAACGGCTAAGACTAATGAGACTTAAATAAAACGACGTAGTTTTCAATAGCTAATCTTGACCATTCAAGCAACTTGATCTAATGGACTCCATAAGATTAACGGACTCCTATTAATTCACACGACAACATTTAGGCAGAGATGATCCTGGCCATTCATTTCAGTTGATCCAATGGCCAGGATTCATCAACCCAGAATCAATATATATACCTCTTTCTCCCATTTAGCATGTCATTATACACATACATACATACACCTCTAACCCTAGCCACCTTAGGTCGACTTCTTCCTTCCCCCACTGTCTCCCATGGAGACCACCGGAAACTATTACAGTCTCCGTCTCCGGCCAACACCAGGCCACTAAACACCTTCCCCCATCCTTAAACCACCTTCAACCAACTTAGAACCCCATTAAACACGATCAAAAACCAACAAACCCCCTTTCTTGAAATCCAGGTCGCCGGAACCCTACCGGCGACCACCCCAAAGTATGAGTCAGGCCACCAAATTAACACCCTATGATCGTCTTTAAACGATCTTTCACCCCATCTAAGTGGCTTTCTTCGAATCTACCCCTAACTTCTCGAATAAGCAAAAAATGTTTGACGGAACCCTACTCCGGCGAGTACCAAAAATAGATCCCACCCCAAAACACCACCTTAATAGCCTCATATCTCTTCTATTACACCCAAAATCAAACCCTAACGACCTATTATGAAAATCTAACACTCCAGAGAACAATCATCTCTGAAGGTCTCTTATGATCAAGAAAATGAAGAAATCGAGGAGATAAGAAGAAAAATAAGAAAAGAAAGAAGAAAAGAAAATGAAAAAGAAAAGAAAAGGAAAAAGCCTAAAAGCTAAGTACCCTACCCCCAATTTTAGTTGTTCATCTTCTCTGAAACATGATTCTTTTTGTTTTTTGAACTTTCTTCTGTTAACTGCTTCACATGTCTACCATGCTCAGAACTTGAAACTTATTCTGCACATGCTTTTTATCTTTATCTTTGTATCTTGATTCATATTTGCCCTGAATCTTATGCATGCCTAAAGTCATCTGAGTATTTCAAGATTTTGACATTAACTGCTCATGAATCATATGTTAAATGTGCTAGTTTCATGTGATTTCTCATTATTCTGTCTCGATTGGGTTTTAATTGATTGGAATTCAACCATTATCAAATTTCTCCTCTGAGTTATGATTAATTGAAAGTTAATTCGTGATTAGGGTTATTTGTCCAAAATAACATGAAATTGGTTATATTTGAAACTTGACTCGTGTCTTAGTTTCTTCTGAACTTCTGAGTGCTTATGTGAATTTAGGTTATATGTGTAAGTGCTTTTGTGGCTATGTTTGTTAATACAGTATGAGTTTTGATTAGTGGCTATCTTTGTAAAATGGGCTAACATTGAAATAGACTATAGTCTGAGATTGGTTAATTGTTAAAACAAGTCTTAGGGTGCTATGTGTTAAATGTATTCAAATTACCCAGTCTTGACAGACCTAATGTAGGTCGGGTAAATACACATAAATGAAAGGGGTAAAAGGGGAAGAATAAATGGCATTCTGTAGATTACATAGAGCCTGTGGGGATATAAATGACTTTGTTGCTTGGTTTTTCTGAAAATACTTGAATAATAAAGGGTAGACTTGGTAGAGTTAAAAGGCATTAATGAAATAAATCTTAGCAAGTGGGGGCAATTGAGTAAAACCCATCTAATAGAATCTACTAGAACTGCCTAGAACCTTCTAGCAGGTGTCTGAAGGCAGGTCTATATATCTTTAGTAGACCATTATGTAATTAATTGAAATAATAAGGGGAGGGAAATACAATTATTTATTTGAAATTCCTCTCAAAATGCCTCTATAAATAGGCTTCAAATAAGCCTGAAAAGGGGCTGGATTTTAAAATTCAGAAATTAGGTGCAGATTTTCAAGTTCGAAAATTAGAAAGCTGATTAACTCGAGTGTTATTCTGGGAATCTATTTTGGGTCGTTTCTTCACTGGTTTATTTCGACTTTGCTGGGTTTTCCAATTTTGCTTGGCAGATTTGCTGGGTTCTATATTCTAGTGTTTTGGTTGCTATTGTTGTATTGATTCATTTTACTGTTGTTGCTATATCGTTGTTGTTGTTGCTGATTATTCTTCTTCTCCAACTCTAGACTCATTGGTTTATCATTTGGATCAAGTACACTACTATATCCTGGAGTTGTAATTGAGCTGCTGTTTGAAGAAATAAAAATGTTAATCATGTTTTAGTTAAATCAGTCGTGTATCTGTCATTTCTTTATGAAGTTTAAAGTGCTTAGATCTTTGTAATTCATTTAGGAACGGTTGTAATAAATATAGATAATATGAATTCGATTAGAGTAAAGTAGTAGTAGATAATACCATAGTTAAACGTAGTTAGTAGTTTATCACCTAATTCTAAAACTAAAACAGGCTAATACACTTAAATATATATATATATAGGCATGTTCTAAAACTAGACGTATAAACTGGCACTTAGCCATTTTGAATTCTGAATGAGAACCATATAATTCAAAAAGTATAAGTAGTTCAATTTGTATTACTGTTTATATCTATTGAATATGAGTTATCTACAAATTCGCTTTTAAACATTGTGATTTTCAGTAGTTCAAGCATGTTTAGCTAAATCAGAATATGTTCTTCACCATTTAAATAAAGTGACAAAAAATAATCTTGCACACTTGTATCATGATGATGATTTGAATAGTCAATCCTGTCATGTAGAATAATAACATTGGTATGGACTGCTGTGTAGAATTCTTAATTAATTGTTAAATACTGAAACCAATAGAGAATAAGTGCAATTGCGTTTAACCAGTTAATTGTTACAATCATAATTGTTGTTAAAATAATGATTAATTCTTATTAAGCTTTAAATTTAAATGATTTGGGGGAACCAGGCCCGGATCAAATTAATGCGGCACTCTTGCCTTCGATTAGAATCAGAAATGCACGCTGGGCTCCAGAGGCCCAGTTATATTCTGATTATGGACTACTAGGCAGTCTGAAATCCAGGCCCAAAAATGAATAATGGCCTGGACTCCCATATCAATAAGTCTAAAAATTAATACAAAAAACAGTTATATATTAGGAAGAAAAAAACACAAAATAGAAAACATAGTGCATGAATAGGTTTAACTTTAAAAATAAGGGATGAGCCTGGTTACAAAAAAAAAAACATACGAGGCCCCCAAATAAATTTCAACATAAAATTTTACACTCGAAAGTACCGTTTAGCAAATTTCACAGTCTTTTTCAAAGTTAATAAAGACGTGGAAATTGTAGGCGCGATTAATAAAACTACAATCCTAATACGGGTGCACATTTATGTTACCCAAATGTCAAATCCCGGCGAAGCTGAAATGCACTAAAGTCACAGGCGTATTGGTACGGTGTGACTCGAAATGTGTTTTTGTGACATCGCAAGTCTTAAAAAATATCAAAGCAGGACATTAGTAATTCGTGAAAACTGAAGCATATAAGGAAATAGGATAAACATAAATACTGCAGTTGAGCGACCGTGCTAGAACCACGGAATCCGGGAGTGCCTAACACCTTCTCCTGGGTTAACAGAATTCCTCATCCGAATTTCTGATTTTGCGGACTGTTAAACAGAGTCATAATTTCCTCCGGGATTAAACCAGTGACTTGGGACACCATTATTTTCCCAAGTGGCGACTCTAAAAATTAATAAAATGAAATCCCGTTCCGAATGTCCTTTATGGTAAAACTCCTTCCCTACTACTATTGTTATATCCCTTTCCGGGGTGTTATAGTAGATAGTTGGGACATCGTAAAAAGGGAGATGTTAAGGCTCTAGCGACTATGCTGGGGACTAGAAACCCAAAACTTCGGTTCAGGGTTTAAGAATTCGAGCTCAGTTAAATTGTTGTTTTTGTTTATATCTGATTTCCCTATATGTTTTGATCAATGTGCTATATGTTTACCGCTTTGATATTACGTGAATTGTACATAAAAATTGTGTCGAAAACCCTTCTCTTCTTACCTCCGGGGATGTGCTTACTGGTTGAGACTCCCCTTTCTGTTAAGTGAATACCCAATAAGAAAATAGAGGCCGGATAAGTTACAAAGCTGGACGATCCCGTGGATCCGCGGTACGTATCCCCCTCCTCGATCCGAGTTGTCCACTCGGGTGCACAGTCTAGTACCATGAAAAATCAGGATATTGAGCCTAGATTTAGGACGTTTATTTGCATCATATCTGACTTAGGGGACTCAACACAGGGGTTGGGTTCGTCAAGGACAGGTGACCCGGATATTAAAGACCGAACATGATTATATGTCGCATTAATTTGTCCTGGATTATTATGTTGACCGGCTAAATACCTGAAAATAAAAAGAAAGAATAATAGAAATTTTTAGTACAGCAATACCGAAATATTGACGAAACGCTTGAAAAGAAAGTTTGAAAACAGTCGGAACAATTTTTTCAAAATAATTTGTCTTAAAATAATTTGACCGAACTACGCAGGTTTGATTCTCACCACTAGGCGAGATACGTAGGAAACCCATGACGGTTCCAACCACCCTTTTCAAAAAAATGAAAAACAATGTGTGTTTAATTTTTAGTTTTATCAGTAAAATTAAAGTGATGTCATTTTTTAAAATAGCCGAATGTTCCGAAAAGACGATGGAAGGTTGTTTGTGCAAAAATGGCCACTTTGAAGTCATTTTTCTTTAAAAATAATAAGCCTTGAAATTTTCAAGTGAAATATGGAAACGGTTGACTCTTTTGAAATAATGAAAATTGTCCTTGAAAAGATTCAGTTTTCTTTTTAATTAAATAAATCGCCTTTAATAAATGTGCAAGATGAGCATAATACAAAATGAACCCTTTGCACTTATGAACAAGATCCATGTGGAGTTGCGATTGTGGTTGAATGATTTAGGTCAAGATGGACAGGATTGGGTCAACAAATATTTAAAAGATCTTACCGGGTTGCTAAACATAGTACTTCGGGGTGATATTATCCGAGCTCTAGTTGCTTGCTGGGATCCCGCACACAGCGTGCTCCACTTCTTGGATTTTGATCTCACTCCGACATTGGAGGAAATTGCTAACTACATCGAAAAGGGCAAGGTTCCCTTAAAAGACAAGTATCCAGTTGCTCCAAGGGCTATTACTGTGAATAGATTCCTAGACTCCCTAAAGATTGCCGGAAATGTTCACAATAAAGATTTGGTCCACGGGTTCTGCACTATGAACTTTATATACCGTAGAGATGGCCATGTTAGAGGATTAAATGATCCAACAAACAAAGTCTACAGCAAAGCTAATTGGGCTAAGTGGGAGTAATACAGGCATTTTGCCTTCATGGTAGCCTTTTTGGGGTTGATCATATTTTCGAGGAAAGATGGGAATATCGACATTAGAGTTGCCGGAATTGGCAGTACTCTCCTTGTACAGGACAATAGTACGTTGGCACCAATGATAGTGGCCGATATCTTCCGTGCTCTCACGGCCTGTAAAGCGGGAGAAGATTTCTTCGAGGGGTGTAATTTACTTCTTCAAATGTGGATGATAGAGCATTTATGCCGCCACCCTCAGTTTTCAAGCTATGGATTGTCTGAAAAGACATGTATCGAAGAATTCTACGTGAGGATAAAAGAGGCCAACTTGCTAGAAGGGTCGAAGGGTTGGATCACATATTTACGATCACTGACTGCTAGCCAGATAGAATGGGCATTTGGATGGTTGCCCCTCAACGAAGTTATATATATGCAAGCAGAAGGGCCGTATTTTCTGTTAATGGTTCTCAAGAGCATCCAACCTTATGCGCCATACCGAGTATTAAGGCAACTCGGAAGATATCAGGTTGCCGAAAGATGGGGACCTCAGCCTTCAAGCAATAGCAATCAGTCCTGATGGGTAATTCTTGGAAGCAAAAATTCGGCAAATATGGAATGAATGCCAATGTTTGAGAATAGACACTTGTGTGAGAGATCGGGCTAGAGGAGAAGTATCACCGGGATATTTCGCATGGTACCGTAGAGATGTTGGCCTCATATTCAACATTTTACCGAGCAGTCTAAGGAACAAAAAGATTGGATGGCCAAGGAAAATGAATATCGAGCTAGAATCAGCATCTTGGAAAAACAATTTCAGGACCTAAAATTCGATATCAGCCTACAAGCAGCAGCCGATGAGGGTGAAAAGAAACAACTGAGAAAAGAAAATGAAACATTGAAGGCTCAGATTGTGAAAATAAGATAACAACCGAAACCCCGATTTAACTTGCGCGGGATGAGAAGCTAATTAAAAATCTACAGCGCAAGGTGAACGATTATAGCTTTTATTTAGATAAAGCTGAGAAGGAACTAGTTGGGGTTCGGAAAACAATTAGCCAAGAACGCCGAAGAAAGAACTTGGATGGTTCGACAGTTAAAAGATGAACATAATGTTAAAGTAGCCCTATTAAGGAAGAAGATCATTACGGCCGAGGTCAAAAGTAGCAAACAAACCAAAGAATTTGATGTAGAGAGAGGGCATTGCTATATGGCCATGGTCCGGTTAGATTTGGAGCTACAACAACTCCAAAAGAAGAACCAACAAACCTTAGATGCTCGTGCCGAACAGATTGGTAGATTGCTTCAAGAGAAAGGGGTCATCAGAGAAAGAATTATCAACATTGCTCAATACATTAAGCGGAAATGCCAACTGTGTGACGATATGACTCAGTCAATGTTTACCGCAGTAGCAATGATCTTTGTGAAACAAGTAATGACCGACCTGGACAAACTCCAAAAAGGATTAGCATATAGGCCTGCGGTAAGACCGAACGATCTCGCGGGCACTAGGAGCTTTAATGTATTCATAGGGCATGCATTTTTGTATTTGTATTTTTCCACATTTAGAAGGTTGTAGTACAATATTATCTTTTGTAATCAACGTTTGAATATCAATGAAAAATCCAAAGAAGTTGTCATTATTTTATCTTACACTACTAGAAATAGGGTCTGTGGCAACGAAAGTATATGCAACGATAACAGAACCGTTTCCATACAATATATATAGCAACGGTTTCAACCGTTGCCTAAAGAGTTGAAGGATTGCGTTCATTTTTAATAACCGAACCGTTGCTATTGCACAGTAACCGTTGCCATAGACCCTTCTGGTGCAACGATTGTTACAAACGTTGCAATATATGTATCTATTGGCACAGTAATTAGGCGAAATTACCTATGGGGACGGGTTCGGGTTCCCTCCTTAATTTCCCTCTTTTATTTTGCCAAACCCGCCAAAAAATTTTCTTTTATATTTTTTTTCTCTTATTTCTTATTGGAAATATAAAATATTATTTTTTTATTCCCTAAACAAGTATAATCAGACTGTACCCTAAACCCACTTCCTCTCTCCAATTTCATCCCCAATTTCATCCCTCTCTATCGATCAGACTATACCCTAAACAGTACACTATCGTTGTTCCTCTCTCTCTCATCAAAATTTATAGTATAAACACTACAATGTGATTGTGCAAAATCAGATTTTCTTAGCCATGGGTGGAATTTAGCTTTGTAAAATTCACAAAGTAGCAGAATCGTGCAAAATCAGATTTTCAAAGTGTATTTGTAGAGATAAAAAGTTTGGGATCTCTTTCTACCATCAGTGTAAGTTTCCCTATTTTAGGCTAGTTTCAGATTTTCAATTTTCTTTGTGATTTTCGTTTGCTTGCATACAAATAGGTGGTCTTACCTTTTCATTTTTAATTTTATATGCATTTTCTTTATGAAAGTCTTTGATTTATTCAGTAACTACAATTAGAAGCGATTTTTCTATTTGCAGATTCTTCGGAAAAGATCGATTCCTTAAGCTTGTTCACACAATTAGTTTCTCAGTTGCTTGAATCACTGAGAAATTATTTTCCCAAACGGCATACTGTGAGAAATCGCTAGCTGAAGAAATTGTAAGTTCTTATTTTCTTATTTAGATATATTGGTTTTCTTTATTATGTAGTCTTTTGGATTTCAGTGGTGCATGTATATGTCGCTTTAGATTTATGGTTTGAACCGAAATTTTGAGGGTAGATGTACATGAGTTCCAATGTGATTCTTTTCCTTATCTTATTTGGAGTATTCTGATTTTTTATTCTGCTTTGCACTGTTTTTTGATAATGTGACCTGTGTGATTGGTTCATTCTCCAAAACACCAAAAGAGGTAGAGGTGTTAACTATCTTTGTTGAGTTTAGGTGTGATATGATAGCAGTAGCATCAGTATTATTTGTCGATGTACCACTGTCCAGCATTCTTAAACCTGTCGTTGCTAAAAAACTTTCAAAAATCACATAATTAAATGCTAATTTGTTAATTTCACACAACATTGAACACAAACAAAGTGCTTATACCTTGTTCATCAATCATCTCTGTGCTTTACTCTTCTTGAATAGGAAAATGGTCAGACATTTTATTTTGCATACAGCTAGAGAACCATATTACAATAAACAAGTCGTGAGTCTAACTAGCAAGGTGCACATTTATATTCTGAAAATAGAGTGAGGTGTGACCAATCTAGAATGTAGGCAGAAATGTATGGTAGGAAGTTGAACATGCATGGGTTAACTCATCATAAGTTAAACATTTGCGCTGGCCAATTTCGTTTTCTACCACAAGGCCCAATTCCTAATAGCTCCATGGAAATGTCAATGCTTCGATGTTGAGCAACACGAACTACGCTGATGCGACATTGTATTTTAACCGCGGGGCAGGCATCAGTACCAACCAACCGCTGCCATTTTATCAACGTTTAACTTTCCTGAGGATACCATTGGAATTGGTTCCGAGAAAGTGAGGATCATCTGTGACCAGTGAGTGCTGGGAGTATGGGGAGATGTGGACAAGACAATTGGCTTTTCTTTACAGAATCTTTCTGTAAATCCAGTCTCAAACCAAATGACAACTCCATCAGTACCTAAGTTTCTCCCTTAGGCATTTGTAGTGAATGGGCTCTTTGCAGCTAATAGCAATAAGATGATATTTTAATAGCATATGCATGAGGAGGAATTAAAAAAACCGGACTATTTAACTGTAGGAATTTGATCTCCATGGCCAATTTCTCATATTAACTAACTTGGTCATAGTCAAAGGTTGAGTGGACCTAGGAATTGTTTATCAATAGAGGTTGTTGTTGTTATTGTTTTCTTGTATAATACTTATAGTTTGTAAAGATTTAAATGTTACATATATTGATAAGAACTAAATCGCCATCCTTGAATCCTAGATTAACATAGTACTTGGTCATGGTTTATTTGATAACATTAGTTCTCGTTAATTTTTTTTGTAACTTAGCTTAAAACATATCTTAACTTTGGTGATTTACTAATATCTTATAGGAATTAAATGGATTATGAAGATAAAAGTTGGATGAATCTCCTAAGATGGACGGATGAGTATATTCGTGGAGTAAATAATTTTCTTGATAAGGCATTTGAACGAGCTTCCCAGGGAAATGAAATATTATGTCCTTGCAAAAAGTGCATGAATCGTAATTGGCATTATAGAAATGTGGTGGAGGATCACTTGGTAGTCAATGGGTTTGTTGCTGGTTATACCAAATGGGTTTTCCATGGGGAAGGATTTTCCTCGGCAAATCCACCTAATCCATGCAATGATGATGATGATTTTGACATGCATGACGATATTGATGGACTACTTCATGATACATTTAGAAATATAGAGGGTGATTCCAGGCATGAAGAAGGAGTGAAAGAGGGACTATCTGAAGATGCAAAGAGATTTTTTAGATTGGTTGACGAGGGAAAACAAGAGTTATATCCTGGGTGTGAAACTTTTACTAAACTAAGTTTCACCATTCGGCTATACTTGCTTAAGTCCTTGCATGGGTGGAGTAATGTAGCATTTTCAGACATGCTGGACCTGATAAAAGAGGCATTTCCCTTTGCTCAACTACCAGAGTCATTTAACAAGGCTAGAAACATGATAAGAGATTTGGGCCTTCAATATGAAAAAATACATGCATGCCCTAATGATTGCATGCTATTTTGGAATGACAATGCGAAGGTTGATACTTGTTCTGTTTGTGGGACTTCAAGATGGAAGAGTACTAATGCAAGTTCTAATATCCCTGCAAAGGTTTTAAGGTACTTTCCCTTAAAGCCTAGGCTTCAAAGGATGTTCATGTGTCCTTAAACAGCTATTGCAATGAAATGGCATGCTAATGAACGACCCAAAGATGGGAATTTAAGGCATCCGGCTGATGGAGAAGCTTGGAAGGATTTTGATTCCTTGCACCCGGACTTTGCTAGAGAATCGCGTAATGTTAGGCTGGGTCTTTCAAGCGATGGTTTTAATCCATTTAGAACCATGAGCATTTCTCATAGCACTTGGCCTGTTGTGTTGATGAACTATAATTTATCGCCGTGGATTTGCATGAAGCCGGAGTATATTATGTTGTCAATGATCATTCTAGGTCCATCATCTCCAGGAAATGATATTGATGTGTACCTACAACCACTAATTGCAGAACTGAAGGAGCTATGGGAAGTCGGGATAGAAACATATGATGCTGATACAAACCAAACATTTCAAATGCGTGCAGCTTTATTATGGACAATTAGTGATTTTCCAGCATTAGCAATGCTTTCAGGATGGAGCACAAAGGGTAGATTGGCATGCCCCGTTTGTAATTACGACACATGCTCTCATTATCTCAAACATAGTCATAAGATGTGTTACTTGGGCCATCGAAGATTTTTGCCTCCTGATCATCCATTCCGAAAAGATAAGAGGTCATTTGATGGTAAGGAGGAGCATAGACCTGCACCTACTTCTTTATCGGGTGTAGAAGTATTTGAAGAATTGCTTGAATTCAATAATATTTTTGGAAAGGGAAAAAAGAAAAGGCTTCGTAACAACAAGAGTCCGTGGAAAAAGAGATCTATTTTTTTTGAATTGCCATATTGGATGCACAACAAATTAAGGAACAATCTTGATGTGATGCACATTGAGAAAAACATATGTGATAGTTTGATTGGGACTTTCTTAGAAATAGATGGAAAGTCAAAAGATCATGTAAATTCTCGTTATGACTTGAAAGAAATGGGGATACGAAAGGAGCTACAACCAAGAGAAGATGATAATGGAACAGTAAGTTTGGCTCAAGCTTGTTTCTCCTTGAGTCCAGAAGAGAAAAGCTTGTTTTGCACCGTTATAAAAAATGCCAAATTGCCAAAAGGGTGTGCTTCGAATATATCGGACCGTGTGCATGTGAAGGAGATGAAAATATCAGGGTACAAAAGTCATGATGCTCATTTTATAATGCATTACTTACTCCAGGTTGCAGTTAGGAAATCATTGCCTAAGAATGTTTCGTTGACCTTGATTAGGTTGGGCGATTTCTTTAGAGCTATATGTAGTAAGGTTGTAATGAGAAGGGATCTTGAAAAAATGCAATCTGAAATTGCTGAAATAACATGTGAACTTGAAAGGATTTTTCTTCCAACATTTTTTGATATAATGCCACATTTGCCTATTCATTTAGTGAATGAAATTAAGCTTGGGGGTCCGACACATCTTCGTTGGATGTATTCTATTGAGAGGAACCTATGTAAGTTGAAGGCATTTGTTCGTAATCGATCTTGTCCGGAAGCGTCAATAGCAGAGGGGTTTTTAGCCGAAGAGTGCTTGACTTTTTGTTCGAGATACCTACATGATGGCGTGAAAACTAGATTCAGTAGGTACCAAACTGAGGATGATGAATGCCCTCAAGATTTATCACCTATATTCCCTAAGATTGGCCATCCAATTGGAGGTAAGAAGAACAAAAAAGGCAAGACTTTTCTCATGGATTCACATTTATCTTATGAAGCACATCGATATGCTCTGTTCAATACTGGAGATGAACTAATGGAAAATTTTATCAAGTAAGATAAATTATATAATATTTTTATTTTAAACTTTATTTCTTTTCTTATGATAAGATACTTTAAGCTCCATTTATGAAGGCCTAATAATTGAATTTAAAATATTTATTATTGCAGGGAACATAAAAATTTAATGGGTAATCATAGTAGATCAAATGCATGGTTAAGAGCAAGGAATCACAGTCGAGAATTCAGCAATTGGTTCAAAGAAAAAGTTAAAAATATTGAAGTACCCGATTATTTACGGTGGTTAGCTAAAGGGCCTAATGATGTTGCCAAAAGATATACTGCATACTTCATTAATGGATACCGATTTCATACCATAGGACGAGATTCTTCAGGAAAGACTCAAAATAGTGGAGTGACTTTGTTGGCAACAACTGACAGTTTTGCTAGTGCTAGAGACCAAAATCCTATCGATGGAGAGGTTATCTATTATGGAGCTATTCAGGATATCATTGAAATTGATTACTGGGGTTGTTTTAGTGTTGTACTATTTAGGTGTGATTGGTATCAGAATGAAATAGATGACTATGGGTTAACTCGGGTGTACTTCAATAAATTATGCAGTACAGATGATTCTTTTGTGTTGGCATCTCAAGTTTATCAAGTTTTTTATGTGGCTGATCCAATTGAGGAGGATGTTTATTATGCAAGGAAAAAGGTCCCTATTGATGTGTATGATCTAGAGGAAGGGAATTGTCCCAACATAGAAGACACATTTTGGAGGGAACCTAACGATGACATTGGTTCCTCGAGTGGATTACTTGATGTTGATGTTAGATGGTCAAGAGAAGATGTACCTGTTGATATCGTAGATATTCCATCATGTGCACAACGTTCACAAGATACAAATATAGAAACATCAGAAGAAGAGGAAGATGAAAATGTGTTTGATGATACTGATTGGGATTGGATGGAGTCGGATGACTAAAAAAAGACCCACTGATTTGAGTTCAAAGTTGCGATTCCGGTTGAGTTCTTTGTTGTGGATTCATCCAATTTATCTCATTTTGTTTGCTGTAATTTGCTTGGGGATTGTTGTTTTCTTGAAGCTTCTCCATCACTTCTCTCTTTTCTCCAATGAATTCCTTACTATTTGTTGATTTTAGTTTTGACTGATTTTGCATAGGGTCAAGTGATATGTCCAAATTCCACTTTGTTTGTGAGATCCATTCGAGTCCGAACAAGATAGAGTTCCAATCAATTTGGTTGTGCAGCTGTTAATATAGTAGATTGAGCCTGCAGTATTTTGGGATATTTGTTTGGATTGATAGCCAACTGAAAAGCTGCCCTGTTTTGCACTATTTAAGCAGCAGACGTGCAAATTTTTGAGCAACAGATGCTGCACTGTTAGACCTCGTTATTGAATCCGTCTTGGTTTAACTGAAATCTCTCATGTGTGACCATGTAAGAAGGCTATTCTATTAATTGTTCCCTATTAGTTTACCTTACTTTGAATTAGTGTCTTGTCATTTCCATTGTTTTCTAACTTTTATTCTAGTCTGTTCCTTCTTTTAGTCGATCTGCACTTACAAGAAATAATGTCTCTCAAAAAAAGCTGAATGGTATATTCATTTCATGGTTGCGTCTCTGTGGATTCCATTTCTTCGACAGCATGTTCAGTTTCCTTTTGGAAGGGTGGTTGATGAATCGACTCACTCGTTGAAATAGATTCATTATAGTATATTAGCTTTGATTCCCTGAAACTGTAGTGATTGACTACTGTTCAGTTTCCAATTAGCTTGTTAAAAGTGTCCATATAGGCCCAGCAACAGCAAATGTAAGTTAAGCATAATGCAGATATGGTGTTTTTCTCTCCAACTGATCTGACACATAAATTCATCATTTAGTGGTTTCCTCTGAACTGCAAATGTCTTCCCCACTGTTCCATGCCAAAAGTTTATGTTTGTCTTTAGTGGTTCCAGAATAATGTCTTGAGCTGTCAGTTATTTTACACCCAAACTTGATTCTTGATAAAGAGCTTTTCCTACATTATGGAGAAGTGGCACAGTTTAGTATAAATGTTCTAATTGTCTAGTTTATAACCAATGAATAGTAATATATTAACTGTAACAAGATTTAAACTCAAACTGTAAGAATATAATATGGTCAAGTTGAGAGGAGTTTATACAGTTCACCCTCAACAAAATAATTAGTTGTCACTTGTCTCGCTTTTCCAACCAGAAAGCAACCTAGAGTGTAAATTGCTATTATCATGTGCTATGTAGAAGCTACTGTTTTTATTATCATGTGCTAGCTTATCATGTTGTATGGTAGGGTAACTAGCACACTCCCCACAAGATTGACTCTGGTGTCAAAGAAATTATACTAAACACCTTGGGCATCTAATCTTGGCCAGACACAAGGCACTTCCTTTTCCTTATCCAAAGACTGATAGAATAGGTGCTTTACTGCTTAATCTAGTAAAAACTTATAACAAACAAAAACTTGAATGTATTAAAGTATACCTTATAGAGATCCATCACATATAGCAGAACAGATGCCTATGTTTTTAATATTCTCTCACATTATCTTAGTTAAGAGTAACTCATTCTAATTTAATGTATGCGCTAGAATAAAAAGTAAGATTGCTAAATCAGCAAAGCAATCTTCTTGACAAAAGGGTTGAATCTGCTTAAACTTTAACTCTCTCTTACCCTAAAAAGAAGCTTACCCAAACTTGATTTTTGCTTTCTATTTGAAAATGGACTGTTGAGTCTTCAGCCATTTGGTGTATTCGACATGGGCCTTCATAAGAGTTTACCTATTATTGTTAGTGTCGTTAGTGTCATAGATTTCCTCTAGTCAGCACATATCAGACTCTAGCTTTTTTAACTGTTTCAAAAACATCACCAATGGTATATTTGGACCATTTGCTTGGGCATTTAGAAACAACTTTGAGTTTCTGCTGTAATACCCAAAGATAATTGCCCTGAACGTCAATGTTCCATATTTTCTCAACTGTAGAGAGATAACCACAGTTCTGTGTGTGCTTAATGGGATTTTTATCAACCGAATAAGGAGTATAATTTCCCAGACATTGTAGGCTTTATGGGCAACTGTTGGTCCCCTTGCATTTGAATAACTTTTACCACTGGAATTCGACATTTTTTTACTCTGGCATCAGGCCATGTTTCTTTATTTGTCATAAGTTGCTAATGCCTTGGAAACCACATTCGAGAAAGATAATGCGATTGATATCTACAGTTTTATAATGTGCTTAGTGATAGTTTTCAAAAGTATGCATAGTAGAGTTAGATTTTGGCAATCATAATTAATATAGAGAATAATCTGCACACATATAATGAGATGCACTGAATGTGCGGCCACCAATATGCTGCAACACAGTATGTCTAATTCTGGTAAACTAGTTTTAACTGTAAGAAGATATTTGGCTTCTAACTTGTGAACCCAGAATTATCTAAAGACTAGCATTGTCTTCTAAAGACTATAGCATTGTCTGCTGGTTGGAGTTTTACAGTGTGATACCCTTACATAGACACTAATCCTATATTACTAACCTTGAGCTTGCATAAGAGAGTTGCATAACTGGATCATTTGCCTTATCATAAGCTTGCATAACTAGATTCACAACAATTCCGTGTGTGCTTAATTTTGTTTCTTGCAATTTGATTCGTGCTTTTTCTGGCCAGTTTTTTTTATACTTATGCTAATATTTTTTTTTCTTAACTTGACAGATTTGAGATGACTATGAATCAAGTGACTACAAGAAAAAACAAAAAAGAAATAAACTCACAATATCTTCCAGCTGGATCACTTTCATCGTTGGCAAAAGAGAAGTTTTCGTTGTTGACCACCAAAAGGGCTGTTCCACCTAATTTTTCAGATAGACAACCAAAGCATCCAAGGTTAGGATCTCAAGTGCAAAAACCAGTGCGTCAATTGCCACTTACCTCTCATGTACCACAAAAAGTACAACAAGTACCATTGGATTCTAGCTCTCATGTAGCAACAAAAGGGCAAGAACAAGTGCATCGAGCGACACTACACTCTACAACTTCTGCTGCACAAGCAGTACTGGAACAAGTGCAGCAAGTGTCGCAACGATCTACAGCTTCTGCTGCACAAGCAGTACTAGAACAAGTGCAGCAAGTGTCGCAACGATCTACAGCTTCTGCTGCACAAGCAGTAATGGAACAAGTGCAGTCAGTGTCGCAACATTCTACATCTTCTGCAGCACAAGTAGTATTGGAACAAGTGCAGCAAGTGTCTCAAAATTCTACATCTTCTGCAGCAGAATTAGTATTGGAACAAGTGCCGCAAACGTTGCAACATTCTGCCACTCAGGAAGTAATTGAACAATCAGACAAACGAGGCAAGAATATATAGATTTCAATCATAAATTCAATTAGCATTAATGATTTGGTAATTATCTCTTGTTCGTAACTATTGCAGGCTCTTCCACAGTAAAACGAAAAAGAGGAAGGACACAGATGCCACATGTACATGGACGGAGTGAGCGCAAGTTGGTTGTTCTAAGTGATTTGAACCAACCCATTGGTCCGACTGATGAAATTGTAAAAGAGTTGGGAAGTTTTCTTGGTACATTGGCAAGAAATTCAACCTTTTGTCCTCTGAATATACATAACTGGAAGAAACTGAATACAAAAGAGGATATGTGGACATATATAAAGGTTTGAAGTTTTCATTGATTCAATTGTTAGTTGATAATATTTCATATTTTTTCTCTAACTAAACTACACCAAACTGTAGACAAAATATGACATTCATGATGATGGAAGAGAGTGGGTTTTTCAATCAATTCAAACTGCTTGGAGAAGGTAAAAGTGTTGGCTGAAGAAAAAATATTACGACCCCTATGCCAATGATGAACTTCGAATGGAAAAAAAGCCTTCATATGTTTCAGAATCTGAGTTTAAGTACCTTCTTGAATACTGGAAGTCCGACAAAGCTCAGGTAAGTTATAGACACAATAAACTTGATTTTGGACATAGAGAATGAGTAGTCCTTGTCTTCGTGTCGGACACTTTTTAGATTATCAAAATGCATAAGGCAGAAATGTATTAGATGTTTAACATAAAAGCTTACTTGTTGCAGCAAACTTCAAAAACTAATACTGAGAATCGAAAAAAGTTAAAGAATCCACACACCGCTGGAAAAACAAGTTTTGCCACAATCCGCGAGGTTTTGGTATTTTCTCTTATTCATTAATATGAACTTTTTAACCTTACTTGCTAAAATTTTTATGCTGACTTTCATGTAACTAGAAAAAAAAGAAGGAAACTTCCGAGGAACCATCAAGTAAGGACATGTTTGTGGCTACGAGATCAAGAAAACCCGGTCGAGTATACAAGGAATCATATGAAGATACAATGCGCAAAATTGTATAAAGATTTCTACTTTAAAGCTTGTCGAGATTATCTTTTTGGTCCTAATTGTTAACTCAGTTTTATTTACTTGTATTTTCTTCACTTAAATTTTATTTGTAGGCCGAAATGGAGCAAATACAAACTCAAGAAAGTGAAGATGATAACCAATCAATTGACCCATTTGCAACAGTCATGGGACCTGAACATCCAGGTCGCGTAAGGTTGTATGGTCGTGGGGTTACAAAGACTATCTTGAAACAAAAATCTGGAAATTCTGGACACTCTTCAAAGACTAGTGATGAGATAATGGAGCAAAGAATGAAGGAAATGGAAGATAGAATGCAACACAGGCTGCAGAAAAACTTTGAGGAACAACAAGAAACTTGGCGGCAACAAATTACACTTAATGTTATTGCACAACTTCAGCATATTAACCCAGATTTACGAATTGATCCTAATATGCTAGCATTCGGTGGTCGTTCACTCGGAGAAGCTTCCTCTGCACAACAAGCTAACATTCACCTAATCAATCGTCCATCTAATGGCAGTACTAATCAAGGTGTGTACTTAATTATTGCAAAATATTGCATCTGTTTTTCTATTCTCTTTCTTCTTCTTCTTCTTCTTCTTCTTCTTCTTCTTCTTCTTCTTCTTCTTCTTCTTCTTCTTCTTCTTCTTCTTCTTCTTCTTCTTCTTCTTCTTCTTCTTCTTCTTCTTCT